>CABPRJ010000523.1:119990-376172 GCA_902439185.1 Cinara cedri | reverse complement strand
TCTCGGACCATTTTAAAAATCCATCACAACACGTGGCGATATCGTTAAGAACTTGAAACGTTTAGACATTCGATCAACGTTACTTTCAATTTTTCTTAAACCGACTTTTCCGTCATTTGCATTGGACGATGTAGTCTCTATACTACACTGCTCGTCGGATAGAACGGAAACACTTACTAACGTAGCATTTACTAAATTTTCATATTTTTTTGATTTCCACGAGGTCATAATTTTTGAAAACCCGTCAATCAGTTCTAACAAGTTGTTATGAAAATGTGCTGCACTCTCTATAACAGACTCTATTCTACACGGCAAGTCTAAACTGTCATTGGACAAACAATTTGTTTCGCGTTTAATATAATTTTCAAGATGGTTCGAAACCATTGACGATATCGTCAACAATTTGAAACGTTTTGAAATGAAGTCAATGCCACTTTCAATTATTCTTAAATAATTTATTTTTGGCAATTTCCCGTCATTTACACCGGACAATGTAGTCTCCACACTACACTGCTCGTCGGATAGAACGGAAATACTATCTAACATAGTATTTAATAAATCTTCACATTTTTTTAATTTACACGAGGTCGTAATTTTTGAAAACTCGTCAATCAAGTCTATCAAGTTGTAGTGAAAACGGGCTGCACTCTCTCTAACAGACTCTATTCTATGCGACAAGTCTAAATTTTCATTAAACAAATACGTTTTTTCGCGTTTCAAATCATTTTCAAGATCGTCCGAAACAATTGACGATGTCGTTAACAACTTGAAATGTTTTGAAATGAAATCAACGCCACTTCCAATTATACTTAAATAGTTTATTTTTGGTAATTTTTCGTAATTTGTACCGGACAATGTTGTCTCCGCACTACGTGGCTTGTCAATTTCCAATGCGATATGAACTGATGTATCCATCTCTACATCGTTAATTTTTCGTGATTTTAAATTTTTAAACTGGTCATTATGTTTTCGTTTGTTATTGACGAGTTTTTTAGGTACATCATTTAATTTTTCAACATTTAATTGTGCCATAGACAATAATGCGTTATAGCTAATAGGCATTTCATTCTTACGATGTTTGACTAAATTCTTCATCGATTTTTTTTGAATCTTGGTTTCAACCGCAGAACTTGAACAAGGATTGAAGCAATTAGATTTATTACAATTATTCAATTTTTCATTATTTTTCTTCGGAATCTTAAATTTTCTTAACGCGGTAGCGGCTAAATATTGAGATTGCTTTATTTCGGTTTCGTTATTCGACTGATTTTCCGAATCGTCCTTGCTAATGTATTTGTATTCACGTTTTCGAGATATACAATTGTGTGGCAAAGCCATAATGCCAGATATTGAAAATACAAATTCAACACTATTAAGTATAAATAAATAGAATAGTCTGACAACGGTCAGTTTGCTTTTGCGTCACCGCAATATTTATATACGCTGTTAATTTGTACCAAACAATCTGAAANTACTTACATTATTTTGATTCAGCGCATAACATAATTGAACGGTGCATACAACGAATTAAACCAATTGAATATAAATTATATGTAGAATTGAAAAAAACAATAATGATGCGTATTTTGTTTTATAACAACTTTACGGAAACAATAGTTTATAAGAAACAAATCAAATGTTTTCTAGAGGATATTTTTACGTTGACGACAACGACGTTACTATGACGTAGTGTTTTAAAACATTCGTGTTGTTTACCGAAATAGCCAATGTAGGTAATTTTTTTTTTGTACAATAGTCAGTATATATGTACTATATAAGTACAATATCTTCCGTGTTTTAATATTCGGGTCGCATTATGTTGAACTTAATTTTTCCCTTGGGCGTGGCTGACGTCGACCCCGGGAAATGGCTGGACTCCGAATTATAATCAAACATAAATGGGTCCCCCGGCAAACAAACATGTAATTTAAAAATCACATCGAGTTTACCATCACGATTGATCGTATTGTATGCACTGTCATTTGAACTAAATTAATAGCAATCGTAAAACTAACCAGAGTTCAAGTATCCGTTTAGAAAAATGTCGGGCTCCAACGCGAAGCAAAAGACCATGCAGCGACATAGCCTGCATACCTCGTGTACACGCACATACATGTACACGCATGGATGCTGGGTTTTCTCGATTCTTCGATAGGGGTTTATGATGAATTATTTAGAGGGGTTGTGATGGTACAACATCGCCCGGGCGAAAAAACTTTTGTTTTTGTACACAAATAGATGATCGCTCATCAACGAAATACTGCATGTCCGGAGATGTAAGTTGCCTAAATTATGTCTTGGATGGAATGTAAATACGCGTCTCGGCCAAAATCTTAAATATAATAAAGACTCGTTGGCAAAATAAAAACAAAGTATAACCAAACATATTTTATTCATTTTTTTACTAAACAATTTGACAGCATTTTAACATATAGGTACTTACAATAAATTATGTTTTTTTTAAATAAATGTGAAATAGCATTCCTTTGTCTTGAAAAATATTATTTTAATGGTTAGAGTAAAAAATGTATAGTTTTCTAAATTTTTCAATAAATCTCAAACGTATTCTGACACAATTCGAGTAGGTTTTATGATCGGGCACCTATATGACTGTCGACTTGCGTATTTTGGTCTAGGTTTCTAGTTGTTTGACTTGCAAACTAAGATATCTAATATCTTAATAGTCATTGATCGTCAAACTCGATACAACCATAGTCTACGCCTCTATAGTAAACAGTTATCAGTATATTTTGGAAAACGCATGGTTCTATCGCATATTCTATCTATAATCAACGATTACTTGAGATACCGTACTACTATCTGTTGTAAAACCTAAAACCTATTCAGTCTATTAGTAATAATGACATTTGTGAATATTGTAATATCAATAATTGCGGTCGGAGATAAGAATACTTCGGCATGGTTAGGGAATTAATATTTTGTGGTAGGAAGGAACGGCATACCTAAATTGTTTTCTTAAATTATGCTGGAGTAAACTATTTAGAATCAGAATATTTTCTAATTTGGGGTTTTAAAAAATCTCCATAATCCCACTTTTTTTTGAAGGGACGGAAAGACGGTGGAGGACGTTCGAAAATTTTTGTCCCGAGACGCCAAATAATTAAACATGGCTCTGCCGTTAAAGATAAAAATGTCGGCTTTAGATAATAATATCGTTCAAATCCTTAGATAATACATGTTGCTTATACTGTTGTCGTAAATAATTTTTAGTTACGAATTTCCTGTTGACTGGTTTGGTCAAAAAAAAAAAAAATTACGTAAACTACGATTTTGACATATTATAGTACCATTTTCAAAACCGCACAAACCAAACATAGTGTTTTCATTTTATTGAATACTATATAAACCAAAATATGTGAACGTAATCTTTAGACGATTTTTGTTATCAAATATACTCTCGAATTGTATTACTTATCTGCAATACATAATAAGTATGTTAAATTCCAATATTCTCGCGTGTAGAATTGAATAAAATATAAATGTATCTTTATACTTAATATACGATTTGTTTCATTCAAATTCGGTCCGTATCGTGCGAATTCCGTTATAAGAAAAAAATAAAACTTCCTGTAGCTGGTGATGGTGTATTTTAGATTCCGAGTGGAGTGAGGAATGTATTGGTTTTACATAGATGTTTATTTTTTTTTTATGTTAACCATTTTTCTACCAGAAAGTATACTCCTATTTTCAAGTATAAGCACCTTTTCCGAAAAGAAATCTTCTCCGGGTAGTACTGTACAGAGGTTATTTTTTGAAATTCTCATTATATTCGAGGTTATGAGGAAAATCTGGGTCTTTAAGTTAAAAAAGTTTGAAAGATCAAAATTAGGTTGTCATTGGCCACCGTTATTATTTATTTTTTGTTATTATTAAGTTTTTATTATTTTAAATATCATTAAACATTGTTGACATGGAAATGCACATTTTTCCATACATATGTATTGTTGACAAAGCATCACTCAACTTTGTTCAGAATCGTTTTTCGTAAGCAATGGTTTATTGTTGCTTACGGATATACATTAAATTCCCATCTGTATCCTACCTTCCCAACTTTCCACCAACAACAGTGGCTGCATCCATGTGCGAATTATGTCCGTCCTTAATTGATTATAAAATGAATCTACAAAAATAACAATCCGATTTTTACCCAAATTGATTGCCGGCATAAGGTTCGTTCTTATACACAAAACAATCTAAAAAATCTGATTAGTTCTCTTTTTACATGCTGTAAATCGTTTATATATATACTCAGAATTCTGTTGTTTGTATAAAATAGTGTACACGGGACTGCAATACGATATTTTTATTTTACATAACAATACTTCTCCTCACTGACAATATTATAATATTGCTAGTTGATTTACTCATTATATTTTCCGGGCTCAATTTTTTAAAATCCGGAAATCAATAAACAAATTTTACTTAACGTGTATTCTCAATTTATTTAATCTTCCTTCTTGTCACAGTTAACTATCGTTGTTGCCCGGTAAATTATCTTTTAAAAAACGTACGAACTTTCTTATTTGTAACAACCAAATTAATTAATAATTTGTAACCTTTTTCATCCGTATCGCCAAGGTAAATCAACAAAAAAATAAAAAAATAATTCAATTTTCGATCAAAATATACTAAAAACGCTGTTGTGTTCATTGTGACTCTTATTTGGAATGCCAATAGTGCTCAAAATTCCATCAAAGTCGGAACATAAACTGTAGATGTGTATAAAAAGCCAACATGAACCGTACGTCTGTGAAATCGATCCACTACCTATCCTATCCGATCGACTCTATACAAAGCAAATAATTAACGAATTATAGCAAATCGATTATGAAATTAGCAAATCACTTCCACGTTTTGCGTAATCAATTTTTTATTAGGCGAGCCAAGTTCACGTATTCCACCCACTTTATCCGATCGAGTTTAAACGTACGCGAATAATTAACGAACAGTTAGTAAATTTTAGCATATTTGCGTTTTATCATTGACAAATTAATAGGGCGTGATACTCGCATGTGTATTGTCTCCGTGTTACAAACGTACGACAATTTTGCAAATTCGCGTTCAGCGAAGACAATATTGTGCCGGTAGTTTTACTATTACAGGTAAATTTACCTGTTATCGACCATAAAGACAATAGCATTATCTGTGCTACACCGGGAACACTGTTCCGATATTATTTATTTTAAAGAGAGATATGAGTATGTAGAATATCACAATTTAATAACGTTTATGTCTCGACATGAATACTGCGCAATAGGTATCGCCCCGCAGGTTATCCTTAATTTCGGTCATTTAATTACTATAATCTACTGCAACCGAGCTAATACATTATTATTTTAAGTGCAGTAATGGTATAACGGTAAAATATTAAAAAAACACGCATGACTTTTCTTTCTAATTTAAAATAAATTTGAAAAACAAACATTTACCTTTACCTATACTACTACTACTACTACTACTACTACTACATTTAGTTACCTATATAATAGATAAATAGTGAAAAAACACGCGAGAAACTGCGTGGTTTTTCGCGGTGTATCCACTATAGAATATTATGACCTGCGTGCGTGAAAATGAAATCGTAGGTTTCAGTCTATATAAACATCATATAGATAGAGAAACAACTATTATTTGAAATGAGCTGCCCGCCAATCGCTTGGCGAAAAGTTGTCAAAAACAGCAAACCAATCGATAGTCGCATACTTAGGACAATTTTAAATTTACAATAACAAACAAACATTAGTAAATTTACGATACAGTAAGCGGACAAACGCTATTAATTCCTCAACGTTTACGGCTCTAAAGTCGACAATACATTAGATTACACGGTTCGACAAAATTTAAAAAACGATAAAACATTTTAAATGAAAGTTGCACACAGTGAAACGAATGAAATTGAACCCATTAACTTATTACGACGAACACGAAGTGTCAGTTATCATAATATAATGTAACGAGACTTCCGACCCCATCTTTATTGACAAATGCTATCGATAGCGATAAATATTAGTTTTATCTGTAATATCTAGGCACTTACCGTTGTAGAGGGTTATAGAAAATAAGTTTAAATATTCCAAAATTATTACGGAAATAATTCAGTTTATGCAGTGTTCGATCATCCATCTCGTCGTGTCACATACAGCGCGTTAAAAAAAATTTTCAGTTTCTATTTTTATTTTTTTTAATATGGAATTTAATGGAAAAATTTACGAACAATATTAAAATCGTGAGAATACGGAATTTCTACTGTTATATTTAAGCCGACTTGTATTAGGGAGTCGGGAGCAGACGGTGCCTATGGTATACCGATGCAATTTATTATAATTACCAAACAGGTCTATGAAATTCGACTGCTATCGACTACGAAGTCGTGTTATTTTGTTTAAATTTACACTCCATATTGAATCATTATAATTATCTAAATAAATATTGTTTGCAGACAATAGTTCAAAACTGAAAATGACAACATCGTGTAAGTTTTCTTTTGTGTTCCCATATATCCGTAGATACGCCGCGACAAATCTATTAATAGTTTATAATAACAATAATATGTCATCAAATTATTTTTATGAATTATGTATAATGTCCTTCTGTACATTTTTCACACCAAAGCGTGAATGAAATAAGAAAATAAATACGCTACTGTCACTTCATTAAAATACCTACTAACTTATTATTAAATATTATTTTTTTTTTAGATATCTGTTAGTTGGTGCAGAATGTCGCATACATAAAAAGAATACATGTTTGGCAATTACCGCGAATGACTTGACGAGAAAAGTAAAAAAAAATTAAGACATGTAAAATCAGGTCACATGTCTTAATGTGCGTGTTAAGTGAGTGAGTACTTATTGTTGACGATTTGAAGCAGATCGGACTAAGTCAAGGGGCCGGCCCCCGGTTAAAAAAAAAAAAGTCTATAGCTCCTAAAGTATTGAGTTGCGGAATTCGAAACGCGTGTTGCAAATTGTTGCAAATGCATTGCGAAATAATGGCATTGGTTTGGTTTACAACGAACAAAGTCGGGGGAGGGGGGGCAACTTCACGGACGTCCGGTGGTACGGTTTAAAGACGCAATTTTTCGATTTTCCCGGGAGTTTTCTCAACAAATTTGTAATGCCGAAAACAACACGGGGGTGAACCGGGAAAATCGGTACAATACTAAGAAATTATATGATGCCCGTTCAATTATTTTACCATAGCATGACATACTTATTGTCGACAACGCATCACAATCAACTGAACTCCGCTCAGAATGGTATTCGACAATGGTTTGTCGTCGCGTACACGTGCAAATGAATTTCCCCTCTACGCGTCATACCTTCTCAACTTCTCGCCGCCAGCAACGGCGGCTGCGCCCGTCGCGCAGAGTACGTCCGTCGTTTTTCTCTCGCGGTCCCAATTGGACCGAACGAATGAATTACTCGACATTACAAACAGCAGTCGCTGGTCGGTCGCGCGATCCGGCCGTCAAACACGGGCCCGGTTCCGTACGATTCCTTACGCCGTACGCTATTTTTTCGTACACGGGCATTTTTAATTATCGCACAGTTCACCGTTCAACCCGGATTCATAGTTACGTTTAGAATTCGATTTAAATCTCAGCGGGATACGATTTTACGAAAACAACCAGAAATACCCCTTCAATAACGCCACGCGTTTGACTGTTGCCATTGCACGTGTTCGTCGGTACCGCTGCACGTTCGTACCGTGACGCGTACAACACCTACGCAATGTCCGTGTAGTGAACGATCTGGTGCGCGTTTCACATTGCGTCGAATAAATATCTCGTTGATTAAAAAATATATTATTTCCGAACCGCTTTCGGACGGAGCAGCAGGAGCGTATCTGAAAATTCTTCACGTTGCCGGCGGGCGGGCGGAGGGTACATAGCTAGATTTACGACCGGTATACAACAAAAAAAAAAAAAATAAAATAAAATAAAATAGGAATTTTATAACACCGAATACATAATTGAATACTCGCAGCATAGTTTTGAACGGTTTCATACTGAAGGGATTTGATTCCCGCCCCCCCTGCCCCCCGGGACATTCGGGATACGGTGCGGGATCAAATGTCGATCGATTATTATACTGATATTATCGTATTATTAATTACAAAATCGTTGCATACCCGTTAGATTTATAAGTGAGTTTTTCGTTCGAGTTCGAGTTTTTTTTTTTTTTTACGAAAAACGTTTCCAAACGGGTCTATACGCCCGTGTGTAATGGATATTATTAAGTAATATATTACGCGTTTACGGTGCACGATACACGCCATTTACGCATTAAAATTAGTCGACATTATATTATTATTGTAGCGGGCAAACACATGGCGCGGACAGGGACGCGTGGAGGCGATGAAGGTTCCGTAATAAAAAAAAACCGCGCACGAAAACAAAAATTAAAAATGAATAATATTAAAATGATTACGTCAACCCGATAATTAGGTCGGAAACAATTTTTGTTTTATTTTCATTTTTTCGCCCGGAAATAGTATCGCGAACGGTAAACACAGTACGTTCTGTCGCCGTTGCGTTCTGTGTGTACCGGCGGCGATGTGATTTCGCGGCGGACGAAACGCCGGTGGCCCGTATACGGCAGCGACATCTGTACGACGGCCGGAGTGCGTTCCCGTCGACGTCGGGACGACGGCTAAACTCCACAACCTTAACCCCCGTCCGGCGCCTTTACCGGCGAATACGCGCGGACCTCCGGACGCGTCGTCCGGCAGAACGGACGCGAATTTCGAGTGGGTGCGGTGGTTACGGGTACCGGTAATCGTCGGACGTGTGCAATACTCGTCCGGCGGTCGGCGGTTGGCGAGAGACGAGAGGTTATCATCAAAAATAAAAGAAAAAACTACGAGCGTCTTCGTCGGGCAACGTTAACGTTATCGTGGAGTTTCAAATAATTTCCGGGCGGTTTAAAACGACGGGATTTGAGCTCGAAAAATCGACTTCTTTTTCGCGCCGTCAAAAGCCGCGCGAAAAACACTCTCGTGTTGTCCGGCCGTCGGACTATCGGCGGCCGTCTAGAACCCGACGGACACGATTTCACGACGGCCATTCGTTATTTACCACACGTCCGCGGTTCCAACCCCCCCCCCCCTTTCACACGGCGGACGATACCGGACGCGTCGCCGCCGTCTACATTGTACGCCGGTCGTCGCCGATAATGTTATTATTGTACGGTAAACAATATGTTATTCTCGCTTTTACCGGTGCTTCCGGTCCGCCGGCACGCACACACAGCGTCGCGCCCTCTCTCTGCGCGACCGGAAACGACGCGCGCCGTCGCGCGTAGCGCCGCCGAACGGTTTACGGTCGCGGCCGGGAAATCGTCGACGGGAAATCCGAAAACCGAAAGTCTGCGGAACGGATTTTTCGCCGCGTCGAAACGACAAACCGCGGTCGGTTTTTTTATGATATTGTAATTTTGTAATTTTTTTGTATTTTTTATACAGACGCGGGTAACCTGCGCACAGCTATCAGACGTCGCGCCGCGTGTTTCTATTTTTTTAAACGTCTCCGTAAAAAAAAAAAAAAATAATAATAATAATAACGTAATAAAACGCGCGCGGACCGTCTGCCGTCCGTACATTATACAGTCCGTCACGTCACCGCAATAACAATTTCTCGTCGCGTGTTCGCAAAAAACACGCATTTATTTAGATTTTTCTTCTTTTTTTTTTTTTTACTCATTTTAATTAACGTTTTTTTGTTTTTTGTTTTTTTTTTTTACTGCAGTCGCGATCGAGCGTTTTTCGTTTTCGCCGTCCGGTTCCCGTTTCCGTTTCCGTAATTTTTTTTTTCCTCATTTTTTTTACCATATACCGCGCGAGCTATATAACAATCATAATATAATATTTACCAGATAGTAATGAATTTTGACGGAAAAAAAAAAAAAAAAAAAACACTAGCGATTATTACGTCATGCGTACTCTCGAATTGCCTACGCGATACTCCTTACGACGAATACATTATAAACGGATTTCCGATCGCGCGCGTATTAACCGACCGCTGTCGTTTTTAACGGCTCGCCAATCGGACAATCCACAACGGTCGTCCGGTTGAAAAATTTTTAATCTGTAGTAGAGATATACAATTAACGTTGTTCCGAGTGTAGGAATATTATTAGTTTTGCTAAGATGCGATTTTTTTTTTCCTCCCCGGAAAATACATTTTCGGTGCGTAAAGACTAGTGGTGCTCCTTATTTAACGTGTACGCGTTTTCACGTATTCACGTGAAATTAATCTTCGGTTTCTATGACCCGTTTGCCCTAAAGTATCCGTGTATGCCCGTATACCCGCAGATCAGTGTATTCGCGTACTTACGCCCAACTTGCTTGGTTCTCAATTTTTTTTCTTTTTTATTCGTATAGGATAAAAATGATTTTCCTCGTATCATAAATACAGGTAAATAGTAAACAATATACATTTCCATACCAATTGAAATTATTCACGTGGTTCTGACTCCAATGCGTATTCACGTTTATCGGTATTTATTAATTCGCGTGTTCACGATACCCGTGTACACCGTATGGTTGTGTTGACTTAAAATAGAAAAAAAAAAAACCCTAGACTGAAAACGGTCCGATTTTTCCACGCGCTACGTAAAAAGATGCCGGTTTCCGTCCGGCGGTTCTTTATCTGAAATGAATTTTAGTATTCTAAACGGGTTTTCCAGTAAATTTAGAAAAAAAAAAAAAAAACTAAAAAATTTCGATAGGTTACCGGGTTTTATTCGTTTTAATTTTTTGGCTAGGCTGCATACTATACAAGCCGCAATAACAAGGGAAAGAAACGCCACCGATTTTTTTTTTATTATTTCAATACATACAATCTGTACAAAAAAATTGTAACACACGAATGTTTGAGGATTCGTAATGTAATTAACCGGATGAAACACTTACTGGCCACGGTGAGTCAATTATTATTCCAGGTCGCGGCACAAGTTTCGCTTTGGCGTTCTACGTGGATTTCCCGGAACAGATTCGGAGTTTAGAGCACGGATTAGTGGATAAGAGCGGTTTGATAAGAACTCCGATATCCTTATCGAATCAACGTATCGATTTACCGAGTTTCGCTCGGAATCGGTTTTTTGATTACGATGATTTATCGTTAATTTCGGCCAATGAACTAAATCACCTTATTAGGTGCATTTTTAAATCTTATTGTAACCTTTCAAATCGCCCGTCTTTAGCGGTAAACGCATGCCGCAAAATATGTCAGTTTTTATTACCTATTTTGTTTATTCAATAAAATTATACTTATAATTTGAATGACCCTATTCGTATTTTGTTCGTTTTTCGGATTTTTAAAAATCCATTATTATTATACAGAGTATGGTTTATGGGCCCGCACAGTTTTGTCATAATTTAATTCAACTGGATTCTGCAAATATAATAAGTTGATTGCAATTATCTTCTATGATAAAATTTCCGCCCAAAATAGAGACTTTTTTGGATACATTTTTCTGCCGTTTTTTTCTGGTACTTTTAGCGGCTTCTTCTGGGCCAAACGGGTTAAAATTCGGTAGCTAAAATTGTTTCACACTACGCTGATTGTTACAATTTCGGCTGAATTTCAATACGAATTTCAGCATGTTGTAGCGGGAGGAGGGTGTTTTGATTGCTCCGTACACGCCTACAGATCTCCAAAAATGAAGTCACTGGAATGGCATTTTGTATAATATGCATGATGGTGTATACAAGTATAAAGGATGCGCCTTTTGCGGGTTTCGATTTTCAATTACCTACCTGACATTTTTTAGGTTGAATTTTCGTGATTTCACAGAAAATACCAGGTTTTAAATAACTATACCTCTTCAAACTAAAAATTAAAACTTAATAAAACCCGGAAAACCCTAATTATTTTAGATCAATTAAAAAAAAAAAAACAATAATAATCAAATACTGCAACGGCAACCGGTCGGCCGAGAGAAAAAATTGACTTTAGTGACCGCGGGTCGTCACGCGTGGGGCGCATCGGGCGGCGAGCGATAGGTCCGACAAGTGCCCCGCGTAACGATCCACGCGCGCTCGCTGTTTGTGCGCTCGTTCCGTTCCGCAGAATCTCGAGCGATCGTTTTGTGCGCCCGAGGACACGCGTAAATACTGCGACGGGCGGAATGTCGGTTTCGCGCGAGCTTTCGGTATCGATATTCAAGCGAATCGACCGGGATTTGGTTTTTTTTTTTTTTTTTTGATTTTTCTTTTCATATTCGGCATCGGCTTAGACCACCGACGGGTTTTCTCCGTTTTTCCGATTTTCCGTGTTACTTTCAAGTGGTGTAGGTTTTTTCCGTATCTGCTTCCCGCGTACAAATCGAAAATAGAAAATCTCGAATAGGTTATATTTTATATTACCCATATTATATATTTTAGAGTTCTGTTGGTATAAAACCGGTATAGCGTATCGATTATCGAGCGTAGATACAGCGTGAAACACACACACACACACACACACACACACACATGTATATGTATATTTATTTTTTTTATCGTCTTAAATCGCCATCGCGTTACAAAATTATTATACCATCATACGATACTGTAAGGTTCGTTATCGTACAAGTCCACGTGTCACGCGAACCGAAAAAAAATAAAATAAACGATTATAAATAATAATTTATACGGTTGCCGAACTAATATATTATTATCATCGGTGTTATCACTGCATTATGGTTATTTCACTCGGACGGTCTACCGTGTACATTTTCTTGTCGGGCGTACGGGGTTCGCGTTCAAGGCCGTCTATTATTCGACGAAATATTTATTATACGCGTTATATTATATCGGAAAACGATAAATTGAAATTTATTGCGCCCGGTGCAGTCGTCGTACGTGTGTCGTTTTTGAAACGTATTTTTAACCCGACATCCGAACGACCCGGCGTCGGGTCGTGCGACCGTAGGACGGCGGCCGTCATCGGTTAAAAATTTAAATCGATTCAATCTTCTTGTATACGTATGTACAGGGTGTGTCTGCACGGTTTGACATTTATCTGTACACTACATGCAGAACTCGAGATTTTCAGCACTGAAAATTTCACAAAAAAAAAAAAAATCGCCTTTTAGCGTCAAAAAAGAAACGACCGTTTATAAAAGCGAAAATGATACCGTGGTTTAATAGTCCCCTCACCCCTCCAATTCTCTAACGGCTCTAGTCTGTCAAATTGTTAAAGACGATTTCGTCTATAATACAACAAAAATAACGATTTACGCAAAGTGATTTTGTAAAAATAAAATTGTGCGCATTATAAACAAAAATTACCCAGTATTATTACTGATTGGTGTTGAACGATTTCAAGCTTGTAGTTAGAAAGGTTCATTTTAAACTCATTGCTTTTTTTTAAAAATATTTTTCGACGTTTATAAGCGACTTCTTTGCAGCGAATTTCGAACGTCAAAAGCCCCGCGAGCTCTGCGGGTTTTATGCGATTGCTGCACGGGAAATTATCCAATCATCCGGATACACCCTGTACAATTATACACGCAGTTACTACTGCAATAAGCGTAGTTAAATACTGTTCATTATTCGAAATACGCGTTACTTACTATACGTCCGCCGTACTGCTCGTAACGATACATTAATAAAGATTTTTCTATTCGTTTCTAAATTGAATTTGAGTTGCATACGCATCGTTATGTGTGGTATTATAATATAAATTGACTAAACGGTTGCTTGAAAAAAAAAAAAAAAAAAAAAAAAATTAAAAAACCATTAGTGTTTCGTTTATCAATAGGTAGTTATAACCATTAAAAACTCGATATTATAATTATTATAGAAAGGTTTTTTTTTTTTTTTAAACGCATTACTGTTATATGCGATTTTCAAAGTGTGAAAAATATTCGTGTTCACTAATATACTATTATAGTGCCCGATTTATTTTTCCGTGGATTTTTTACGTATACGATAATAGAATAGAATATTTATTTATTCGTTTACTGGTTTTCTTATCGAATAATGACTATATTAAAAAAAAAAAAAAAAAAATATCCTATCGGAACGATGGATATGTAGGTATATAACTATTTAGTTACCTATACTTCAACAGTTTTTTTATCTCACAAACTTGCAGTTCGACATATACGAACTGTCCGCGATGTTTGTGTCATTAAGGATACGATATTTTTTTTCGGTCTTTTACAAAATTTAAAACTCCGTGTTAATATAAAATTTTGTTTTATTTTCACTAATTGTTTGTTTTTTCCCCCCATTTATAAAACAGCTGCAGCTAATGGTCAAATTTCTTCACTTTTCGAATCTTCTTTAAGAAAATCGTATAATAATAATGGGATTATAAAAAAATAAACTATAACGCGCGGTGTTTTCATACAGTGTCTTAGAAGAATGCGATTTTGTTTGCCCGCCGCGGTGCTTGATTGGAAACATTTGTCCATAGATTTAAATCTAAAAACTGAACGCAAATGACGTAACTATGGTTTTTTTTTTTTTTTGTCTCAGTTATCCCTGGGTACAACGGAAAACCCGTGATCAACAGTTCAACCTGATCTCATCTGCGGTTTACCAAGCTTTGTTCAAAATCGTTTCGTGTAACTAATTACCTTGTATACTTTCCGGACTGTTCACCTACGGGCGGTACTCGTTTCCACCAAAAATGGACCTCAACCTCTTTTCGCCATTACCCATTTCCGCAAAAAGAGCTTTTGACCACGTTGTCACCAAAACAAAATAAAAAAATGAATTTAATGGGCTAATCATTAAATCGTAATTAAATGACCTTTAGCTCCCTGCTATTGATATTCAATAGGGACATTTTATTTTAAAAAAATGGTCGAATGTAAAATTGTGTTTAAAAAAAAAAAATGATGCAAATGCCAATTTAATATTATACATACATTATAACGTAGAAAATATTATATTAGGTATTATTACTAGCTCTCTCACCCAGCGATGTCCATGCAATTTTTCAAATTGTCTATAAATCATAATATGTGCGTATATTATATATATATATGAATGGATGTTAGTCTGTTTGCTTGTTAGCTATAGATAATAAAAAACTACTGGACCGTCTTTAATAAAAGTCATACAATTTTAAACAAATTTTACGGGTATATCATGCATTTTTTTACGTTTGACCATTTTTTAAAAATATTTTTATATTTTTTCTATACTACACGTTGTATAATTTATCACTCTATTATACAGCTCTTAATACAAGCGCAGTGTAGACATTTTATTTTTCGGTGGAAGCGGGTAACGGCAGAAACGGGAAAAGTCCATTTTCGACGGAAACGATGGTGCCACTGCGCGACGATATTATTTCGTCGACGAGTTCATTATTCGCCATCGGTAATCAGTGGCGCGTAAGACGACAGAGTAGAGTTTGGACGAACAGAAGAATAAGAAGAAAAACGCGAAATTAGATTTTCCGACGGTACACTGATAACGATATAATGTATAACCGCGGTATACACGATATTAATTTACAGATATCGCGTATCGTAGACGTATTATTATGTCATCGCGATAATACCGTACGCGAGTGCACGTCATCGTCTCGCCTATACGACCCGGATCTTGTTATCCGTTTCGGAAGAAATCGCCCCGGAGGGTCGAACGCGGCCCCCTCGGGTAAACGAAACGTCCGCTCCCCGCGCGATAAAATCTCGGACCGTTTCGGGGTTTTCGTGTAATTCGACGGCGGCGTTCTCGTATTTATTGTACGTACACGCACGGTATGCGGGTGTCCGAAGGCCACGAAGGTCCGAAGGGTTCGGGACGTACGTTACAGTGTGTTTGTTTTTTTCTTTTATACTACAAAAAACATTACGTATAAAAGATGCGCGGGCTCGGAATTCGACGGGCGTGACTAAACGGCGGCGCGGCAAGTACACGCATGTTTCGTGACGATTTACGCGGATTTTTTTTGTCCCGAGTTTTTTTTTAGTTGTCCACAATACCCGCTGCCCACCCGCGGTTATGTAAAAAAAACCGACGCGCGGGATTCCGTTCGGAACGGCCGTCGACAAACCCTTCCGCGTGAAAAACTATCGCGATCGTGTCGACATGTCGCGCGTTGATTCGATTCGATATTACGTTCGGAGCGCGACAAGGAACGCAATTGGTTTTTACAACGGCGCGGCGCCTTTTCCGAGAGGGAATTTCGTCTGTTCGGTACATTAGAGCGGTCGCTTTTCGATTTTCCTACCGGTTCGCGTAATTATCGGGGGAAAAAAAAAACCCCGTAGGACAAACGGGGTAATGTACGCGCGTGTACCAAAGAAACTTGACTCCGTATCGTTTTTCGTTAGCAATGCAGGTTTATCGTCGCGTACAGATATAAATTGAATTTACCTCCGAATTTCCCGTCTTCCCAACTTCTCGCGTGCGACGGTGGCCCATCAATCCTGCGATGTAGGTCGGTCTCTTTTTTTTTTTTTTTTTTTTTTTTTTTCAATAGGTATATATTATACAGTTTTGCAGACCGATTAACGTTGTTTTATACGTCGGTATATTATTATTATATCTGCGCCGTTTGCATAGTATGTTTATAAAACTGTTTAAATATTGCAGGGACGCGTAATAATACGCGATTATCGATTTAAATATAATGGAAAATTAGAAATTATAATGTTACTGTACAAACTGTATAATCGTGTCGCTTTTACGCGAGTTAAATGTTTTAAACATTAGGTCGTGATTAACGAGAGCCAATTATCAATCACGCTATAATATAATTAATAATTATAGTCGTATAACAATAATAAACGCAATTACATGGATGCGACGAAATAATTAATTACGCGGTAAACCCGCGTAAAAACATTTTAACGGATCGCGTTTAATTTCAGACAAAACGGTGAGATTTTTTTCAATATAAATTGTACAATAATCGCGGTTTAAACATACGTTCATTCCTCGAGTTCACCGTGAGCCGTTTCTTTATAATCGATATTACGGGGAAAAAAAAAAAATTAATACCCAACAGTAACAATATTACACTCGCGTATTGTGTTATACGCGCTGTACAGTTCAAACGCGACAGTAAAAGAAACATCACGTGTACCGTTCGTGTATCGTAAAAGCGGTTTTCGAATCGTAAACGGGGCTTTATACGTGTGACGTTGTTATTTATAACGGTTATATATTTTAACGTGATAACAATATTGTTATAATGTGTGCGGTGAACGTATTTTCACGATTATTTCAAACAATAATAATATTATATTATATATTATATTGTAGCATCGGCGGCGCTTTGGGGGTTTTGGGTGTCGTAACGCGCACTCAGTCGCTTGTGTTTAGCTGCGGGTCACGCCGAGGAGTTTGTGCACCCATAAACCCCCCCTTATTTTCTACCCCCTCCATTGGTAAATCCTGGCTACGCTACGTGTATAGTAGACGAAGGTTTACCACGAGGTTAAACGCGGATCGCGATCAGCTAGAATATGACGTCCGCGCGGGAGTCACAGACCAATGGCGCCGAAATCTATGTTAAAGTCGGGCCTTGGCTCGGCTCTTTTTTAAAAATAGAGCATAGGACCGTTGAACGTTTGGGCGAAGTTTGGTTGCCAAACCGAATGACCGCTGCATTACAGAAATAAAACCCTAGGCTGACTACAATTTTGGACATGAAACGGGTTGTGTTTATAGTTATTTGGGCATCTTGCACACATGCATTTCGCTCGACTACATTTTCAGGAATTCGGCGCCGCTTATTATATTATGCACGGGTCTGCAACGAAAAGCGATTTCAAACTATAGCCGACTCGTCGATTCGGTTCGCGACAAACGTGTCGAAAAATTCGCGCGAGTGTCTATTATGTATACATATATAGGCAAGTACTCGGATATGTTTCGAATACCTGCGTCGGAATATTATGGATGTCGACCTCATAGCGCGGTTTCGGGCACAATACGAATAAGCTGTTATTTGCAAATCGCGTAAAAACTAAATCTCCCCCCCCCCATCCTCTTTCCTATACGTTTAATAGAATACAACGCAACCCAATGTACCGTCGCGTTTCTCCACGACGTATAGCAATAACGCACGCAATATACAATACGACAATAACAATAGTGAAAAGTACAATAGTGAAAAACCGTTTTCGTTTATCGAAAACGGGTGGTTTTGCTTTTTTCCGCGCGCATAGCGAACCTGAAAAAAGTCGGTGTTTCGATTATTTCGTTTCGCCGTATATTCAAATAGGTCACCGGTTTAAACACGCTGCTTCGGTCGAGACCGTCGCAATATTCGTTTGAAAACTCGAACGTTTCCGCCCTACTCGTTTGCGCTTTTCACATAAGTCTACTTCCTTGTAGTGGCGTACATGCGGGTAGGAGAGGGGTTAAACGTTCAACTTCCCCCTCTTAGTATTTTCTACGCCATACGTGAAAATATATAAAAAATGAATACGATTTGGGAGGGGGGACTGTGGAAACCAAAACTTGCTCGTACGAATAATGATAAACTATCAAATGGAATTCACGCATTCAAAAATGAAATATTACTCCTGAAAAGTTTTTTTTTTCAAATTTAAAAACAATGAAAACTCATATTGGGTATCTCATGTTGGTGTATATTGTACCTACTCGAGAGGTATAACGATCCGAGTCCATTTTTAAACTTTTCAGAAAAACCAAAAAACGAACATTGCGTTGTGTTATAGAAATCAATTTTAAACTGTAAATCTTTCGATCCGTCCTTTTTGATAAATAATTTTTTTTCTCTATTTTATAGTTAATCGAATGCGCCTTATATTCGATTAGATCAATTATGAAAACTATAGCCTGAATGATTTTAATCGTATACTTGTTTTGAAATCACCAAGTCAGGACTTGGATTTATAAAAAAAATGTTCGGTCTTATGGTTCGTATAATATAGTTTGATATTATCGCGATGCAACAGTAAACGAAATAAAATGTTCCATGTCCGCGGTCAATTGACATGGAATATTTGTGTATGCCATGTATGTTACGATATGACGACCGTATATACAGACTCGGATCATTCGGGGATTTTTTTTTTTTTTGTTTTATGTCTGCGTTGTAGAAATACTACCGACTGGACTTGCAGGATCGTCATAAACGGAAATGCGGAGCTCGAAATTCCGAACAAGAAAATAACACAATATTATGATAAGCATGACCGCGAATTTTCGTCGATGACGGACTCGCATCGTTGTGACGGCCATCTCGGGTACTACCGTAGAGTCGTTGTTATTATCGCCATGCGAATATTCACGTTCGGCCGGGCGAATAATATTGTCGCGTGTTCGATTTTTTCGGAATTTTTTTTTTTTTTCGTTTTCCGCTCAGTCGCGCCCCGGCCGCAACACCAGCGGCGCACGCGTACGCATAGGAGGAGCTGAAACTATTGATCCGCGGTGCACCGCCGACGTCGTCGCCGCCGCCGCCGCCGTCACCGACACCATGCTCCGCCGCCGCTACACGCGCTCGTGCGTGCGCGCGCGCTCCCGGTCTTCGCCAAAATGGCCGTTCGCACCCTCCGCGAAACTGCACAGCAGCCGCCCCCTACCCGCACATCTACTCCCGCCTCGAGAACAAACGTTTTCGCCGTATGTCCGCGCGCGGGCCATAATATTACCGGCACCGTGATGGGGGTTAAAAAGGGATCGCGCGTCATCCGTCCGCGCGATCGGCGAGGACGCCGGACGTAATGGTCCGACGTCCTCGCGTTCGAGAACGATATCGCTTTACGGGCCGCGCAGGTACGCCGTCTGCAAATACGTACGCCCCGCGGCCGGGCGGGCGGCGGCGGAAATCCTCGTTTTCGAGCGCGTCCGTTTCGAGCGACAACGCGTAACGACTTACGCGATATCGCGGCCCTCGTACACAATACGCGAGCCGTTCGCGACCGGACCACACTCCCGGGGGGCCGTCGACTTTCATGATAATACCGTACAAACGTTCGATAAAATTTAATGAGTCCCCAAACGTCGCGGGCCCTCGTCAGTCGTGGGCCCGCGGCGATCACTCGCTTCGCCCTCCCGGTATTTACCTTCGAATCGGCGGGCGGGTCGTGCGAGCGGTCGAGTGACGTCGGAGGCGTAAGGTTTTCGGACCGCAAAACGTCGAGTCAGCAAATAAGAAAAAAAAAAATCGTCAAAAAAGCGTTTGCATGAAATTACAAAAAAAAAAAAAAAAAAATTGTTTGAACGTCCCAGTCCAACGGCTCTGACTAATTAATAACAATTTTCCAACGACACGAAAATGTTTAAAACCAAAGTATTTTTTTTTAAATACAACCGTACCTGCAGTTATGAAAAAAAATATATTTATGTACGAGCACTGGTATATTGTGTTAATATTATTTATGACGTTGAAAAATATTATTTTAACCCCTGAACCCTTTACCGGTTTTTAAATGCAAAAGGTTTTTTTTTTTTTATATAATTGTATGCGCTTTTTTATGGATTTTACGTTGTAAACGTACCGGTCCTAGTTATCAGTTAATAATAATAATAATAACTAATAATAATTTATTACAGATTTGTTGTTCATAAAAGAATCGATAGTGGTAGTGATGACTGTAAGCATAACAAATTGCTGAGCCTCACACAAAAGAAATAAATGTACAAAGTCTATGCACGGGGAAATTGACGACCGAATGGAAATACGCTCGTATAAAACTTCGCGTATACTATCGTCGGGTTTGCAATATTTGTTCGAATCGAGGGAAAAATGACATCGAACGCTGGTGACTCGAGTGGAACACCGTCCTCCGCGCTACCACACACAAAATAAATTAAATAATTAATTTCCTGATAAAAATAAAACAAACACACGTTTAAAATAGCTGTTAACAATTCTCTACTAAATCCATCTTGTCGAATAGAAACAAACACAGACTATTGGCAGAGAACAAGCAAATTTATAATCCGACGACGGATTTTTTTTCGTGTTTGATCTGTAAAAGTGGCGTATATGAACCCGAGTTGTGCGAAACGTTTTTCGATATTTTTTTCTTCCCAGAGTTCGAAAACCGTTTACTGGACGACAATTTCAATCAACAGCTGCGCAAATAAAACCGGACGCTTCCGATAAAAACGTTCTTAGTGGTTACGCAGAGTCACGTGTCAATTTAATTCAGCGTGTATTAATTTGCAGACGCCAGATCCGGTCAATACGTCTATTGATACACTCTATCGTATGACACTCATTATCTGAGAAAGTGTTCAATTTTTACGGAATTTGTTTTACAGAAAGTTTAAGGGACAAGCAACTCTATAGTTTTATGTTTTCGTAATTTTCTGTCACCATTATTTTCGGTGATACCTACTGTTGATTTTCAAATGGCAGCCAAAAAATGTATTTTAACTATAATAATCCGTCTAAAGTTATTACTATCCGAAATAATGTGTGTCTTACGATACATTGATCGCCCTGTATAGTAAACGCCGAATAATAACAGTCGTATTTTTTGTCCACAGTAATTCAATCAAATGTAGTCCGGCAGACGCCCATATTATAATATAATATAAGTAGATACACCTGTTTTTATATATATATATTTGAAAAAAAATCGCCTTTTTTATACGGAGAACCGTATCATAAATATCGGAAACCTGACAGAGACGCGAGAAAAACATTTCTACGGTCTAAAAGTTGTTTTTCTTTTTTATCAGAACATTAACACTATTTCAATACGCCCTAGACAAAACCGCGCACCAAACCTGGACGGCGGCGGTTTTATTGCGACGACGGTATCGAAATATTATTAAAAAAATCGTCCTACAGGGGCGGGGTCCGCGAAATATAGCGCGGCAAATCACAAAACTATAATTTCGATCGGAACGACGGCGTAGGTATATATAATCGCTTTGCGATACGAAAAGGAAAATAAAAAAAATAACGATAACATTCCCGTTTTCGCAGCGAATTCGTCTGCTAGGTTACGTAGGCGTGCTTTTAACGAAATTGGTTGTGTATAATATAAACTAATATTATTATATTTTTTCGTCGTGAAGATCGCTTTTGACCCCCGTACCGATTGCCGTCGGTATACCTATATAATAATAATATAATACTCGTGTCTATAATACGGCGTCTCGATCGACTCGAAATCGTCAAAAACACGTTGACATATACTGCGCACTGCACATAGGTGTACGCGATATAAATAAACGACGACGTCCGTTTACGTTTCATCCGACGTTTTAGGGCATGTGCTCCCTTTTTCTTTCTTTATTTTCGACGGGTCTGACGTATATATATATATAGTAGTAATATGTTTAGAAAATTTAATCCAAAGATAATAGGAAACGTACCTATATATCGTATGACCCCTCAGCTGCTGCAGCAACGACCGGGCTTAGGGGCATTCTCTGACAAAAAGAAAAAAATCGTTTACCCTATGCCCGGTATAATAATAATAATATAGGTACGATCCGGTGCTTTTCTCAACCGAATTCTTTACGATATTATTACATGTTATTGGCGTTGTGAAATCTCGAGTTTTTCCCGTCTCCCATCATCTTGCGCAATATACCCGCAATCGAGTGGCGTTTTGAATTAATTCAACGAGCGTTATAAATAATGACAATGGATATCGCGTCAGTCTCGTGATGGTAAGAGGGTTTAAGAGGGTAAAGTTTTGTAAAAAAAATAATAACACTGACACGGTAGAGACGTAATTCAAATGTTCGTCCGAGGCGTGTTCATATTTAGAACGTTACAAACGAGAATACGTATTATCATTATTTTTTTTTTTTACTTATCTAAGTACATAGACTGTATTATATGGACTGCGTTACACGCGCGCATTGTTTCTTTTCACAAAAGCCGAAAGTTATTACGAACGATATTTATTCTCCTTTTTACACACTTTGTTCGAGACGTACAGCTGCTGTGCACACAAATAATAAAATTGTGTACAACAGCCGTATGTATAGGCGGTATTATTTTCGTTATTGGTCCGTTTATTTTTGACACAATAACTCGTTTTACACATTCGTGTCGTAACATTGGTATGCGAACGAGTTACACGTGGACACGGCGACGGTTCGACATAATGATATTCAAAATTAAAATCGGACTATTATACGCATGGAAGTACAGGCCTGTAATGGAAGATGTCTGCGCCCGGCGGGGGACGTAATATCCTATCGCTTGGAACCCGATTAAAAAATACGATTTATCCGAAAAGAGCCAATACTCTGAAACCGACGGGTTTTGACGCTTTGGGCCCCGATGATAAGGTAAATCTCTGGGGCCCATTCCTGGAAATATTTTCTTTTTAATACTGACTGCTTATTAAATCGTTAAACGCGCTACTCAATTTGTATTTATTGTCAGTGGAATAATAATATATGCATGTTACACGGTTGAGTTATAATAATAATAATAATAAATTATTAATAACGAACAACACGAAAATTACATCATTTTCGATTTATGATAAATGATCGCTGATTTGATTTGAATATGTTGCGTTAAAAATACCCTCCCAATACACAACTATGACAGGGTCCCCTTTCTGCCTTGGGGACCCGATGTTAGGCAACGTCATTTCCCGCGATAATCGCGCCACTGTCTACGACAACAATCAACGATCGACTCATCATTGATAAGAAAAACAAAGGATGTCATATAATATATCGATTACACCTACACTTCTGGACCAATGACTGTGACGAATACCGACGTAAGTCCGCTATACTATAATACGCTCTGTGACTCTATACTCAGACTCCGAATTTACTACACGGATTTCCAAACAAACATGTGCGTATATGCGCTCGTTCTTGGTTCGACGCGGGTAAACCCGTTATAAGTCCTCTCCAGTCGGATTATAATATTATTATTATTATTATTGTCATTATCGTACAATATCGAAACGGCCGTGAAGCCGTCGTATTGTCACGAAGTTACACGTTCGAACGTCCGTTTGTACGGACGGCAATATTATTACTATTATAATATATTGTATTATTATTATTGTATCGTCGTACGGTAATACGGGCGACGGACAAAGATCCGTTTCGTCCTTGGACGCACGACTGTTACAGCGCTACGGGTACCCGCCTACCTACGATTATCATAATAATAATAATAATAATACTAATAATATCCGCCGCCCTCACTTTACACTTTATTCGTGTTTTATACGGCGCGTACATAATATTATCGTAACACAAAAGGATGCAGCGTGTTGTACAAAGGGAATATATCGTCCGGTCCCCGGCGACGGCGACCTTCGCGTCGGTTTTACGATATTATCGTAACGAATTTATACCGGGCCACCGGAACCGTTTTCTCGAAGATAACAATAATAATGCAACATTACAATGTAACGTAGTATACAATAATCGTGTAACGACCGTTTTGTTTACGTCCAAGGATACGAACATATCCGTACACAGGCCCCCGGTACGTCTCGCCGTTATCATCGTGTCGTACCTGCCGCGGCCGAAAGGGGTTTTTACTGTGAACGAGAGGGAAAAAATCAGTTTTGGTCCGAATCTCTCGGAGCGCGAAACGCCGCCGCCCGTCCCGTTCGCGTCTATCCGCGGGTCGCCGTAAAAGATTATTATTATTATTTTTTTTTTTCCGTAATTAAAATCATAACTTTTCAAGTACGTGCGCGTATCGATAGAAAACGGTTTACGAAAAAAAACCGCCCACGTACGAAGATACCGACGAAATCGCCACCGCAGTCGCCGTCAATTTAAAAAAAAAAACAAAAAACAACAAACGTCTAACAACAAATTAACGTGCAAGCGACGTCGTCCGATCAGTCCGGTATAAAATTATATACGTATACTCAATGGTTGGTTTATTTTGTTTCTAAAAAAATGGTTTTACACGTAGTTTTATTTGAAAATAATACGTATTTTATATACACATTAATGCGCGTAAGTAGGCGTACGAAATTACGCTGTCCGAATTCGTCCGACGGTAATAATATTACGCGAGTGTCGATAAAACACATGTATACTTATACTTTATACTCAACACTTCTGGCGTTAAAACGATAACGTTAATAATATTATTACGACACGCCTATTCTCATTATTTTATTCTCATTTAAATATTATTTATCTTTCGCATTTGTTCTCACGACTATTTTCAATCGCCAGTATATTATTGTACATAGGTTGTAGTGTTCGCGGGGGTGGAGGGAGGTCAGTGGAGGTTAAAACGAGGCCATAGACGGATGGATAGGCGCCTCTTCTCTCAAGTTCTATAATTTCATTTCTATTTTTACCCGAGAAAAGTATCTGAAAACGTTTTGTAAAACGTGAATACATACGATTGTCGACATTTTAATATGATTGCATATCGAATTACTATGGCATTCGATTTTCGTTTATTAATCAATGCTCCGAGCATTATATTATGTATTGAGTTGTACGCGATACAGATTAAATACGTTATTAATTAATGTATTTATTTTATTTCTATTTTATTTTTATTATACAATATATATATATATATATATATAGTTGATGGGTACCGACGGGTATGCCACTGTCGTAGGTGGGATGTTGGGAAGCTAAGATTGGATTATTTAATTCACATACACATATACGTGACAAAAAATCATGAAATCAAAATCATCTGAGCGAAGTTCGGTTTAACAATAAAATCGCACCGTCGATAGGTATACACAAATGAACCGACTATGTACCGATAATTATTTTAACGTCATTTTATATGAACCGTAAAGAAACTTGCGAAGAAACTCAACGTTTTTTTATGCCCAAACGAGTCGGTATAGAGTTTCGTGTCACGCACAAACAACTTTACAAAAATATAACGTACGTCTGTTGTCTACAGCTGTTTTATCTACTATAGCGATGTGGGATTGAATAATTCCTTTTTATACGGTTCTAGTTTTGAATTCACAATATTCGTATGTCACATGAGGTTTTAAAAACCAAACACCGAAAACTACGCGCTAACATACTCTTTTGGCCATCTCATTGGTTTCGCAGAAATTATAACGGTGTAGTATATGCAAACTAATAATATTTATAAATTAATAATTAGTATTTACAACCATCACCAAAGTATATTAATATAAAAATATTCCAAATGATTTAATGTACTAAATAATAGATAAATAAACCGTTTACACGATTAAAAATATTATTATCGATATCTTAAATATCCGTGCTGACAAAGTTCGATCGGGCGGGGCCGGGACAACGTAGTATGTACGTTATTCAAGGCGATCGGAGTCGAAGCAGTATAATACGAATCGCTTTTTTGTTAAAAGGGCACATGTTTCGACAAAGTTGAAGTTCCGGGAAACGATTAAAGAACCACACAACTTCCGAAATACGGCGACAGCGTAAATGTTTTTATTATTATTATTTTTTTTTATGTGCGCGGTATTATATGCAGTGGACATGTGCCGTTTGAACACACACGGCGGACCTATATGTACACAAAACGGAAAACGAAAAGCAAACGATTTTAACGGAAAATGCGTAACACCGGACCTTTTAACGAAAAGCGATTCGCGTATTGTCGTGTATATTTTCGCGGCCTTGCCATCGTATTCGGCACATTGTTCGCGTGTACGCGCGTTTAATAATTTATCGTCCGGTATAACACTATCGCAATCGTATAATAACGTCCCCGATCGGCTCTCGCGTATAATAATATTATTGTTATTGTTATTATTATTATATATTTATAGACAATGCGCTGGGAGGAGGTGGGGGGGGGGAAAGACCGTTGACTGTCGATTTTTTCTCACAGCTTTTGTCGCGTCGCACGCACACACGCACGCGTTTCATAAATACACAATACACGACGAGCGTACAATACTGACGGAGGCCATCGTCCGAGTATGTGACGTACCGTACCTCTAAATCCGTATGCGCGTGTGTACTTGCTATTGGGTACGATCTCGAATGAAATATTGTTTACGGCGGTTTTTCTTCGATCCGTTTACTTAAGGGAGTCGTTTTGGGGTCCGCGCAGGGGTTTGCCCTTGAACTGTTGTCGTACACTGTGACGCTATACTGTATGCCATTACTGTAACTGCAAGCATACGGAGCCGACGACGATATTGCTCGACAATAATTTCCGTCTAGTCCGTCTAGTCCGTCCACTCCGTTATAATACGAAACGCGTAAACAGAGAGAGATGCGAGGTGTACCCATATCGTGCGTTATAATATATTAGACGGCCATCGATAAATTCACGCCGATCGATCGAAATTTGTTTTTATACAAACAAACGTACACAAAAACACGACCGTTCCGCCGTACACCGGGACGCGGCCGCAGTATTCACAACCTAAAAACCGTAGACAAATGTATTATGCTATTTGTTTATTCCCGTTTGAACAATACGATAATTCTCGTTTTTTTTCCGTACCCCATGTGCGCATAACACAATAGTACAATGATATTATGTTTACGCGGCTTAGCGGACGAATACAATGTTGCAAAATTATCGTTGTAAATCGGATAGTAGTTTATTATTGCCGTTTATTTTTTTTTTCCTCCCGTTTTTCTCAGCCGCCGATATCTATGTACACTACGTCGCAGTACGTGCGATATTTCATCGGCCGGGAATGATCATTGCGATACATAAAATATGTACGCGCTTATACACAAGACGCGCATTGACATTTGAACGCACGACAATTTTATACGTTATGCTCGTTTATAATATTATGACATTTTATAGTCTCGCGTGATTGTTATTGCGTATGGTTATGTTCAAATAACAGCTATAAAATTAATTATTCCGACAATAATATTATAATTATTTATATTATACAGACGCTATATAATACAATAGCAATAATATAATAATACGATATAAAGTATTGTGTAGAGAGGAATTATTTGGAACTGCGATCGTTAACTTGCACGAGTACAATTATTTAATGTGTATACAATTTAAAAATAATAATGCAAAGAAGTCGACTTTCGTATTCGTTCGAATCGTTTTACATGAAAAACCGGAAAATCTGAAAAAAAAAAAAAAAGAAAAGATAATATTATCCACGTTAAAACTATATGAAAATCCACCGTTGCTAGCTTGGAATTCAAAAGCGTTTACAACGATAAATTATTATAATAAAACGAACAAATAATCGTCTGCGCAGGAGAGAATGATTCGTTAGTAGATCGAGAAAAACTCGAAGCGCTCGGCGCAACAACAAAGCGAATCCAATTAGTCCAAAAGGATTTCTTGATAGATTCGAGTAAAGCAATGCATAAATCGGTGCGGCAATAATGCAAATCTCTCTACTGGATACGGGGAAAATAGCGATAAACACTTGTCTGCGTGTTCGACCATATTCTGTGCAAAAAAAAAAAAATAATACCAAGTCCCGTAGATAGACGGTTTTTTCATTTTCCTAAACTATTACGGAACGTGAACTTGACTTGTCGTTGCACATCAATTACTCTCGAGAAATTTACGAATACTCAACACGACGTAGGTAAGTCACTCGGCTTTTTGTAAATATAATCACTAAAAATCGATTGATGTCGATGAAAAAAACACCTCTATATATGATAAATACGTTTTAGAGAAAGATAGAAATAGGTGCCCTCTCCCAACAATGTAAACACGCAAACTCAATGTTAAAATTATTATAATCACATAATAAATAATGCGCCTATCTGTGATAAAAGTTCATTAATATCAGCCAACGATGATATTGTAGACACGGGCGTTATCCGATTGCGTTCCCTTTTTTTATTAACCCTTCTCGAATTTCGATTGCGTCCGCCAATGTTATTCCAACTATTAAAATTAATATTGTACTGCCCGCGATATCATATTCGATATACTGCAGCAAATAGATCGGGGCTGAAACTTTTTTAGAATGTAAATACAGTGCGTTTTGTACACAAATTATTATAGACATTGAATTTACCGGTATACCTCCCGGTCGAGAAATAAACTATTTAAAACCGTTCGGTACAGTAATTAATTTTTTGCAATAAACTACTGTAAAACAAAAACAGACAAATACTGTTACATTATACTTACTGTACCCGTAAAAAATTGTCCGTATTTAACTATACTACCGTATAGTATTCACATTGTTTAGATACTACTGGACAATAACTTACTAAGCGAAATTATATTATTATTAAATCTAAACTATAAACGCGATGTATTTACCTTAAAAAATCTGCGTGTTTTCACCGTTATTTTTACAATATTGTATTGCGTATATAATTATTAATCTAATTTGAATAATTTAAAACTTAATTCCGGTTTTTTTTCGGTTTTTACTCGTTGCGGAGTACAATTTTTAAACGGTATAATATACAATTTAGAATTATCGCTAGTTCCTAACTGTCTCTACGTTATTATTCTTGAATCACGATTACAAAAATATAATACGGACCTATTTTTTATTTTTTTTGTTCGCCTGTTTGAATACCGACAGGTAATATATTGTACAAGACACTTACAGGTATCTACGACCGATAAACATTATAAATGAGAAAACGCCGAAAAGATATAAGTAAACAAAAATATTTCTACAAGTTTTCGGTGCACATTAGGGACGTCGTTTCAGTTTTTCAATAAAGTTGCAAACATTAGGATCTGGTAAATTTTTCTGAAAATCGGTCACTTCGTTTCCTTTTACCTTACATTTCCCGCTTTACAATTTAATATTCAAATACTAAAGGTTTGTTGACATTACAGTAATGTCGATACTAAACTACGACCGTAGTATATTTTTTCACGTGCACTTCACTCATTATACCTTAGTTCACTCCGCCGGTCGCGCACTGTTATCTTGCTAACTTACTTGTTTATTTAGCCGTGATAAGAATTAACAGTTGATAATAAACCGTGGTGAGAATCCCCCGTGTTGTTTCACTGCCATACGCCACAGACGGTCGGACCCTTGTAGAAGCGGGAAGCGATTCGATTACCATTTACCGATTTTACATTTTATCGACAACGGCGCAATGTCATAGCACTTTATGCGGGCCGAGAAAACATTTAAAAAAAATATGGGGCTGCCAAAGTGTTGTCCGAATTCCTCAAACGACGCCTCCGGTGCACGCAGTGTGTGTTTGTGGCACACACGGCGCTCGAACACAAACCAAAACGAAAACCGTTTTCGACAGCATTTCAACGGACGTTTTTGAATAACATCCGTCCGAGGACGGTATAATATTTTTATCGTATATTACCGAGACGTTTACGACGACATGACGAACAGCGTCATCGGATTTAATTGGGTTCGTTTAAACTATTTACTCGACGTAATAACAATATGTTAATGTTTCAATGATAAAGATATATACGCTTATTGTAATTTCACGCAATTATACGTACCCATATGATACGGTTCTTATTATAATATCTATGTATACGAGTATGCGTATGGGCTTGTATACATAGTTATTATAATCGATACGAGACGTCGTTGTAATTTTTATAATTCAATAACGATATTATATTACTGTTTACGATCCATAATACAATGATGATAATAATATGTTTTCGAACCGTTGAAATCATTATTAGCCGTACGATCGAGTACGACAGAAAAAAAAAAAAAGGACGTTTTTGTGAGGACGTGATGTTTTGCGCGTTCGCGTTTGGTATCTATACGCCCAGATTTCGCGCTGTCGGGTTTTTTTTTTTTTTTATATCAAAACGGGCCCAACTTTTTTTTCGATATTTCTATTTTCGAGCGGGTCACGAGACTTTTTTAAAAAATATTATTCGGATACTCGTGTATTTTCGCTTAGAAATTAAAATAACGAGAAGAAAAATAAACACAGACTCCGATCATATACCTTAAGTTTGGTAATCGATCGATTCGTTCTGATATCGAAATTAACGGCACGACATTCGGCGCGCGCGTAACGTACTCACAAAACGTATTTACTATTTGAATACCCATTGGTGTTGTTGTAAAACTGAAAAAAACTAAAACGTTAGTAAATTTATAAAAAAAAAAAAAGGCGATAAAATTAAATAACTAGAACTATCGTTTTGTATGAAACACAGGCACCTCTAACATAACTTTCGACCGTCGATCCCCATCCTAGATTCAAACTACTGTACAACTAGTTCGAAAATCGATACCTATAATAATTATCTTCGTCTAAAGATCTTATAGAAATTCTCGCGGGTCCCATGCGACGTGTGGGGATACCGATCCGGAAACGATGAATCCGATGTAGCCATCTATGAAGCCTCTCGGGCTTCTATAAACATAAAAATCCATCCCATCCTCCGAGGCACTCGTCTTAAGGGCGTCACAAACTGGAAACTCGGCGAGTAATACCGGATAATAACGTGTCTCTATCCAATAATAATAAATTCGTTCTGTCACGCTGGCTCTGCGCAATGGTATTTCTTTTTTTTATGCCACTGAACCCGTACAGGAAAATCGTCGATTTTATAAATAAACATTAACATCCGATCAGATGTAAAATATCAGTACGCGTTTTTCTCTAGCCTCATGGTACGTAACACGTTTTTCCACACAGCGTTTGTTTTTCAACCCTTCTGTCTACGTGCATTAACCAAATCTCCCTGGTATATCACCATAACAAAACATCATTTCACACCGAACTTCAAATCAATTATGTCAACCAGATCGCTCCAATGGCTTAACAATTCAGCTCCTGTATACCAACCCTAGTATAATATTCACCGATCTTCAAACCGTATTCCTGACAACCCTTCTATATAAGAGGTTAAAATGGCGCGAAGTTCGCCTTTAAAAATTAAATACAATTACAAACATTCAAAGTATATGTATAGCTCCACTGGGCGCCCTCCTGTCACCATCACCTCTCCGTTATCATTTTTACTCGTAGCGCATATCGGTTTACATAAAGTTGTGAATTAGCTTCTTAAAAAAAAAAAAAAAAAAAAAAAAAAAAAAAGTGAGCAGTTGGTTTCGCCGCTATACAGGGAAATTATAATACGCGTATTGTAATTAGCGGACGGTAACGGCGAAACACGGTAGCGGAAAAACGAAAATGAAACTAAACACGATATTACATTATCACTGTTATCACAACGGTTGGATTCGTGTAAAAAAAAAAAAAAAAAACGAAAAAACGAATCCGACGGTGTTCGCCCGTATTACTTCGTAAAATACTACACAACAGAATCGTATGTTAACGCGGCCTAATCCAGAAACGTGTCGCGCGTGATCCGGCCGAGATATTCCGCGCGCCAGAATTAGAAAATCATACCTGTATTATTGTGTTGCCGTGCGTGTGTTACAAGTGGCGTATTATGGCCGCGCGCGGTACCCGTTAAACCTGTTCGGCGGTATTTTTTGTATAATTTTTTTTTTTTTTTTTCTCGTTTCGAGAAGTTATTCGTCAGCGTTTAAACGCACCCGCGGCGAGCGAGCCCACTAATCCCGTACTCGCACGTTATCGTATCGGGCGAGTAAATTATTTCGGGTTTTTTTTTTTTTTTATTTTTTTTTTTTATTCCGTGTCATTTTAACGGAAAAAATATGCCGCGGCCATCGCGCAGTCGCCGTGACGGTATTACGCGGCGTTACTCGAGCGTATGGGTATTTTTTTTTTTTTAGTTTTCAAATTCGTCTTTTCACTATTCGCCGCGGTAATTGTTCGCGCCGCGGAGAGTTATACCGAGCCATAAAATCCGCCGGGAAAAAAAGACTCGGAGTGCGTTCGGGGTTCGGACTTTTGTTTCCCCCCCCCGCCCCTCCGTGAATCATCGGTTAACAAAAGCGGCAGCTTATATCGGCGCAGGGGATCGTCACCTCCCCTTTGGGGGTTTCTCCACCGCTATACACTTTATTTTATAACCTGTACAACTCGATATAACGGAGATATCGTACGCCGTTACCCCCGGTGGATTTTAAACGCTCCTTCCGAACTGCGGGGACGTTTCGGCCACTGATAAGAAGTTATATATAATTATTAGGTAACTGCAGCCCGAGTGCAAGGTATTTTTTTTTTATAACAGCAGGCCGTGTTCGGTTCACGTGCGTGACAATTCCGAGTGTTATTATACGCATACTCTGTCGGTTGTAGACGCGGACCATTAAAAAAAAAAAAAACAATAATACGCGTGATGTTTACAATATTATATTCTTTAACCAAAAATACAGCGAGTTTCACGCGTTTTTAGGTATTTGGCGATAATATTTTTATAATAACCGTGCAGTGGCAGCTCGCGCGAGTCTGATTGTAAAAAGTGACTAGGCGAATATTTCGATTAGTATAACGGAGGGGGGAAGAGGGGAGCGACGCGCATTTACACGGAGAGGCGAACATAATAATATAATGAGTCATCGAAAACTTGATGATGGTACCGTTATCGTTAATAATTGTCGTTAAAATAATTGTCGATTTTAGTCTTCAGCTATATAATATATAATTAATATGCGGTAATTATTTCGAAAATTTAAAAGCATTTCAATGTTAATATTTGTCTGAAACGAAATTCGTTTTATGATATTGAAACTGAATCGAATATAGGGTTTAGGCACCACCCATGGTTAGTATCCAGTAATTTTATAATTTTGTGGTTTGACGAGCTTTGTTAAAATTAAAATTAAATCACATCGATTAATTTACGGCGAAGTATAATGTCCTTGATACAGTGAAAACACGGGTAGATAGCGTGTAACGAGAAAATTCACTTATATAATATTTAACACTGATTTTTGCCGTTCCGTAATGTTGACTTTCGAACTGGTAAACTTTTAACGGTTTTTACGGTTTAGTTTTTAATTCGTTGGATTAAATCGAATATCAATAGAAACGAGTCCTTAAGACGACCACGAGAGTGGCGATAACACCGGTCTACCTATATATTTACTGTATGGTTACACAATAATGAGAACGTTTTAGATGAGGCGCAGTTCCTCATCGTTCGCTTCATCACCGCCACAGCGGGAGAAAAATCGCAGAAATAGAAAAACGCTTTAAAAATCTTTATTCAATTTACCGGATGAACTTATTATTATTTGTTTTATTTTTGTCATCTCGAGTTCGGTATTATTTAAAGCGAGCAATTCGCGTTCTCGTCAAACCGATCTGCGTATATCGCATTGTAGCGCGCGTAGAAAATCAACATGTCGAATACGATAAAAAAAAAAAAAAGACTGTTGTAATATGTATATCATCGGCATTATATTTTACGACGATTCGTCGGGCAGAGTAAATAATAATTATTGTCGACGAATTTAGTCGTGTGTTGTAATCTCACGATAATTGTTCTTATTATATTTTTTTAGTAACGGTATACGAATTCGTCATAAATATTGTCGAACGATATGAGTCACGTACATAATACCTATCGGAAAACGCTACCGTTTTTTTTTCTACCGAGACGTCACGTAAATACGACGCGATTGCGTGTACAGAAATCTTATACGAACAATATTATTAAATTATATTATATGCCGTATTTACGGTGAGGGATGACGAGGAATCACGGAGATGGTATTCCCCTTGCCTTTTTTTTTTTGTACCTATAACCTTGTGCGTACTTTTTTACTTTTCAGTTGGAAAAATCAACAATTAGTTTATGTATTAGTTACCTAATAATATGTCAAAAATAAATTTGAACGCATATCATACATTTGCTATATTATGGTGTCGATTTTTTTCTCTCTAATCCGTCGCAGCAGTGTTATAATAATAATAATAATAATAATGCGTATAACGTATACACCACGTATATTTTTTTCTCCTCGGTGTGTCATTTGAAAAAAATAAAAAAATAAAACTAATGCATCGCTGGACGGCGGCGATCCCGTGGCGTGTGTGTGCAGTGGGAGGACAGAGTTCTGCGTGCACGTACTCACACACACACACACACACACACACACACACACACACACACACACACACACACACACTTACACAAAAAAAAAAAATTAAAAAAAAAGAATACATATATACGAGACCCGGAGAGCTTGACAAGCCGGCGAGGCGGTCGTAAAAAATATAATTTAACTGCCGCGCGGCAGCCCCGCGCGTATAGTTAGCTGATAAATTAAATAATAAAAAAAAAAAAATGCAGCGAGAGGAAAAAACCGAGTCGTAAAAAAAACTTGACTGCAAACCGCGGACGCGAGAAGAAAGTTTTTTTGTTTTTAAATTTAATGTTGCACTTTTTTCTGTACAATATATGAGGATACACCTTTACCTGCAGTCCGCGGGAAAATCGAATTTCCAACGTCCGCGAAATAATTTTGTTTTTTTTTTTTTGCATTCATTTGGTCGATATGAACGTTTTTCAGCGAGCTGGAAAAAAATACACTAAAACTTTTACGTCCAGCGCTGCGAAAAACCGAACGGACATTTAGCAATTATGGGTATTGAGAAAATCTTCCGATTTTTTCGTATCATACGAAATGGTTTTTTAGATTTATATTATACCAAGTATTATAGTTGACGGAGGCTACGAGTACGACTTGTACGGGGTTTAGGGGGTTTCAAACTTCCCCTCTCCAATTGCATATTATTTAACTCCCGCCGATTCACTCCCATTTGCAATTTGTTTGTTTTTTCCGCATTAATCTATTACAAATAATTGAAAGCCGATCACCCCCTCCCATGAATTAGGTATCTATATACCTGTCCGCCCGCGACAGTCGATATCCACACAAAGTTCTTTTAATTGTATATATGTATACAATATCGACGGGTATTATATATAGGTATAGAATCAAAAATCTCGTCGCGTTACTACATATATACACACAATTGCAAGAGTATAGGATGATGAAATTTCAGTTTCATACACGGTATCGATTTACACAGTACAATACAATACATATTTAATACTGTTTAAAACGGTTTTTTTTTTTTTTTTTTTTTATGATGTCCATAATTTCCGTTATAATAGTAGGTACATAATAAAAACGCATTAATAGTTTACGACGTCGTAAACAAATATTATATTTAATTTAGATTGTTGAAGAATTACGTTTTATACATGTAATAATATGATATAACATAATATTATACAATAATGGAAACCGATATATATATATTATATTATAATATTTAATATTATATTGTACTAGATACGCGATTAAAACGTTAAAACATTATAATATAATAATCCATTCAAATGACTCGGTAAACAGCGATAATATAATAATAATGTATAGAAGCTGAATGAATGTAAAGAGAAAACGTCCGAGAGAACTGCTCAACAATAATAATCATAATAACGTTATAATTTCTATATTATACGGTTATATTGTGTGTATTATACAACGATGACGTCAAATATATTCTGAAAAAAATTCACTTCGAGGATATCATTCCAATACAATTATATCTACTAATATAACTACCGCTACTAGCATAACTTAAATATATTATTCCGAGTATTAATTATAACGACTATAAAATATCAAAAAAAAAAAAAATCAAATATATAATTATGTATACATAGGTACCTACGGTAAACATTTTAGTTTTAAATGTTTATTTATTCATTACCTAATATTTCTACGTATTTCGCACCGTGGGTGGTTCACCGTAAGTATAGGTAGGGAGTTTGAAAGTTACGGGTTAACCGGTGAAGAACGATTGAGCGAAATTTGTGCAATCGTGTATATTTTAATAGCCATCGAAATACACTCACGATTGCGCAAGATTTTAAATGCAACGTTGCCATGCATAAATAAATATATTAAGCTATAACATCATATATTACAAATCGCGTTCTGTGTGAAAACCTTAAACGATATATTTAGTATTTTGTAGGAAATTTCATAAGATGCACAACGACAGCATTACCATTGTCAAAGTTAAAATACATTTAATTTTGTCCATGAAGTATTAATTAAAAATATGAAATGACGCCCTTGTTATAATGTATGCGATATTTTAATTTTTTTTATAATTGTATAGCTGATATATATATATATTTTTTTTTTTAATATTAAACTTAACTAACTGACAAAAATTATGGTTCTCTTCTATACTATTCATTTCAAATTAAGTGCTTGAAAAAATGATAACAAATTGTTAACTTTAAAAAAAAAATATTATCAATGTTCATAACCTTGGTCATCTTAAAATGTGTAAAAATAATCATTTATTTCATTAACTGTTGTTATGTCGTACACTGGGGTCATAAAACTAATACGCTAACATGTATAACTATTACGTTATGGCAAATTTTGCTCGATAGTGTTGTGGCCGGGTTAACGCTGAAATCAACGATATAAATCATTTTGATCGAAAATCGGTTCTGAACGGAGTAGTTTTCGTATAGTATTAGTCGTGTTTTCCCCTTATACTATTTTATAACCTATAGGTGATATCCGAGAATAAAACCCGATTATTTACCGAAATTCGTCGTCGGTTATTTAAATTTTCTGGAAAAACTGTTAGGAATTTGGAAATTTGTCCCGTCGTACGAAAAACAAGCGTATTTTAAACGAAGCGAATAATTTTGGAACGATTTAATTGACCGGAAAAATATTTTCCGAGGAGAAAAAAAATCGCACGCATCTTAGTAAAACTATAATAGCTCCTCCGCTACAATCGGAATTCTAAAACAATGTGAAAATATTGTTTTGTCGTTATTATCAATACTTATACATTCAATAAACGCACCGCGTTAACGTGATATTTTTTAAATTAGATTTACCATATTTTTTTACCGGGCATTAATAGTATAGACGTATGTCGTATACATATACGTTTGCGTATCCCGTGCAGCCAAAATTAACACAACGTACACGAATTATTGTACAATAAAACATGATAGATAATATTATGTTCGTATAATGTTATTATTAAGGTTGAGATTTCGATGCACTTTGCATTTTTTTTTTTTTAAAGCTTGCTGCGCGTATTGTCACAAATTAGTTTCGTGTGTTTTTGAACGAGAATGAGAAAGCTTATTTTGCATTGTTTGATAAATAAATTAATGGAGATTAAATGGTATTTAATTCATAATTCTTAGTTTTTCAATGTATTAAAATAGGGTTTTAAGGGAACATTTTTAAGGTTTTTCATATCCAAAATTTGAATTTGAAATTTCGTTTTTAAGATTTTAACACTCTAAACTGATATCTATGCAAATGTAAAAACTATTAAGTAGGTTATCGTATTATGTAATACGATACAAATATACATAATATATAATAATAATGTCTAAACCTAAATAACGATGGTTAAACAGATAGGCGTGACTAAATTTCATCCGTAGCGGCAGCCTAGCTAATGACCAGCGAAAAAATTCCCTTTGAATAGGGGGGATTAGTCTCCCACAATTAATTATTTTTATAATTTAAAAATGTCTATATTATCTATGTACAATATTTTCAGTATCTTTAAGTTTAACTTCAGAAATATTATTCATGTAGAGGCCTGGCTCACACCGCCAAATAATTAATTAATTAATAAAATATATGATGGGTTAGTATAATAGTATATACTATATATAGAATAACAAAAATTATAGCCTGACAGGGAATAATATTTTGTTATGTATAATGCATAAGACATTTTTTTTTTTTTTTAATAAAAGTTGTAAGCAACTAGAATTTGGTTGAGCGGCACCATTCAAAAATTGTAGGGACATCCCAGGCACCATAGGCTGCCACCGTAGACATGCCTATGGTTAAACAGATGACGGCTGGTACTTTTAGAATCACTGGATTGCATGTTTTATAATTTGCAGTTAGAGCAATAACACCGCCTATATCGTTCAGTAGGCATACGAGTTTTGGCTGCTATAAGTGAACGTGTATCGAAATCATCAAAAATTAAATGCATTTTTTCAGCGCATTATTTCCAATTCTTGAGACGTAAACGCATTTTTTGAGGGCATATTCTAGGGTTTTATAGGGTGTTATATTCCCGGCCCTAGTTATGATTACGACGGATAGAAAAACTATTATTTTTATGACGTAAGTATGTATCCTAGCTATTATTTTAACGTTCGAGCGATGTACAAACAACTTTTGAAACCGCGAGTCATTTTATAATAACTATACGAATATATTGTTGCGATACGAAACTTTGGCGACCAGTCGATTAATAAAATAACCGTGATTTCACCCCCCCCCCCCGTATAATTCGCGAGTATAACTGCACTCGGATAACCTAACCGCGGATAGGATTTATAGCCGGATAAATCGAATAAACGCGTGTATCTACTATATGCACGGCAGCGCGAACGCGTATTATAAACATTTAAAACACCCTGTACATTTGTATACAGACGTTTAATATTTCACGACTGTCGCGCGTTATTTGACGTCTTACAATTCTGTACGTCCGATGATGTACTACGTGTTTTTTTTTTTTTTTTCTACGGCCCACGAAATAATCGTCGTCGTCGCGCCGCCGTTCGTCGACGCCATTATTATTATTATTATTATAATTATAATCTAGCGGTTTCACGTCCAATTCGAAACAGGTCGTAGGTACATAACTACACTTACTCACTATATATTTTAATAATAAACGACCGCGATAACGCGAAAATAATCGCTAGATTAGAGGTCACGATTGAAAACTAGAATTAAAACGCGCGAATAAAAAAAACCCGTACTCGCGAGTACATTCGTTACGCGTGAAAAATAACGCGAAATATACGCAAATATGTATACGGATGTGTACACGGATTTTGTCGATTCGAATGTAAATTCCACGCGAAACGCGAAACTGTTATAATAAATTATTATTTTTTGTATATACATTTTCGACGTTTGTCACGCGGTCGCGGCGTATCGATACGAGCAGTGGCGTGACTAAAGAACTCCTAATGCCCGTGCCGGCAAAATAAAGGCCGATAAGAAAAAAAAAAGTCTTTACCTGTCCAATAATAACCTTGATTTGGGGCCCCTAAATGTCATAGGCCCGTCATGCCTCCTCAAGCTATAATTATAACTACGTCACTGGATACGAGTGACGGTACTATATACGATTCACAGAAGCGGATTGAGATATTCGATCGGGGGCGGTTAGAGTATAAAATACGAGAATATGGAATATAAAATTGTACGCTAGTAAAAAAAAAAAAAACCAATACCCACTCAAAAGTACGAATACAACGTGCACGGTTAGGAACGACCGTTTTACCGTTTATAATATCGACATTTGTTTTCAAAGATTATACGGGGTTTAGGTTATATAGCATGAAACCGTTCGAATCTCGCGCGAACTAAGTTCGTCGTCGACATTTGAACGACCCCGATACAGCAAATGTTCAAATCGATTCGGTGAAACCCGCCAAAACTGATTCCAAGATCGTTTAAAACGTGAGGCCGAGCCGTCGAATGGCTATCAAAGTACATACTTTATTTTAAAAAATAATATAAATAATTTGACGCGTATTTGACAAGAAAAGGGGGTTTAAGTCGGTTTTTTTGGCCTTTCTCTCCCGTTTTATTTTTCAGCCTATGTATATGTTCTAAAACTTGTTCAACTGAAAATTAAAATATCCCGGTTCGCTGGCATCGTCACCGGTTTTCGTTTGACGGTAAAGGGCGTAAATCGTGTAGACCAAGGGTAAGGGATTTCTAACGTGAGAGATTTATGAAGACTTGTAACGCTGTTATAGAAAAATTACTATTACGGTATTAAAAAAAAAAGACCCGAAAACGCTCGCGGGGCGTTTATGTCAGGTCGTTTACCGATTATTAACCCGTCCGGCGATACAATTGTCGCCAGTGTTGAACCCAGGTATACTCCGGGGGGAGAGAGCAAATGCCCCCTCTTGAATTTCATTCTAATAATACAATGACTGTCAGCAAAATGTATTTATTAAATGTATAATACTCGTTACTCTTTCCGATTTACATCGAAATGACCGAGGAAGAAAAAAGGGGAGTGCCATCCCAAAAGGAGAAATTCTCTGCATTCAACACTGATTGTCGCGCAGTCTCGGCAAACGCCAGTAGTACGCCGCAAATTTTACGCGGCGTAATTCGTCGATCGTAATTACTGTTCCAATATTCTGTAGGACTATACGTATTGTAGTACACATATTATTATATCATTTGAAATTACCGTCGGAAATATTATCGAACGTATACACAATACAAATAGTAATAATTGTCGCGTGTACGTTTCGTAAAGAATATTTTTATAATTGTATTAGATTAGAAAGAAGAAAGAAAATAAAAAAAAAAAAAAACCGAGTTTTATTTGAATATAATGTGTAACCGAGACGGGACGCGGGACGATTGTAACGACACCGTAATAAACGCGCAGTGTCGTAACGTTTTTTTTTTTTTTTTTCTGTATTCCGTTCTCCGTTCGCAGATAACGGAGACGACGAGACCGCCGATAATTGCCCGTCGATAATATTATTAATTATTGTTATCGGTCGGTCGGCCGTAAGGTCGTGCCGGGCCGGCCTTTTAAATACGGCCGGTGTCCCGAACGCCCGGACAAGTCGATCGGCCGTCGAGAGCCGCGCGCCGTCGTCATCGCCGAGGATTTTCGAGGTGTTCGCGCGCCCGCACCGGACCCTCGAGCATACAACAGGCCCCCGTACACCGTGAGTATGTTATAATGATATTGTCGAACGCGTTTTAATATCGTAATATTATTACAGGGACTCGCGGGAGTTTGAGTGTTTCTATTATTATTTTTTTTTTTTTTTTTATATATATATACAATATATTATTATACATGCATGGCCAGATAAAACGGGTAACACAATAAATGTCCGAATAGGAAAGACTGTCTAATTACCGATGGGAATTTTCGATTTTAAAATCGTGTTCATTTTCGGCGATTTTGCCCGCCGGCTACGCCACTGCGTCTGTCGAATGTTTAGCTCTTATTCGCGCGCGTTTGCGATACGTATTTCGATAATATTTGAATACTTTTTCTTTTTTTTTTTTTTTCCGCTAAATTAATAATTAAATAATTATTGTCTTTATGGCCGCGGCGACATCGTTACACGATATCTTATCTGCATGTATACGAACCAAGGCTAGGTTTTTTTTTAATACTCTAACATCGTATTTACCGATTTTTCACCACGGCAGAAACGCGCGCACATTTTTTTTTTTTTAAAAATTCATATTTTAACGGGGCGTCTGCACGTTCTACGTCGTTTCTTATTTTTTGATCGCTATAACGCATACGTTCGTTGTCATGTCATTGAGTCCCCAGCGGTGTAATTATTAGCGTTACTTTCGGGCGATTTTACTTCACGGCCGCGTACGTTTTTTTTTTCTTCAATATTTGTCCGTTCAATTGTTGTTCTAATATTAGACCGGAGTCGCTGGCCGATTTTAGCACGCGGCCGTCTTTAGGAATCGATTGGCGCGTCCGCTGCCGTACAGCCGCGTCTCGAAACGAAACTTCAAATCGCTTCGTTTCGAAACCGTAAATTTCCGGTCGTGGCAGTCTTGTTCCGGAGGCGCGTTGTAGGCGGCCGCGTTACTTATTTTGTTTATCCGGCGTTTTTCTCGGCGACGCCGGAATTTAGAAAAAAAAAAATATAATAATAAAACGGAGTTTTCCTCCCAGTCGCCGGGAGCTTTTATTCCGTCGGTTTTTTAATTTTTTTTTTTTTTGTACGAGCGCGCCGTCACACAATTTGCCGGTTTTGACCGTCGCGTTTTTCTGATTTTTTTTTCTGTTTTTCGAGCCGTTGTTTCGCATACATTTTATTTATAATATTTTATTTTCGACTTCGAGACGGTGTCGCCGTCTTTGAGTACACGTTTTTTTATCTAATTTTTCGGCACCACGTCTACGTCGTTATTATTTTCTTTTAAAACTCGTGTTTTGTATTTATTTTTTTTTTTCCAATGAAAATGTAATATATTATATTGTGTGTAATCTGTATGGTCCAATAGTCCAAGTGGACATTTAAAAAACGATATAGACAAATGCGCCTCTTATTTACGCTTTTTTACATGTACACACGGGATAGGATTCGAAAATTACAAAACGTATTTCAAAACGGGTAGCGAAACAGAATTATATCAGCACGGCACGCCTAACACTTATGACTATGGGGCTCGGAAGTTATTGGAGTTGCATACTTTTCTGTGCACATTGGATTTATATAGGAGAAGACCAAGTTAGAAATTATTTCTATGCAATGAATAGTATAAAAATCGAACATTTGAAGTGCATATATTGCGTAATAAGTTGTTTTTAGAGAAAAAAATGCATACTCCGTCGATTTTCATATATTTTTTCTCATATTCGCATATTTAATGTTTGCTAAACAAAAACAAATCGATTTTTTTTTTCCAAACAACGTATTTCGATATTAATATATTCAATGTAAAACTCAATATTGATTTGAACGTAATTATTTATTGTTATTTCTTATCTTCTCAGTCTATTATTAATTTAACGACAATGGCGTGATTAGCGTTTTAATCTTTATCTCTTTTGTGAAAACAAATACAATGCCATTATATGTTTTCGAATAGATCAACTTTGAATAATTTTTTGCATATTTATCACATTTTTTCACGCACATATTGCCTTTTTTAACTCCTATGACTTCCGAGCTCTACTTGGTGACTCATAAACGTTCGTAAATCAAAATGTCAAACGACTAAATAATTTTACGTCCCGAACAGCGCAGATATCTGTAATAATATTACATACGTTTCTATATATTCGTTCTTAAAAATATTTGAACGAAAACCAACGGTTCGCATTGATTTTTCGGAAATGAAGCGGGAACGCTTTTCCGATTGCCGTGTTTTGTTCGTAATTACGATTTATCCAATCGGCTACGTTATTATTATACGGTTTTTTTTCGTTTTCGTCTCTTTTAAATTTCTCTCGGGGGTTCGTCCGCGGCCTCAGTCTACCGTACCACGGAAAAGCGATTCTTCCGGTCCCGGTGATTTCCCGGAGGCTTTTTCCCACGTCACGACTGGTTCGGTACCGGGTTTTCCGTGTCCGGTTTCTATCGTCTCCGTATCCGTTCTTCGCCCGTTTTCGGAATATCAGCCCGTCCGGAGTGCGGGATTTTTAACGCGAACAAAATATGTCGACTAAAAATGGTCGTGTCTATCGTTACACGTTTAGTATACATACGCGATACGCTCATAAAAGCGGGAACAAATTTTACCGAGTCGCGATGTTAATCGAAACGCGACGTTATAATGTTATGATGATAATAATAATATACGCATAATACGGAAATAGGTTTGAAAAAATATACATTTTTTGTCAATTATAAGTATTTATAATGTTTTTTATTTTTTTTATTTTTTATTACACTTAAAAATTCGAGATTTTTTTTTTTTTTGGTCTTCTTTTATTACGATATTATAATATAACGTTGACATTCCGGTTTACGTTTAGTGAAAAAAAAAAAAATAATAATAATAAAAATTTGCAATTTTAATTCTCCAGACGTTTTTATACCTACGCGTCGTACAATATAACATGGCAATGTATGTGACGCGCGCCGCTCGAAATTATAATAATACACGATTGTAATTAATTGTCGCGGCATACGACGGTGAATTACGATTATAATATTCGAACGTCTTGTTTATTGTAATTTCTTTTTTTTTTTTTTTTCTAAATTTTTATAACGCGCTTTCGGATATTTCGTTTATAATTTAGCGGGAATCACGAATCGATATTATCCGTTTCGGAATAAAATATCGTGTATAGAACTTTGTTTTTTTATTTTTTTTTTGTTTTTCATAGATAGTCGTTCGAATAAAACGTCGTCCGATATTGAACATTTTTCGGAAAAATAACCGCGTAGCCCGCGATTAAAAATGTAACGTTAGGTTTTTTCTTATAATAAACTCGAGGCGAAACAAAACGTTTAGGACCCGCCCGTCGTTTTTTTCTTTCCGTTTTTTCCTACAACTGAAATCTTATTCGACCGTAACCGTTCCGACTGCATTCTCATTATACTGTCGTATTCGCTACAAACAAAATATTGTCTTAGTATTTAGCGGTTTAGTGTTCTGTATTTTTTTTATTCCCCCATTTTTCGACAGCAGTTTTCAGCATTCGTCGCTGTGATTCAGGACGTACTACGTTGTTTTTTTCTCCGATTATAATAGTATCGATAGCTGCGGGAGCAACGCGGCTGCACAAACGAGAAAAAACAAAAACACACGCGGCTCCCGCGGGCACACGGTTCTGTTATTCGACCGGCCGGGTCCTCGGCGCGGAAACCATTACGGCGAGGACGGGACGCGGCTGCCGGTCGGCCGCCACCCTCTCGCGTCGCGCGCCAACCATCGCCGCCGCAGTAGTAGTGCCGCACGGCAACAGCATAATAGGCACGGTCCCCGGCGAGTCCTCGGCCTCCGCCAACGCGTTTGCCCGCCGCCGCGAATATAATAACGACGTCGCGACCCTCCGGTTGCGCACAATAACCGTAACGGTATACGCGTGTGTACGCGCGAACGGCGGTGCGGACGCGCCGTGCCGTACGCGTCGCGGAGGGTCGACACGATGTTGCCGAGAGAAAGGGGGAAAAAACCAATGAGGGACAAAAAAAAAAAAAAAAAAAATAAACGAAACGTTATCCGCGGGGATCGGCTCGTTTCTCCCGCTCGCGTCGTTACGACACGCTGACGCGCCGACCCCCGCGAAAAACTCCTCGGCAAACTGCGCGGCGGTCCCGCGGCAGTGTTATTCGCGCGCGCGGTCCGCGGAGTTGCGCAACAGTCGCGGGCGGACGTGCGCGCGGCGGCGGCGGCGGCGGCGGCGGCGGTGGAGCGCGTATCGCGCCCCGGCACAACGGTCGGGTTCCGCCGTATTTATTATATTTCGTTTGTTTAGCGCGTAAGTAAACAGCCGAAACGATAACGGCGTGTTGTTTGTTTTTCAGTGCACACGACGCCCGGTTCACGTCCGGCAGCGGCGGCGGCGGCATCCGCGAGACGACGGGACGCGGGCCAGGCGCGACGGACACCGCGGAGAGACGCCCCGGGATTCCGTCTCGATCGGCGCGGAACACACGCGGACGCCGAGAACACGTCGACGACGCCATCGCTCGCACGACTGTGTCATTCCAACGTGGCGGCGGACAACACGCCGGCGAGAGACGCGCCAGAGGTGATACGATTTTCTCGCTACATTCTATTACCGTGTCGCGTACGATAGTGCCGCGCGCTTGGGCCGGATAGGCACGCGGCGGGAGGACAGGGGCCAGGGGAGTGTCGGACGACGTCCGTTTATTCGTATTCACCGCGCACTCGTTTCCGGCTCGAAACGGCCGCGGCCACGTCCGTTATACAATTATTAAAATACGGCTGGTTTTTTTTTTTTTTAACCGGGCCAGATGTCGTTTGCGCGGCGAGCGATTCCGTAATCAATTGCACCGATGACGGCGGGCGTAATCGGCGCGCCGGATTTCGGTGATTTCGAAATGAACGTCGGGCCTCGGATACACGCGCTCGAAATCGGGAATCGCGGCGGTCGCCGTTCGCCGCGCGCTCCCGAAAGCCATCGGCCGGCGTTCGCGGAACCCGCAACGCGCCCCGTCGCTGATTTGGGCGCGCGCGAAAAACGCCGTCCGTAATGTTAAAAACGGAACCGTGCGCGCCGTGCTACCACTCCCGGGGTCCTTATTCCGTAGATTTCGTCGACTCGCGACGTTATTGCGGCAATAAATAACAAAACGGCGTTCGTGTCGCCCGCGGAACGAACGCGAGGGGAGACGGTCGTAAATTCCGGACCGCCGCCGCCGCCGCCGCCGCGTATAACAATACGTGTGAGCGAGCGTACGTGACGGCGGTACGCATATTCGTGTATACGTGTATACGTATATACACGCGTACGTTTTACAACAGAAGCGCGTTCCGCGAAAACCCTTTTTGCCGCGGTTGGTGGGTGGGGGGAGGAAGGGTGAAACTTTGCCGAGGGGGCGAGACGGCCAATCCCGGCCGCGCGCGCACACGATAAACCGTATCGATCGGGACGCGCCCACCGCCGCCGTCGCCTCCGCGCGCCCGCCACCGGCTATTAAACTATCGCAAAAGCTTCGGCGCTGCGGGCGCAGGCGCTCCCGCCTCCGCCCCCGGCGCGACTTTGCGCCCTCGCCGAACGCCGCCGCTCTCGCGGTACACCGCGGCACAACGCGGCCGTCCGTCGTCGCAGTCGTCGCCCAGCAGCAGCGCAGCCCCGACACGCAGTCGTCGCCCGAACGCGTCACGCACGGATCCCGGGCGACGGGGCACGTGTGCCCGTCGTCGCCGCCGCCACCGCCGCCGCCGCCGCAGTAAAGGTAACACGCGTTCACTGCCCCGTATTGCGATTCCCCGAGCCGTTCCTGTCGCACGCCGCCCGCCGCACCTAGCCACCCGCCCGCCCGCCAACTATCCCGGCCCCCTCCCCCCGCTCGCCGCCCTTATCGCGGCGTTTTCGTTTCGACCCGCGGTTTTTTTTTTTTTTTTTTTTGCTGCCCGTCCCGCACAACACCATCGAGCCCGGGTTTTTCAAACGATTTCGGCGTTTTGTCCGCGCACCGCTCCCTTCTCCCGGAACCATTTTCCGTCCCCGAACGTGTTTTTTTTCCGCAGTTTCTCCCGCTGCCCGGGCGGTGCATAATGTACGGGTTTTTTTTCTCGTTAATTTACTACCACGCCAACGGTCACTATTTCATTATTATTATTATTATTATTATTAATGCCGCGGTTTTTTTTCTCTTTTTTTTTTCCAGTGTGTTTTCCAGATGTGTGTGCGCCGTCGAACCGCGGGCTATTCGTGCAGACGACGTCCGCCGCCGCCGCCGCCGCACCCGTACACCGACGACCGCGGGACCGATGGGACGCTGAATTATGCGTGGCATCCTGTACGTATACTAAATGTATCCTGAGTGCATTATATAAACTGTCCGGTATACCTTCTGTATACGTAACAGGATGCCACACCGACGTCGTGACGATGACATCCCGCCCCCGCATTATCCGCGGATCTTCCATTGTACAGTGACGATGACGACTGATGTTAGATTAACTAGAATACGTATTTTATTTGTTTGGAAAAAAAAAAAAACTAAATTTTGTTAACAATGTTTTATAGCGATAATAGATAATAGATGAACGGAAAAAAAAAAAATACACCACGATACTTATACGTAAGATTATTATTTTTCGTTTGCAAGCCTACTCGAATCGCACGGTTTATATTTACTGGTTCCCCTCCCTCCCCCCGCTGTATATAGTTTTAACCGTACGATCGCGTCTGTTGTATACAAAACGTGTAAAAACCAAAATATAAAAAAAAAAAAATTGTATAATTATTGCATTAGACAACGGGTAACCGCGCGATTGTAACCGTCGAAAAACAATGAAATGAAAAAAAAAACGATTGTATTATATAATGCTTTGAATAAAATGTTTGTATGTTTGTTTTTTTTTTTTTTTTTGTGTAAAATATTGTCGTGCGGCGTAATTAACCGTCGACACAAATATATAATCACATTACAATAAATCGCCGTGTGCTGCATTTTTTATTTTTTTTTTATGATATGAAAATTGTATAATAAACGAAAATTAGGCTTTTTACCGTATTGTATACGTATAGTAATTAGCTATAAGAGTAGGCTTGCGTGTGTTTAGAATTTATTTATTTATTAATTTTTTTTTTTTTTTGTACCGACGACACACCGATTTCGTTGAATTAATATTACAATATTTACGTTAAAACTACGGCGGTGGTAAAAAAAAAAAAAACGCAGCATTGCGTGCGTGCACGTTATACACACATGCAGACGGCGAATCGTTTTCGGCCTTTGGGGAGTAATAACGATAAATTATTGAAACTCGGTGACCGACGGGAATAAAATCGCGGGCAAACGGAGTCTGCGCTTTTTTCATTTCATTTTTTTTTTTTTTTTTGTACTGACTAAAACGATAAATTTAATTTATCGCGCCCGCGAGCGTACCTAAAAAACGAACGGTATATTTAATTGGGGGAGGGGAGTAAGAGGTTAAAGGCTCCCACCAGCGTCATACTGTTTCGGTTAATATCAGTATCCGACAAACATATTCGATTCGATGGGGTTCGGGACGGGTTTTCGGGTAGGGCTTGTTCCCCCTTTCTCTCACCCTAACAGCTCTGTTCGCGCCGACGGTACGCCCTGTATAAAAACTGCAGCGGTTTTCGGCCTTTCCGAGTCCGCGGCCCTTCTGATTTCGAAGACCGAACTAGCTGCTCCCCTCACGAATAACGAAAAAAATAAAACCAAATACATTTACTGTGATACTCTACTGTATGTATGCACGCACTGTTATTATTACTCTCGGCACGAGACCGCACGACGCCGCGCCGCACGGGTTGAAAACAACTACTCAAAAGTACAGGGTAGAGTCACCTACGGTCACTTTTTCTATTGATATTCGATTTGTCCCATGTGTACGGTTGTTAATCGAACCGTTTGAATACGTTATTATAATAGTCATTACCAATACAGAGTTACCGATACGATTTGAAAGCGTTAAGAACAATGATTTGCGGAATGATTTGTATCAGTATTAATATTTTGAAATTGCGTTTTCCCCGGCCTGCACCCTATGTTATCTATGTTTTTTTTTTTTTTTTTTTAATAATCGAACCGCGCGATAAATAAATATGAATGTAGACGAATACAACAATAACCAATAACGTGCGGGGCAATCAAATTACAAAATTTTACTATTAACGAATAAAACACAAATGAGTGGCCGTATAGCAGGGATACCGACCGCAGATGTGGGGTGACTCAACCTTATAGTTCAGTAGTAGCTTTTTCGATTTTTTCATTATGACCTCTGCGTCGTCTCTATACCGAAAAAAGATTTTGATTTTTCGATGAAGTTTCGTATAATTTTTTTCTCCCGATTTTACCCGCCCGTCCCGATTCGAGTTGGACCGAAAATTATTCATCAAAATATTCTCCGTCAAGCGGCCCACAAGCGCGTGTACGGTTTTCCGTTTTGTTTTTCGTACAAGGGTATTTTAGGTTAGCTCTATGTACACCGCGGGACAGTTGTTCGTATAAAAACGTTATTAAAATCCATTATTATTTTTATTTTTTTTTTCGGTCATACGAGTTTGATTGAGACAAACAGCGCGACAACGGACTAGGCCACACGTTTTCCGCGTTTGAGTTAATGGCGTCATAACACAACAACCGCACGCCGTAAAATTCAATCCGTAAACGGATGACCGGGCCGTCTATTCATTTTACAATAATATTCACTAAACGACAGCCGCACACTCGCCGCTATTGCACATATTATTATCGGCAATAATAGAGATGGAGAACGGCGGCGGAACGATAGTGAACGGGATATAGGAATATAGTCCGTTATCGCGCCGAAGGCCTCGACTATAACAATAATATCATAAAAACTGTATCGACAATATTAACAAAAAAAAAAAAAAAAAAAAAAAAAAACAACAAACAACAATTATAATAATTATAAACTAACAATAGGTATTAACTAAAACAACAAATAATTTTAACGGTCGAAAATAATCATTTACATTTACATCATGTACATTTCGAATATCAATAAAACTACGGATAAAAAAAAAAACGTACATAGTCCGGAGTGAGTGTGTGTGTGTGTGTGTGTGTGTGTACGCTGATCGGCTAAACGATTTAATCGATCGTAACGAATGTGTTGTACTCCTATACTCGGTACCTACTTAGTACGGTAAGTGTATTGAAATACAAACAATTACGAAAAAAATAAATAGGTTTTCGTAAAAAAAAAAAAAAAACTCACGATACTAATTAAACTATAATTATAATATACTGCGTGTTATACATTTCGAACAATATACATGTTATGAGAGTATATAATAAGTATAGACGAGTATAGTACAAAGGGGTGAAAAAAAAAACAAAAACCAGCATTTTATCTGCACAAGTATAAAATATCAATAATTATAATAATAATAATAATGATAACAATTACAATAATAATAATAATAATGAAAAAATGTATTGATTTTCGAAAATAATAATTATTTAAAATAAATTTACCACGGAATCGAATGCATAATATTATAACTCGGTTAGGTTAGGTTCCCGATCGTTATTTTTTTTTTTGCGGCTGTATCCGAGTAACGTCTCAATAACCATTTTTTACACAGCAATTCCGTCCCGGGTGAAAACATTTTATGTACCATAATTCCGTCCCTAATAAACCGGAAGTTAATTAAATTAAAATATTACTATTATCAGTACAGTAAAAAATAATAAAATAATGACCGGAAAGTTTAATATAGATAAATAGTATCATCATAAATTGTATACTACGTTTAAATAATGCGGAGCGCGCAAAAAAGGGACGGGACTCGCGTATAACTAATTAAACTACACGGCGCGGGTAATTAGTATACTTCCGTTTAAAAATAAAAACCCGGGACGGAATTATATAGTAATAATGTATCTTTGAATACGAATTTTACGTTTGCGACGGAACTCGTATATTTTTCTACGCTCCCGATGAGAACCGCATAGGTTTTCAAAAAAAAAGCTCTCCGGCGATTTTTTTCCTCCCTCGAAAAATCGATAAAAAATATCGAATACACGTTATCAGGGCACCGCGTTATCACGGCGCTGCGTTATCAGGGCGCCGCGTTATCAGGGCGCGACGTTACCCGCAGCAGTGCGCACACCGCAAAAAAATAACGATTTTTTACGAACGGACGACGTTATTATCGATTTTTTTTTTTTCTAAATAACCCCAGACGTATATTTAATAATAATACACGGTAATATAGTGGACCGTGATATTGCGTTCGGTTATTGGTTGCATGCAGCACACAATAACAAACGATAATATATTATAACACCGAAAGAGTAAAAACTATTCGAACCGGTTTTCCGAGAAAAAAAAAAAAAACCTTCGTAAATAATATGATATTACGTTATGTTTTTACGCGGCGTCCGAGAAAATTCTGTTTTTAACGTCTACAATAATAACGATAATATTTTAAATACGCGTTATACGCGGCGTGTCGTATCACCTATAATGTAGAGGTACCTGTAGATACACACGGCACATTCAATACGATACCGGGTACGCGTATAATTCATGCCCGCGGTGTATACGTACGCGTGTATATATAAAACGGACGTCAGATATTTTTGAATTATTGTATTGTACGTTTTTTTGTTTGAGTAAAAAAAATAAAAAAAAAAATAATAATAATAAAATTATAAATCGAACGCCTATTACACAGCGATATAGTGTACAACTACAACTACGGCCGTAAACTTTTGAAATATATTAATTCGAAATATTCTTCCGTGATACTATTTAATATATTAATATATGCGTTGCGCAGACAACTGTATACGTTGTTGTATATACAAGTGGGTATGCGCCGTATATTTTCAAAAAAAAAAAATTAAAAAATATGAAATTAAAAAAAAAAAAAAAAAAAAAATAATGATAATAATACATAAATTACTATACTCATACTAATAACTATACTAATAACTTATTTGTGAACAACGTCCGAACCTCTGAACATATTTTATTGTAATATTATTGAGTTCCGACGAATAAAACGTTTAATTTAAATCCGTGCGCGTATACCGTATATAGGTAGTGGTGTTCGATTATCAAACATTTTTTAATAAAAAATAAATATTATCAGTGACAGAGATACGGTCCGTTTACGTATGACGTATTTGTCAACATTATATGTTTTTTTTTTTTTTTTATAATCTACTAGAAACCTAAATCCGTATCGCAGTCGTTTATATACAGAGCGATCGACGTAAGCCACTCGTCGTCATTTCGGAAAATGTCGACTTGTTTTTTCGGAATTAGCTTTTCGAAACGTTCGAGATGTGGATAGCTCTTAAAATATAACGTTTTTTTTTTTTCGTCGCAGTTCTTTTGGAATGTAAAACCACTGCCTATATTTTTATTGTTAAACTGCAACCAGGCTGGTTGAACCAGCTCTATACATTAAAAATGTCCATTCATTGACGGAGTATTAGTATAAATAGATTTTGATGTTGAAATTAAAAAAAAAAAAAGAAAGAAATGCAACATTTTATAGTTAATAATTTCTTAAATTTTCCAAAAAAAATCATTACTTTCCGAAATAACGAGTGTCTTACGTTACGTTGATCATTCAATATATTTATACAAGTACGTGTTTATTTTTAATTTCGTTAACCTAATTCCATTTATTTCCGCGCTGAATATTAATTGATTTGTTTGGAATGTTCGTTTGGACAATATTATAAAGGGCTCGGTGCAACGACGAAGTGATTTTAAAACGACTTTTCGATCGTTTCGAGTAAAACGTATTACGCTTGATTAATATAATTATGTCATGCACTTCTTATCAGACTGTTATCAGTAATAATTTGATTGTTTGGATACAAACAATTTAATTGCCCGATTAAAAACACACATAACACTATATTTTATTGTATTTTAATTATTATACATGCCAAGATTTGACTATTATTTAATAAGTGATGCTCAAATGAGATTTTTCGGAATAAAATAAGTATCTAAGTAGGTACTTAAAATGTTGAATGTAACAATTTTTAAGTTACTTTACATCGCATTTGTATTTGTTTGGATCCAATCGTAATTGATAAGGATTTTGATCAGACGTCACATTAATCACGCGTATAAACGCTACATATAATTTGGTGCAACGATAACACAAGACTGACCGCCGGATACGGAAAATAAGAGCGATAAGGATAAAGATAAGGTGACGAGGATTTGTCTGATTCTAAATAATGGTTGGAAAAAAGACGACAAGTCCCGCGGATACATGGTTTTTTTTTTTTTGTTCTTTCAGCTGAAAAATGTCGAAAAAAGGAATTGTCTTGAGGTCGTCGCACCATTTAAATGAAACCGTCGAATTATCGGGCGTTTGATTTTTCGTGACGTCGCGACACGACAGTTGAATATTTTAACGGATCCCCGTCACGTCGTACACGTTTTCACATAGACGGCCGGTACGAGTTTTGTACAATGCAAAACGGACGCTGTTAGCGGCAGGCACAAAAATGGACGAACGAAAACAAGAGTTTCGTGTTTAGTTTTTTTTTTTCAAAATCTCGATTTGGTAGATTTCAAAAATAGAGGGCGGCGGGACTGACAGTATAATGCAGGGAAACGTGAAAACATCATATTCGTGTATTATAATCAATGCATAATAATATCGAGGATATATTATGATAATACGAATACCATCTGTACCGGAGTTGGCCTCAGCTGTATAAAACAAGTGGTGTGTATTGTAAATTAATATTATGCGACGTCATAATCGGCTGTAAAGTCAGTTTTTATTATTTATTTTTTCTGGCAAGTACGTTCGCAGCGAACAAAATCACTCCGGCCGCCTTCAAAAACGTATACATTATAACTATATTATTACGTTGGTAATGTAAACGCCGCCGCCGCCATAGTCGTCGTTGAGATTTTAAAACAATATTGCAAATTGTGATGCATATTTTACGCGAATTATTATTGTACATTATTTATTAAACGGCGTTATTCGAATATCGTAATATACTTGTATAACTGCCTGTATAACGTGCGACCATTATGTACCCATGATAAAAATATTTTTAAAAAAAATTAATAAAACCAGCAGCAGGAATCGTGTGTATAAATATAGGTATACCGGCTACTCGTACGAAAAAAAAAAAAACAAAAACAAAATATAATTTATATAGTTTTTTTAAAAATATGTTTTGTTTTTTTTTTTTTATTATATTAATAATTCGCTTAACAACCATTAAAAGACATAGTATACCTATCGTAGAACACACCGAATTAATATAAAGTGTGTATTATTATATGAAGCGCACGATGATAGCGTCGATAATAATGCTTCGGTAAACGGTTTAGAATCGGCTGATCGATTATTGTTCACTTAATTGTTGTCAGATCTCAATTTGAAGCACCGACTGTCGACTACTCTAAGAGTGTCCATCAATCGCTAATAAAGATTTTATTATCCCTATAATGTAAACTCAGCGGGCCTTGGATCCATCGTGAGATTTCGATTTTTTTACATTACTATACATTTAAATAAATTAAAATACAACCGATAACGAAATTAATCCATTATAATTAAAAGAAATACGAATGAATTCTCTCAATTATTTTATTGCTATATTTTTACATTGACAAACATGTAAGTAAATAATAGGTAAATAGGTAAATAGGTAAATTATAGGTAAATTATAAATATTTCACGTTGTCAACTTATGATATTCTGTGTTAAAGTGTTATGTTGATTAAGGAAACGAACTCGACTACAGTCTTGTTATTAATTTCTCAATCAAAACAACACTTTGTTGTGAAAAACGATGTAGAATTTCATCTGGAGATAATGAAATATCACGCTCATAACTGATTAGCATAAGACACATTTTGAAAAATAATATACTACAGCAAACAAATTTGCATATGTATAGTTTTGTCCCTTCCGCTCAATACATCTAACCTTGTTGCCACACAGTCGTGCGAAAAAAAAAAATAAAAAAAAATATCTAATTTTATATGCTCGCGAATAAATTTATCGGTAATTAATTACCTATTTATAATATATAATACATAAAAATAACATATTCAATTCATATTACGGAACAACCATACACATTATGTCAAACAGTATTATGGAAATCGAAACACGGTTCGTTATACGTCTAATTTATTATTATATTTGTGTTTTTAAATTTTTAATCGCTCGAGAATTTTACTCGAAATCCGTTTCCCCCGTAACCGTTTGGTAACGTTAACGGCACAGACATTTTTATGTTTTCCATGCGATTCATAATACAATGTACAATATTATTACGATAGGTATTGTTAAAACCATACGCATAATTTGTCGTATTACACACGCCTAACGCCAAATAACGCGGTCATAAAAACGCATCGAGTTAGGTATATCAGCAATAATTATGTATAGGTGCATATAAGTACCTATATAAATAAGAGTATAGTAAAAACGTTCGAGTTGTCGTTTTACGACCCGCCGGAATACACGGATACAATAATTTATTTTCGAATCGTGCGCGACTGTTAGCGAATTGCATTGTTTACTGGATAATATACCGGGTGAGCACAAACATCCATATAACACGTGCGCACGTAAAGACGAAAAGTCACATACTGTACATATATATATATATATAATATGTCGGTAGGTGCCTAATAAAAATATTATAACAGACACTGCAGAGATTCTTGGCACGTCAAATGAACAATATCGCGCGAAATATTTTAATACGCGTTTATCGCGTCCCGGCAATAAAACATCACAAATCCAATTATAATATAGTATCGTATATTTCCACGTGTACCTATACAGTTAAATTATCAAAAACTCGTTCGTTTTTGAAGCAGTCAGTTTATATTGGCTATTATGCACGAGTTGAAATCGTGAATGTATTCGGGATATAATATTGTATAGTACGTTCGGTCATAACTCGGTTAAATATGTTTTGTTTACGTGCATTTGTTTTTTATGTATTGTTTATAATATGTCAATGTGCAGAGCAAGTAGCGTGAAATCTTTAAAAAGACAAAATTCGATCGCTCGGCGTATCTCGAGAACGACTTCGCCTAAAAATGTGCACTTTCGCACAGAAGTTCACCGCGAATCTGGTCATTAAAATCGAAAATTGCATATATTTAAAAAAATAAAAGTCTTTTTCTACTGCAATTTGATTGTTTCGATTTTGAAGTAAATATTACCAATAATCATACAAATATTTTACATATACTATACTGTATTTCATACTGATATGCTTAAAGCTGATATGATGGTCTTTAACAATTGCTTACCAATATAAATTTTAGTTTCGACGATTAAAAAAAAAAAAAAAAACTATTAAAAAGTAACATATCTTAATTTGTAGAAACTAATTTAGTTAGTAAGTTTTGCTACCCGTGAACGCAGTTTCACCAGTATGCGTCGAATTAAAAATTGGCTACGTACCATACAAGTATGCTACAACAACGAATTGATCAGTATCTAAATATCAAAAGGGGGGAGCATAACAAATAGTCTGAATAGTTAATAAATTTTAAACAAATATAATTTGCATTCAAGAAAAATCGTGTTGAAATAGTTATGATAATTTTATTTCGTAAAAATGTAATTTGAATCAACCACATTAAAACAAAGTACATAAATATACATTTTCGATTATTTTTATTATAAAACAGTGTAGTTTAAAAGAGGTATGATATATGAGGATAAAGTTCCCATGGGTCTATGAGGATTTTATTATTTGCGCACTTCCAAAAATATTGATCTAGTGCGCCTATTGGTCGCGTCAAATAATTTATTTTTCCTTGATTCTCGGTCATCGAGATTATGCCGCCAAACAGATATTTCTCCATCCATTCCTATTTTCTGCAGCTATCTTCCATGGCACATCTGGTTTTATCCATCACACGGATGTTCTGAAACTCCCAACGGAGTCCCTAGAGTTCATTTGCCAGTCGGGATCTTCTCAATGGTTGTTCTGACTACGGAACCTATCTTCCGTCACGATCTGTGCTGTTCACATCAATCTCGTTCTCCTGATCACCAATAAAACGCCCAGCCTCTGGAAAAATATTATTCTTCAAGTTCACGGTTATGCCGTTTTCACCGTTTTCCCGTGTGGTTACCAAAGCAGAGACCATTGATTTTCTTCGAGACTCTTCTTTCGAATACTTTAAGTCTCGTCTTCTTAAATGGCCATACTCCAACGTAGTATTCGAGGCATATAGCACTATGGGTCGTACTACATTCATATGCATTTGTATTTTTATGTTAACCGACGGGGATCTTGAACCCAGAACTTTTCCAAGGCCAAAAAAACACTTATTTCCCTAGCCGATTTTCATTTTTAAGTAGTTTTCCCGCGTTAGTAAATGCCCTAAGTATTTGAAATGAGTAACTCTCTTAAATACAATATATTCTTTTAAATTCATAGAGTGTCCTTGTTGATAACGTTTCTCTTGACCACTTATTACCATATGTAATCCGTTTTTTCGTCATTGACAACTAATCCCACCTAATTTTCGACCGTCAGGATTTGTCCATACAACCGTTTCATGTCTTCTTCGGTATTACCCACTTTTACTATGTCATTCGCGTCAAATTATAATATTGTAATAAAAACGAAAATTCCAAAACTTAAATACCCAATAATACAATGTTATGCTCTAAACGGGATAATCCTTTCATGAACCGGGGGCGGTGGTTGTCATAACCGCACACTTTCAAAAAATGCCATCGTTCAAAACCGTACATTTTTATATATTGTTTTCCCATGTGATACCGCTCGATGCCGTACACATTTTACTTAGTGTCCTATCGGTCGTGGTATTGCCCAACAAATCGATGGCTATTTTCGACTAAAATTGTCCGAGTGAGCGTAGCGAGCGAGTCACCACATTGGGTCCCTAATTTCACCTAAAATAACCTTTTTCACTGTCAATCAAACGTGTGCGGTTTTGAATTGTCGACCCTTTTTTATTTCCATTTTTAACAATAGACACAATGTTTGCGGTATTGAACGATGTAAAATGTGTGGCTTTGAACGACGTCCACCGGGAGATATCTCGGAGAATTAATCAATTTTAATTGACTCTTATCGAAATTCCGATACCACAGAACTACATAGACATACTAAGTTGATAATATCGACAAACCAACTTTATTTTATTTGTGTGTCTTTGTCTGTAAACATAATAATTTCCCGTTCACGTTCCCTTTGTAATAATATTTTGAATATAATTTCTTATTGACCGTAAAGTCCTTGATAAAAATACAATTATTAATGTCATCAATAAAATTGTTCTCCGAATTTCTATTCGAATTTTTTATTTAGTTTCATTAACGATTATTACTGCAGGCCACGTGACCATATTAGGCACCGGCTACCGGGAAATTTCTAGGCGTCTGTTTGTATTCGTCATACAAATCGGTGGTTTTATTCCGATTGTCACGGTGTGAACTGCGGGTCTAATGCGAATGAAACAATATGGACATTGGTATACTTGTGTGGATACGATGAGATTCGAAAATAAAAAAGTTTTTTTTTTTTTTTTTTTCTGAAATTCAATATTTCATCTGTAGCTGTAGGTACAATATAATATCGAACGCAATTTTTAAAAAACCTCGAGGAACTCCCCCTCGTGTTCGACTATTTTGATTTTATTCCCACACTCTGACCCGATTTCGGGTAGACGAACAAGAGTTTCGAGCATACCGTTTGGAAAAAAAATGCATAACGACGGATTTTATATTGTGGCAGGTATACGGGTATAGGTATAATAACGATTTCGTTATTGCCGTGACGGAGAGAGTACACCATTTTTTTGTCTCGCGGTTTGTTTCGGAGCGACAAAAAACTCGAGAAAATAAAAGGGTTAGAGAACATTCTTTTGAAATGCCAAACGGTCAAGACAATTGCGGCGAGCGCACGCGCGTGCAGCGGTCGTCGTGCGGTGAGAAAGGTGTGTCACTGGGCCAAACCGTAATATTTATTGCGGGGCAAAAGAAAGTGCGCCTACAATATAGTACTCTTAAAAAAAAATAGTAACAATAAAAAAAAAACAAATAAATATGTCTTAAAAAAACCACAGCCGATATGTAGGTCAAAAGAAAACGACAACAACACACGAACATCCCGACCAATCGGACGTCTGGACGGACTTCTCGCAATGCCCGAAACACAGAATCTCGGAGGTTATTTTTTAGTCAAACGTCCGTCTGGAAATCGAGTGGATCACATCGACGTGTTTCGAGACGAATCCAGAGCAGGGTACGACCAGCACAGCGCAAATCCGAGGTGAGTAGATTAATTATTCGGGCGTGTAATATCTTAGACAGTGGCATGTGTAGCGTTGCTTCTTTTTTTTTACGAGACCCCGTAATTCTCTATACGTACTTATCGCCATCATTACTATCTATACCCGGAGAAGTCTAGGGAGGGCCATGGTCCCCGGGACATCGAACTCCCAGGGCTTCAATTTTTGCTACAGTATGTTCTTTGTGTGTGCATCGTTTTACCATTGACTATTTACTTTGATGTTTTGATATTTTTCCGTTGCTTGAAGATGATGACTTATTCGCATTATTATGCAATACAAACTACTAGCGACTCTGTTAAAAATAATTAATTAATTAATTTGAATTATATACTCGTGGCCTTTGAATTCAGATGTATATGATGACGTCTTAACTGTTCATTATTTTTCTGTCGTTTAAACATATTGATTAGTAAACATTTTTAAAAAAAAACGTATTTTTATTAGTCTTTCAACGAGATAGCCTCGTTGAAAAGTTTGACTCCGGAGCCTCTAAGTGCCTTAATTCGGGATCGCTATATACTTCCGTCTCATATCCACGAATAGAAATTGGAAATCAATTGTTATTAATTAGTGTATAACGCAAAGTCGTTTCACTACGTTTCTGTAGAGTCGTATGCGTTCAGCCACTCGCAGGCCACCCGCCGATTTTCGTTGTCTACGCCACCGCGTTAAATTCCTAGAGCAGGTACCCCTTAGACCCGATGTTTTTCGAATGTCGCAATAATATTACCTCGTATACAATATATATATATATAAAGTGTCCGGTATCGCGGTCAACTCTATCCCGAGGGAATAAACGGTGCCCGGGATCGGTAGTTTTTTTTTTTCTATTATTGTATTACCTCTGTTCCCCGAAGTCTTTCGGGGGCGATTTTCGGCCACCGGCTTCGCCGGAAAAAACACGAAAATGACCGATACGCGTTATAATGCGTAAAAAAAAAAAATACCGAATAAATTAATATCGACATCGTCCGCGGCGTCGGTCGCGGGGTTTCGCAGACTCTGCCGCCATCTGGGCGACGCGAAAACGCGCATCATCCCCGAGGGTGGTCCGCGGACAGAGCGAGAGAAAGGGAATGCGGCGACGACGGCGACGCCGCGCCGGCCGGTCCGGAGCAGGGCGGTAGCGATGGGAGCGCTGCGATTCCATTACAACCTCGCGACGGCCGCGCGACTCCTCCTTTCCGGCATGGCGCCGGGCGAACACCATTCCGCGGGCCATCGCCGCAGCAGCCGTCACCATCATAATATTTGTCGTGGTCCAGGTAGTCTCGCCAGACAGAATGGTGTTCGCGATGACCCAACAATAATAACCGCGTGATTCGGCCCGGAACCGTACGCGATAACAATAGAGTGTATTAGATTCTGAGCGGAGCGACGAGGAGTTCATCGGTTTTACAATGATGTTTATTTTTTTATTATTTTTTTTTTCTTATCCGTAAACCGTTTTCATACCGGCAATGCTTTGCTCCGGTTTTCAATTAAAGCACTTTCTCCGAAAGGAAATCTGACCGGGGCGGTATATTATAGGGGGGGGGATCATTTTTCGATTTCCCCAGCCGTTTTCACAATAAACGGGGAAAAAACTGCGGGTAAACAGGTACAATATCAAACGAATATTATTTTTAAAGAAAATAATGTACGCGTATATTGTAATAATTATTTTACTGTAATACTACATAATATATAATATACCGTTGATCATGCAACACTATTAACCCAACTCCGCTCAGAATCGTTTTTCGTTATCAATGAAACCAACTGCCTCTGCAGTTTCGTATCATTTTCAGAACCGCAGAACCGCATTTATTAATGACGTACCTAAGTGTGCCCGAAATCGAACTTGACTGGGGCACATCGAATAGTTATGCACCGCGTCGTAAATAATCGTCTTCAATAGATTTTTTCACGTTTACCCGACAATTACACCGCAATATTATTACCGTAGTTATAGATCCCGACGAAGATAAGAAATAAGAGGTTAGGAGGTGTAATTTAGGGAAATTTGAGTGAAAACCGATTGAAATCCATACGAAAATTGCCAGCGCTTTTTCGAGGAGATAATACGTTAAATAAGCGAGTTGAGAAATCTCATAGGAGCTTTAGGAGCGAACCAAGTTCCTGGTTTCTAAAAGTGCTTTAAATAAGAAACTATAATATGCGAATAATATTAATCATTTTGCGAATAATTATCAATGGACGAACACGACCGGGGTATGAGGTGTCTGAACTTGCGTTTAGAGACTTGAAATTATAAAACAAAAACGCGCGTGGCAAATATTTGTTGTCGGCAATTTTATAGACGTTTTTATTTTGGCGCGCGCGTTTGAAGTTTTCAGACTTTTTTTGGGACGGTTTGTTTTTTTGCGCGGTAACTTTTGGCTCCGGGCTTAAGTAATGCACTTAGGCCGCTCCCTTCTTTCGATAATGGTAAAAAAACACACAAAAAAAAAAAAAACAAACGGCGTATGCGCAAAAAAAAATAGCGCCGCGAATCCCACGGTAGAAAAGACGTTCCGGCACGCACAAAAGTTATAATTATAAATTATTTTACGCGCCGAGGACTATAATATTATACTGGCGTGTATCCGTAAGACGCGTGGATGCTGCGTGTATAGAGTGTCCCGGGAGATTGTTTTAATAATTTAGTGGCCGGCAAGAAATATTACTCCTGTACGTATTTAAATATTTTATATCACGCCCCAGAGTCGTGCCCGCAGTTTCAAAACCGTCGTAATATTTAAAGATCGTTGGTTTTTTATTATTATTATTATTATTTTTCAATATTTCACCGTCCGATACAAATTATGTGTATAACGGTTTTTAATAACGATCGTGTTTAGCGAACGAAATTAAAAAAAAAAAAAAAAAACGCGTTTTTATTTTACTCTGTTTTTCGACCACAGACCATATAATCATATCATTATACAATTTTGTTCTGCTTGTCAACGAGTATGTATTGCTCGGTAGTTCCCTAATAATATTTTTCTTCGAAACTGTACGCTTAACACGACCATTTTCATTTTATGTTATTTCAAATCATTTTGAGTCTCATAAACATTATTCAATGGTATCGAATTAGATTTAAGCGGTAAAACATCAATTATAAATATAATGTTTGTATACAAGTATAAAATATAAATATCTTCGGTCTCCCTTCCCGATAATGCTCCCGGAAGACGAAAAAGGGTATGGCCTAGAGATCCACAATAAATCGAATAGGAAAAAAAAAAAATGTATTAACTTATCCTAGCCGCGTGACACTGCTGAGTGTTTGCCGTTAAGCGTTAATTTCAATTTCATGTGCATAATTTTTGGTGTCACATTTGCTTAATGCGCCTACTGTATAAATTGTAAATATATTTTTTATTAATAATAAATAACAAAAAAAAAAAAAAATAAGATAAATAAAAGAGAAAATTATGTTTAATTTTCAAAGTCAACGGTTTCCGAAACACTGGAAAGGGTTCGCGATTTTTGAAATGCACGAAGTAAACCAACAAAACGCTATTTCAACGTTTTAGGTTCCGAGTACAACGAATTGGATTCGAAAAGATGTGATGTTTTTTCTCGAAAAACATCACTTAAGGTACTTGTTAGTAAAAATGTTCCGATTCGTCCTCGGATTAGGTAAGTTAAAAGACACGGGATTTTCGGCCATCGGCGATCTTTGTTTGAAAAATGTATCGACATTTTCAAAAGTTCATTTTGTTTTTTTTTTTGGATTTCGGAAAAAAGAAACACCGCATGATTAATATACTACTTCGCCGGAGTCGGTCAAATGGAGGAGAAACGGGAGATATATTCCCCCTCATTGCTTAGTTTTTTCCTAAATATTTATAGCTACAATAATATAGGTAATGTAGCTATTAAAAATTATGCTCATCCCATTTTCTTCATGACAAAATAGTTCGACCGCCATCGTACTCCTCCGCAGACGGACTTCAAGCTAAATCACGTTAAATATCATAACACGTCCTTCTTTCCCGCCTAGAAAAGTGCGTGCGAAGTATTCGCGGGTTACTTGGGTTTCAACAAAATTATTCTCGTAACAATAACACAGTTTGTTCGTCGCGTATTATGAACACAATTATTTTGTTGGTTTTTTTTTTTTTTTTTTACGACCGTTTTTATCGAGCGGTTTACGCGCTGTCAATGCAAACGCCGCGCCGCCGTCTCGATCCAAACTCTGTTATGATATTATATGTACCTGTAGGTATACGACCCACACGTGGACCGAATGTGTACGGCACGCGATCTTGTGCACACACTGTATATTGTGTTATGCTGGTATACGCGTAGACTCGTGGAACTTTGAAAAAAACACGCGCTTTCCGCTGGAAAAACGAATTCCGACCGCTCAAAAATCACCCCCGTTTTTACTGTTTTCGGTACGCGAGATCGTCTCGCGTTTAAAACAATTCCCATACGATCGGAGTACGATTTTTTTTTCGAAATATTTTTCAATTTTTTACTGGGTGTCAAGTACACCGTTAGTCTGTTTTTTGGATTTTGATTGGAGCCAAGAATGTATTGGTTTTACAATGACGTTTATTTTTATTTTTTTTCCTGTGGACAACTTTTCTGCTGATAATTTTGATCCGATTTACAATGATAGCACTGTTTCTAAAAGGAAATCTGACTATAGAGGTACTTCAAGGAGATCGTTTTTTTTTTGATTTTCCTATGTCAGTTTTCTCGATAAATGGAAAAAACATGCGAAAACTGGGAAAAAACGTGAAAATAATTGTACAATATTAAAAAAATATTGTTAAAAAAAAAATGTTTAATGCGTATGAAATTATTTCGCCATACTATAACACATATATTGTTGACAAGTAACGTTTTCAACCGAACTCCGCTCAGAATCGTTTCATTATGTATATTAAATTCCCGTATGTATCCTACCTTCCCAACTGTCCACCAACAATAGTAGCTGCACCCGTCCTCATTATCCTTGAACAACTTATTTTTTATTTAAATATTATGTACATTGCTCGTATAGACTACTAAGCTATATGAGGGAATAACGCAAAAATCAGAATTACTGTAGACATAACATAATTAGATTCATTAATACGGAATGGTATTCTGGATCGTTTTTGATCCAGCGAATCGAAAATAGTTTCAATTCTAAAATTAAAGTCAGTTTTATTTTTTTTTCTTGCGTTTAATTAATGGGATTCGTACGGACACTTTTTTTTTTTAAACAAAAACCTTACGCTTCTCCGTACTATAACATCTTTGTCTCTGCGAACGATAAAAAATATTTTTGTAGGTACTGGGTTTGTATGTGAGTGTCGTTTCCCACGTTTGTCCCTTCGCTGTCGTTACCAAAAATATGTTCAAAGTTTTCTTACCTGTTCTTACGTCGACGCGATCGCGTTCACGGGAAACATCGCGACGGCACTGTTCCGAACAATATATCACTCGCGAACCGCACCGCACTCGTTTATTTATCGCACTCGAAGTCGAAATCGTCACCTGCAAAACACAAAACGTGTAATTATTAATAGATTGTCCAAAAAATATACAATAGTCGAGTCGATTGAAACCAATTACCACCGTTTCTATTCTATGAATAATTTAAAGCAAATACTGAATTATTATTATTTTAGATGATGGCACGTGCTTTTTTTCCTCTCTCCCTCTCTATCTCTCTTTCTGTGTGTAAACAAATTTTCTACCTGTTGTTATGATATTTACTGGTGGTTTCTGGTAGAGAATCGTTCCTAGCTGATGCAACGAACAATTCGTTTTTCGATTTTTCCTATAGTTTTCTGAATAATTGCGAAAATCCGGGAGAAAATGTTCGAGAAATGTATCCAATAATATCGGCTGCTATTATTTTCGATTTTGTTTTGTTTTTTTTTTTTTTGTTGATGTTGTTATAAAGTTTAAAATTATTTTGAAAATCCGAAATTTTCACAGTATACGACACAGTATTCACAGTATTCACAGTATAGTATTGTATATTAGCGTTTTTCTAAACGTGGTATAATTTTGAAAATAATCTGTCGATTTTTTAACTATTTATAACCGTTTAAAATAATTATCGAGATTTTTAAGGATAAGATATTTAAATGTTTATAAAAAAAACAAGAATCATAGACATACTATTAGAATTTATTCTTCAGGATTACATAGTACATTGAAATATATTAGTTTTTATCCGCGTAAATTGTCGATGAATTGAAATTAGCTGGTTAAAATTACCGTAAAAACTGTATTCATTACGAAAGTAAAGTATTTCAATATAAACACAGATTTTAAAAAAAAAGCTGATACTGTAGATAGTTGTGTCACTGTTTTATAGGAAAAATTGAACCAAAGGAGAATATAAGAGTGATTTAATTTTTTTATTTGCACCACGCAGCGATAAAACTATTGCTAACGAAACCGATTCTGAACAGAACAAGTATGATTAATTGTATATATTTCCCATTGTCGCCCGAAGGTAATCTTGAAATTAACGAAAAAACAATTGTCAGTTTTCTCCGTTTACAATGGAATATTACAAAAAGCCAATGAAAAAATGAACCCCCCCCCCCAATGCACGTGTATTGGTCAAAAACGGTCAAAGAGGGTTTGATTTTTATTTTTTTCAAAATAAAAACACAACGTTTTCCTATAGTTCCGCTGGAAAACTGAAATGGATTTCGTTTTCGGAAAAAAAACAAAAACGAATATTACGAAGATGATTGATGTTATTCGTCGGCGGAATCCTATTTTGTGTACTGTTAGGCGCACCTACTATGTAATCGTCATATTCTGTTCTGGACTTTTACGGCCGAATGCCGGCTACGGCATCACATCACAGTGTCCGCAGACAGAGTATAACATCGTATAAGATAAAGTTAAATTTACTGCGGGCCACGATGCGTATATATATTTATACAGAGGCGACGGCTCCTGCAGGACCTCTTATCGCGGTCGGATTAGGTTCCCGCAACTTTGCCCGCGCGAAATGTCTTTCCCCTTATACATAAAGTTTTGCAATTCGATTAGCATCAGCTATATCATTACAGTGACTGCGGCGGCGGTAGGTAGTCGTCGTCGTCGTCGTCGTCATTGTACCGCGTGCAAACGGAAAAGGGGGAAAATGCATTTTTGTCCGGGGCAACAGAGTGTACGGGCGCGCGGGGTGTACGAGCGGCGGTATTCTACTGCGCGGCGAATTAAGCCCGTGTACGTGACGGAGCCGAGGGGTAGGTAATATTATAAATTATAATGGAATTTTTAACAATCTCGTAAAATGTTTAAAACATTTATAAAATGTATTTTATTTAAATTTCGCGTGCGTTACGCTCCGTTCGCCGTGCATTACGAGCGTATATTATATAGGTACTAAACGGACGTATCGACGTCATTATACAGTACGACTTAATCGAGCTATTTTTTTTTTTTTTTTAATTTTATAAATATTACCCGGCGACTGCTCTGCAGTACGGTGGCGTACCCGGGATTTTTCGATACGGGCAGGAGGGGCTCTTTTTAAAAAAAAAAGCTCCAGGAATTATTGTATCGGTAATAATTTTCCAGTGCCGAATAGTGTTAATATTGTTTGCTTGGACTGTACACGGCCAACGGGAGAGCTACGCTCGTGGCCCTCGGGTACGCCACTGGCGCTGCAGGTAACGGTCGATTTACAAACGCTGAATAATCGAGACCGATCGGAATAAAGACGCAACAATGGCGGTCATTGTTCGTAATTTCGACGTCGTAAAAACGGCTACACTGCTGTCGCGTTAAAATCTGATCTGTTGTCATCAAACAGTAGCGTTACTGTAACAAATTACTACCTCGATTGTTCTGTGGGAACGATTCAGAATAATAAAACTTTCCATATAATTTTACACTCGAACTTCGAATATCTTTATGCGACGTCGTTTATTCCAGGTTATATACCTACGTAGTTTTCGAAAGTTTCGTTAGAGAATATATTTTTGAAACGGCACAGGTATTATTCCTAATCTCTCTTTTGGTAACATTTCGATATATTGTTGTTGTAGTGATATCGTACCGACTTGTCTCTTGCACTGATAATTTTAGTTATGTTATGCTAGTCGATAAACCATAGAATTATTTGGTCATCGCCGAGAACTTAGCAGCGTTAAATCGACAGTAAACATTCTAAACGTGCAAACGAATTTGTTATCTAGTCGTCTAATAGACATTGTTTAGAGTTTATACTAGGAACGTATTTAGAATGGTCCAAGAGGAAGCATTGGCCTCGGGCGCCACATTTCAAGAGGGTGTCATAATATTTTAAGGCGTGATAAAATAACATTTTTTTTTTTCCTTTTAATATCAACTCTATCTCACAGTTTACAATTGTTCAGCAGGGCATAGGATAATGTATTTTAGAATCCAAAGCGAATACGGAATAAAATTTAAAGTGTGCAGTTCGAAAATCTAGTGTGTCGTAAAAAAAAAAAAATTGTTTTTATGAGAGATCGCTAAAAACGTAAGTACGTCTCTGGTTTAAAAGACTTTCGAGATTTGCCGAAATCTTTTTTCGACGCAAATCACAATGTTGAGTGCTAATAAATTGTAGCGTTGCTAATTTCACGAGAGTTCATTTGGTTACCGTTTGAAAACGTAATTTTATGAAAATGAGCCGAATCGGTTCCCGTTGAACACCCGCATTTAAACAATAAACACAGTAAATGTATCCTAGGTATGATGCAGTACATTTTTAAACTTTAATTTGACTTTTATCATACTACGGCGGGTATTTCACAGTTTTTTGAGGTAATAAATTACAACGTTACATCGGCGTATCGCCAAAATACCGCAATCGATTAAGGGGTAACGTCAATCCATCTGGATATACGTATCTGTATGGATCAATGCATGTATATACCGAATATAAAATACAGAAATGTTTCCGGTAGACAATCTAAGCGACCGAGACTGTCTGTCACTGCTAACAGTGTAAACCGATTCCGACCTGCTGCAGTAGTGGACTCATGACAGATATTCAAACGGGAACCGATTCGGACACATCCCACCGAAAGCGGTCGACTGCAGTACCTGTTCGCGGGTTTCCGTTTGCACGTACATACGTATACAAGTCCTACCCTCTTATCGTACGGTTGTAATTTTTTTTTTTTTTTAGTTCCGATCGTCGGGGGCAAAAACACTAACTCGGTCGTAAACGGCGGCCCGGCGTTTTACGGCCCGGCCTTGACCCCCGCCGGAGGATGCGTCGGGACGGACACGTCAGACGCGACGGCCGTGTGGCCGGGGGCGTCGGAAGTCGGGACGTTTTCGCCGCGGACCGGTAAACGCCGTCGTCGCCGGGACGTTTCGCGGCCGAAGACCGACGGCGGCGGCGGCGTACGCAAGGGCGGCGCGGCGGCCGCGGAGTGTTTACGACCGGCGCATGTATACAAGCGCGGTCTTTATATTTATTGCGTTCTCCGGCCGTACGCACGTCGCGCCGCGTCAAATCAATTCGGCCCGACGCGACGCGCACGCGAATATAAAACATATTGTTTTATTATTACGGCGCGTGTGACGCCGAAATCGCCGGTGACGTCGTAACGGCAGTAAAAACGGTTTTACGGCGCCCGTGCGTCGAGCGCACCTGCAGCCGCGGACGTAGGTCAGTTCCGCCGCGGCCGCCGACTCGGCGAACGTCGGCGAACCGTTTCGACGCCGCGCGGAACGTCGAACTCCGTTCGCCCCGCGGACGGCGGTTCGTTCTCGGGTTTTCGCGCCGCGGCGACACGGAGCGCCCACGATGGCGGACAGGACGCGGTTCCCCCGCCCTAGCTTGCCGGCGATTCGAAACGATATTCAATCCAAATTCAGTAGCTCGAAATCCCGAATGTCCATTGTCGGTACCAAGCGGCGGGTTCACCCGTCGCCGTTTAACCGGTACGCCTTGGTCATGGCACCTTCAGCCGTCACGGCATACGCCGTATGATGACAGAACTCCGCCAGTTCGCCATCGCAAATATACACGATGGCTCATCTTGCCCGATGATTAACTTTTGTTCAACTTTACAAATGTACTAATACACGGGAGGGGGTTTGTGATAACCCCCTACCGCCCCTGATTATTGGTCACGGACCCGAACGTCACGTTACAGGCAATACGCATTACGATAGTACACCAACGAAAATAACGACTCGTTCGAAAATATTCCTGTAATCTCACGTGTTTGATAATATATTACACCTATTGTGGATGCACACATTACTCATAATAATTTCCGATCGGCTTCCGTTACTCGCGTAGAATTTATATAAATTATATTATGACGGTTCTACCTGTACAACACAGCAGTGCTCTTGCATATTTGTATTCAAAGCGACGGTTATCGGGGTTCTGCGTTTGAACGCGCATACAAATCGTGGAGAAAAAATGAATTTACTCTTCGTGTCAGTATGGTCGAACGTCTACTCGTTTGTATTAGCCAATGTAATAGCGTTCTTATAGAAACGAACGAAGCGGGTAGGGAACTATAATAGCGGCGTTGTTCAACGAACAGAAAAAATTAGCGCTCGGTTTTCTCCGGTAATTTCACAGACGTCTTCTTCCCCGAGACCTCAGATAATATAATGTAAGCGTTTAGTTTTTAAAAACAACAATAAATATATCTTTTAAGTCTGTCGCCGTCGCTATTGACAGCAGAGGCGAGCACAGCAATTTCCAATATAAGGGGACGTAATTTCGGTAAATAATAAAATCATAAGTAATTCCGAAAATCGTCATCTACGACGGTAATTGAATAGCTTGAACCCGAAATGGCCAACTCAAGATTTTCCCCGGAACTCGGGTGCGATCTACAGTTTTAAGATTAAATTACCAACTGAATACTCATAGTTGTTGAATTATCAAGCCGATGAGGGGGGGGGGAGAGTTCTCTAACGTCCCTCTTCCTTCGCACGACACAGATCGATTGAAAAACCCGTACATTATGTGAAACATCGATAAAAATACATTCATACGAATAATGAAATGCGGTGGGATTATAAAGCATTCGGTGGCTTGAAAAAATTGTGGAAGAGGGAGAGCCCCCCGCCTAATAATATCCGCCTATGGAGGAACAGTGTATAGTGTGCACACTATATAATTTAGAAACCACTCGGAAAAAAACCCTCAACGAAATTCGTGAACATAAACTATACGGTATACCCGGGATAGACTCGGAATAATAACATTAATACAATATTGAAAGGTTCCGGTCACGGGCCCGTAATCGAATTATACGAACTTTGCGAAAGTTTAATTCGCCACCGAGGAAACTCTTTGAGAACTCGCCGAATAAATGCGCATTGCTCGAGCAGGTACGGCCGGTATATAATACAATTCTACCAAGATCTCATTTAACATTTAGTACGTCGTTATCGCGGGGCGGTAGGTATAATATAATTATACAAACCCCTCGACGAAGGCGTACATACAACCGTGTATAATTTATACGAAGTTTGAAACCGTATAGTTTCCGTGCGGTATAATATACGACCACAACCGGAAAACCGAAAACGCGTAAAAATCGTTTTGATTTACAGTTACGAAAACGTCAAAAACCAAAACAGCATACTATTATACGACTATACGTGTACGTTGAACAACGTATAAAGTTTACGCGGTCGCGAATATTGTGTGTGTGTATACTGTATATGTAGTAAAAACGATAAAAATATTTAAATTTATGTATACACCGCTGCGCGTATAAAAATATGACTTTATTGTATTGCACGAGGTATATACGAGGAGACTTTGTGAATTATGTTGCGGCAAGAGCGAAAATTGTAGTTTTATTTTAACGTAATTGTGATTTTATTTTGATTATTTTTTTACAGTAAACGTATACATTAAAAATGTTTAGCATATTTTCAATTTCATCGCCGTCCCGTTGTCGATTATTTTCGCATTGTCTAGACAATAATATTGTTACTGTTTTTCAAATCTGCCTATATAGTTTTACGTTTTTGTTATTATATTTGTCGAACAGTCTGCTTGATGTCTTCTACAAAATTATGATATTTTAGATTTCGAGCGCAACGATAGCGCATATATCTATTGGGTTATCCGATCATAAGGTGTAGCGTTTTTTCTGAAAGCAAATTTAGTCTAAACGGTGAATCGGGAAAGTTAGTTTTTGGGTCTCCTCGTAGTTTTCTAAATAATCGGAAACAAATCCGGGAAAAAACAGTACTAAAATGACTGTATCCGATATTTTCAATTGGAATATTTTTTTTTGTTGATATTCAGTCAAAATGAACCGAAAAAGGTCTGACATTTTTACAGAATACTAACATGAGTTAGCCGTTTCAAAAACGCGGTAAAATCATATTCAACCGAAATATTCGCTCAGAATCGTTTTCCGTCAGCAAATATGTATGTATCCAACCGTAGCGACTCCCCACACACAACAGCGATTCACCCGTTAATAGTATCAGCTATTTTTTTTTTTTTTTTTTAATTTTTTTTTAAATAACATTATCGAACTATTGCTAAATATTTTAATCGAATCGCGCTGTTTAGTAAAATAAAAAAATATATATATATATGTATACAGATAACATTATTTCGTAACGAAACTTTGTTGTATTTTGAGCGCATCATTCTGCAGATATTGCCGCCAGTTTTACAATCGATTTTAAGTACGGCAACGACACCCGGGCCCTGTTATTTTTATTGCATTATTACTGTTCAGTACAAGAACTCACACGCGACGTATAAAATACCTCGAGGTTTTTCAACCCGACGCGTCCGTCAGGCGGCGGTTTATGTAGGTACAATACGACAATGTGACGTCTTCTTTGCGTATTACATTGTTTTCGGATTTCTTTTTACCGCGATCGACGGCGACTGGAGGCTTCAATAACACAATATAATATTATGAAATTTACGACCGTATATATATAAATATACGCGCCGCAGCCCCCGTACAATAACCGTAGTACGGTAAAAAAACTTGGACGCGTACATGCCCCGGAGAGGTTTTATTATAATTATTATACATACATATTAGATACCGCATCGCTACCACGCCCGAGTGTCATGTAAATAATAACTCTGCAGTCTAGCTGTAATGATATTTCCAACGCTGCAGACGTTTCAGTAGTTTAACGACACCTTAACTGCAAAAATCGGGACCAACCGGGATCGTTCGTCGTTGATCCACTATACCGGTATAGATATTGTTACGGTACACCGCAGAGTCTGCGTTAACGCGAGACTCGAAATAGTTATCCGATGTTTTAGGAAGACTGAAAGAAGAATGTACCAATAACGATTTGCGTACGCAAAGACAAACAATCGCTAACGGAAAACGTTTCTGAACAGAATGTTATTAGTGATATTTTATCCACCACACTGAAACTCTTTAAAACCATACTGAAAATTGCCAGCGCTTCCCGTGTATCAGGGAAATTACAAGAGAAATAAAACTACGATCTCCTCGATGCGCCGGCCGGGACAAAATTCTATAGGAAAATGACGATCATTTTTTTGATCGAAACGATATTTCCGATTGAAAAGTCGAAACAAATCGTAATACATAGATACGATAATATTCGGCCGTCGCTTTTTATACGGGCGACAAGGGTGCGGTGTCCGATCCTCCGTGCGTAATATATTCTTGTTTTTAATCCGCGTTCCGAAGTGTACACGCGGCGAGACTGCTCGAAAGCGCCCGAAAACGATTCGACGTTTTCGGGGGGCGAACGAAGGGGAAAAAAAATTCCATTTCGCATCGGTCCCGCGTTCGTTTGGAAAACTGCGAGGGCATAAATAAAAATCGCTCTCGGCGACGAGATTGCAAAAGGGCCCGAGCGTTTTTAAATCGAAAGTCTTTCACGCGCGAATACGCGCGCGCATCACCTATATACGTATATTATACGTATATAGGTATACGATACGGTCGCGTTTCAAAAGCTACCGTGTGTGTGAAATACGAGGGGTGGCGACGGGATGGGAAGGGGAGGGGGTGGCGGTAGGGGTGAAGGGGGGGGAGAGGGCCGGTTAAATGAGGCGCGGGCGATCGGCACCGACGAATAAAAGGTACGCGGGACGGGGCGAAAAAACAAACGGGGCGTTTTCGGAAAACCCGCTCTCGTATATTGCCGTCGTTACGCTCCGTATATTATTATATTGTCGTACGTGCGCGCGTATGTGCGCATGCGTACACATAAAGGGAGAAATCGCGTTTCATATTGTTGCCGCCACTTCGCTCCGTCCACCCTTGCAGTGCATACGTGTATACAACCTCACTGCCGTTTGCCGCCGACGGCCGTACGACCGTCGGCGGCGGCCCCCGCGCCCTTTGTTCCTTTATTTTTTTTTTTCCACTCCCCTTCCCGTTGCCGACGACGGTTTCCGACCGGGATCAAATGCGAGATCCCGCCGCCGCGCACTTCTGTATTCACCGTTACACACGGCCGTTACGCCGCAGTCATACACGGAAAAAAATATCCGAGAAACGAAAACCAAAGAGCTGTCCTAGGATAACGGGGGGGGGGAGTGGGAGGGTGACAGGCAATGTGGTAGGCGGGGAAGTCGAGAAAACAGGACGTATACGGGAATTTTAAGCGTATCTGTGATACAATCACATAATCTGTAACAATGATCAGCCGTTGTTAACGAAAAAACGATTCTGCGAGGAGGTCGATTATACATCATGTTTTCAAAGGCCGTAATATTCATACGAATCGAAAATAATATATTTCATAAATTTTCCCGTTTTCCTTTCCTCCCCATTTGTTCCTAGTTTTTCCCATTTATTGTGAAAACCCCTGAGAAAATCGAAAAATTACTTATTTAAAGAACCACCGTAGTGCAATTTTCTTTCGTAAAATTTACTATATCTGAAAATCCGAACAAAATTTCTGGTAGAAATAATGTTCATAGAAAAAAAAAAATTAAAATTAAACATCATTGTAAAACCATTACATACCTCGCGTTTCGCTCAGAATCTAAAATATATAGTAGAGGAATCACGTATTTTTTTTTAATTCGATTGACAAAAGAACTTTAACGATTTGTTTGAAATAATAGAATTTTCAATAACACGGTCGAAACATAAAGTTCTCGAAGAAATATAACAGTTTTGTTCCGGGTTTAAATGTCCGAAATTCAATTGACTGTGAATAAATAAATGTTCATGCATCAAATAATAAAAAATTGTCCGAAAAATAATATGCGGATTTAGACAATGTGGATTTTAATGTCCAAATTAATATAAGTATGGCAAAACATAAAAAATTATGATTAAAAAGTATAGAGTGAAGGTTATATTATAATGTATCCTATTTAAGAGCAATTACTTTTCATCTGAAATTATCAAATCTAATACAAAAGATAACACTGATGAATAAAAACCAGTTAATAAATTTATAAACTGATAAAAAAAAAAAATAAATACTGTTGTAAAACCAACACATTCCTCGCTCCGCTAATAATCTAAAATAACGATTTAATACTCGGAAAATGATAAATACTGTCGATTTCGTATTAGTTATTCAACAATAATCTATAATTGTAACTTTATTGTTTTTTTACTACATTTAATTATATTTTATAATACTCTTGGCTATTATATCGACAATAATTTTTTTATTATCATTTATTTTTTTCTTTTTTTTTCTTTTTTTTTCTATTAACAAAGTATTTTCGAAATTTACGAGATATTCGACATACGCGTACAGACTATAGGGTTATTTAGACAAATAAATATATTTTACCCGCTTATCGCTTTATCTAGACAAATCGTTTAAAACCGTAATGCATAAGTTAATTGTAGAATTAATAATAGGTATTTAATTTATATTAATATGATTTAAGAGGACGTCATCTATACTGTCTTAGTCCAACTACCGGGTAACATACAAAAACAATGCTTACGTAGAATAAGTAAAACTAGCTTAATTTTGTTTTTATAGTAAAAGTACCACTTTTGAAATGTATAGAAAACAATTTGTTGGAGGGAATTCTATAGGGTTTTTGTATTATTCAAAATATACAGCTGGATATATAAAATACAAAAACTGTTTTTATTTTGTTTTTTAAATAACTGCAACTAATATTTTATAATTAAAAAAACAAGATATTCCGTTTAAAATATTATTTTCTATGCATTTCAGAATAAGTATTTTTACTCTAAAATCAAAGAATTAAGCTAGTTTTTCTTATTCTGCGTAAGCATTGTTTTGGCATGGTACCCAGTAGTCGGACTGAGATGGTATATGCGTGTATCACGTTCTCTGAATAATATTAATGATTACGTTTCGTATTTTTTTGTCTAGACGAGAAATTACGGATTGTTTATATTTATCTAGATATTTTTAAATTTATCTTTATACAACACTGTATTAATATTTACCTACTCGACGGGTTTTCGCATTGCGTACTAATTGATATCGTATTTGTTTTATGATATTTTAAATTATTCTACCGAATACACTCATTATTATTAATATATGTGTGTAAACACGACCCGACAAAAACAACGAGTTTTCAAGTTTTCAGTGAAAAAATCTAGTCACGGGGTAGGTGTTGTTGTTTCCCGCAGCCTTTTTTACTACACTATTATTATTATACTTTGTCCGATTCGATTTCGAACATGAAAATTCAACGGTTTACTACTGTAAACATGCAAACCATAAAATCCATATTATTATGAATAGGAGGGCCCCTCTATACAAAATACCCAAGTGTCATTCAATTGATATAAAAACGAAGTAATGTACTATAAAAACGGCTTAATAGATTTTTTTTTTATTTTTTTTTTCAATAAAACACATTTTATATCCTCCAAACCATATTTGTTCAGTTATCGGTAGAACGCATTCTCCAGTGTATCGAAGAAGGCCTCAAAATCAAGATTTTGAAGGTTTTGATTTGTTTTTTTTTGATGCAATGTTTGTCCGGCATTTTGTTAAGTTCGTCTTCGAATTGATAAGAAATGTTACCTATGTAATATTTTACGTCTAATACGTTGAATATATAATATACTGTATGTTTTTTTTTAAACTGATTTAGAAGGCTCGTGTTATTGTACCCATAAAATCGTAGTCCGGACATATTTGTGAGAACCTGAAAACTTCGAGTACCCGAGTAATGAAATTGACCAGACCTATACGAAATCTACTTGTGAAGGAATAACATATGCCGTGGATGGTCGAATGTATTTTGTATAATATTTGAGTCCGGTGTGTGACCACAAGATGGCCAGGACACAAAAACACATCACTTGACATTCGGACACTCGACAATGTGTTGAACCGCCATCACAATCGATGTGAAATGAAAAAAAAAAATACCGGCATGATATGACTATATATGCACTGCTCAATATGCGATTTGTAATCGCTATGGTCGAATAAAAATCGAATTCGTTTTATACGTTTTATAAAACGCGGTTTAATGTCATGTCAAAAATAAAATAACAAATTATACATTTATAGGTTATAAACCGTAAAATGCGAGGAAATCATTTGTCACGCTTAGCAATTTAAATCTTAATTTATGTATAACATCGCATTAACTAATTGATATTTCTGCGGAGTTAATTGAGCGTACCACAGAGGATATCGCTGTAGTAATAAAGAAACAATAATATTATTATTAGCTCTAAAATAATTTGTAGTTTTTTTATGATGTGTAAAAAAAAAAATCACGTAAATCCTATAATATCGTGCATATTAAGTTTTATTATTACTTATTGTTAATTTTACGAGCTACAATATTATTGTACCGCATAAAAGGTGATGTTTGGGGATTTTTGTCCTTTATATAGACACACAAATTGCTGAACCGATATACGGCCGGTATTTTGCGAAATGATCCACGTTGTCCGGGAAAAATAAAAACGTTTAAAATTCTCGATCTAACCAACATAAAGAAATTCAGGGCCCTAAATATATTATAAAAGGCAATGTTCACGTTTTTTTTCACCGCTACTATTGTGTTTTTTTTTTTTTTTTTAACAATGGTTTAAATTAAATCTGATAGGTAGTGCTGTTGTTATGATAATATGCGTTTTTCTTGACATCTTCATAGGTTAAACTCTGTCTTTTATAAAATGAAAGGTTAAATTTTGTGAAGTTCCATAGCGTTCAATATTTGAATGTGTCGTTCAATATTAATTGTAATGATCTTACCGCATTACGAAGTAAAGTAATGCAAGCATAGGTACTAAATAACGTTAAATCGTAATTGTGGTGATTTTACATTCAGATTGCTCGACTCTGCTGTTGTTGAATATTGTTGTTGGCATGCATGGGTTCAATGCAAAATCATCGCCAATTGGAATCGCTATATATATTGCAGTAAACTCGCAATATGACAGTACTTTCAATGTATTTAATCCGATACACAAAAACAATAATATGTTATTGCTATTATTAGTAACTATATAATTTCAACTGAATACATTAATGAATATCAAACTTGTAATCGTATCAATTTAATCCACATAGTATATACTCAAAACTAGCAGTAGTGAAGTACTGCCAGGTCAACTAGTGGTATAAACTCGTACATTGCATTTTATATTCACTTATACATTCGTATTATACCACAGAATATTTATTTAAATAATAAATAAATCATCGACTCGCGAGGATAATATACTCGATCAACCTGTAGTATTATAATACCGCTGCAGTATATCAAAATATACTTAATAGTATTTTATTTTTGGATCTGAACTTAGTATACGGAGTACCATAAGAGTATACCGATTAAATAAATTATGCTCGGTTTACGCGCCGTCGTATCGTAATAATTATTGGGTAAAACGTCGTAAAATGTAAAAATCATAAATCTTCGGCCGATATCAACCGGTGTCAACCGATATCACGGTCGTCACAAGGGTTTGTCAATTTTTGATTTAACATATTATTTTCTTTGATCATTCCATACGCAAACGCACTTGAGAGTCAACCGCGATCCGTTCTCAGATAGATTCGTTGACAAAACGTACAATCTCCTTGGCGTCAACGAATTTACAACGTATACAACCTACCGTCATCGCCATTATACGTATATGGTCATAACAGAAAAGCACTGAAACCTTTATAAAAATCGTCTGACCGGGTCGCGCGTAACAACTCGACGTGTCTAGTTCTGACCTAACCTAACTTCAACGAAACTAGTTTGTCTTGAAACCGAGGAAGTAATATGATAATATTCAACAGTTTTTGTATATATACATAAATATACATTTTTGGTTTTTGTGGTATTCTGAATATTCACCTGAAAAATGCATAGATTTTGAGTTTCGATTTTCACCTATATCGCCGCTTATAATGAATTTAAATATTAGAGTCCTATGTGCATCGGTTAAATTTTCCCGGAGAATTTGCGTACATTATAAACAGATTTTATTAAAATTAAAACACAAAATATATAAATGATAAATTAGAAGAAATTCAATATTCGACTCGGAGAAGTCACAGCAAAAATGGGACAGTCATAAAAATATGACGAATAAGATCAAAATTCTTCTAACTATGTCTATTATCTTGTACGTATTATTTTGAATGTATTTCTTTATAATTTATTTCATCTAATCTTAATTTTCGTATAACTTATCTCTAAATATTCGTTAAAAATTCAGATAAATCAGGTTTTAATTAAAAGACCCTTAGTTTTTTTATATCTACGTTTAATTTTAGTTACCACCTTTTGAGAACAGTCTATATTGATGTGGATAATGTGTAACTTGATTTTTATCATTTCTTAATTAAAGAGCCAAAAAAACAGAAAATAAATGTAAGTACTCGAATAGGTAGTGAAAAAAAAAAAATGAAATATTTTGCTTAAAAATAGGTAAATGACGATTGATGTTGCTAATGTGAATAATAAATACTCGTATATCATTTTCAATCGTCAGCCGAACAGTAATATTTGCGTCACAATAAAAAAAAAAGATATATTTTAGCTGAATTTCTAAAACCGTTATGCTGCAAGACTCCCTCACCGCGTCCTTTCACAGAAAATACGAGCTCGAGTTTTACGATCTCGGAACGACAATGCACGTCACAACAATGTATAGGTGTATGTATCTTTTGAGGTTTTTTCTTCCAGTCTCTTAGGGGAGGAACTGCAGCATGTCTGCTACCTATACGTATTATTATATTCTTTATTCGTACATAACAAGCGTACATATATAAAATGAAAAACGCGGGTTGTTGTGCGTGTGTGTTTTGACACCTGCCTGCAGTATCGCTGGCGGTGGTTGACGACGAGCCGCAAGGAACCATTTTGTCTCCGGAGACGATTAAAATTTCATGCGAAAAATATTAAACGGCCGGTCGGACGATTTATAGCATTTATACCTTCGTTGTCGTAAATCAAATCGGTGTATACTACGACGGTGTAGGTATGCACCACCTTTTGGTGAACATTGTAAATGGACCCGCTGAGAATATACGACGGAAAAATATCCAATATAGGTATAATACCTACGCGATACTGTTATGATCTACCGTGACGAGCGGTTTAACCGAAGAAAAATTGTAAACGTGGCGAAGTTTAAAAAAAAAAACGCATAACGATACGTTTATGGCTTTTATTATATCTATTATAATGCTTGTAAATCACCGCGATAATAAACGATGTTTAGCTCCTCTATAGCATAGAAATACTATTAGATAACGGTAAACACTATCCGTTAAAATATAAATATATATTTTTTTTTTTTTCAAAATCGTTGTAAAAACGTACATAATATAATGTATCATTATTAAACTGGGTAAAATAAGTAGATACAATATTTCAAAATTCATCTTCCGATGGAAGAAAATTAAATAGAGGACAGCTTATATTATAATTGTTAATTTGCAATACAAAAAGGTTTTGTCTCAATAAAGGCGTTGTCTAAACGCGGTTTAACAAAACAAAATATGTATTAATCTATAAAAAATATTTTACAGTTTAAAAAGGAAAGAGAAACGTAACTAACAATTTAATTAGTAAGTTCATAATCTAAAACTAAGTTACGTTTTGAGTTAAAGTTTGGGTTATAACTTTCTAAGGGGTAGCTCCCGTTTTGGCCAAAATGTATCTGTCTCTTTTCTTTGACAAAAATGTACTTTTCCCTTTTCGGTTAAAACTTACCTTTTTCTTTTCGGCCGGTACAGTTTTCTTTGAAATTATAATAATAAAATACGAGTATATTCTCTTGAATGTATCAAAAATGGGTGGCCCTCTTTTTGGCCAATGATAAATTTTAAGTACGGGTTTTTTACCAACGGGTTGTAATTGGATATAAAATTCGTTTTTATATATTTTAAAAAAAGTAAGCATTTAATGTTCAAATACCCTCAGTAATCGAGTGACCGCAAGTAGTTGGTAAAACTTTTGTTGGGTGACCGTGACTATAGTTGACCGGGTTTTTTTTTTATAGAAAAAATCAAAATATTAATCGAGTAGTATTTTTTCTGTTAACATCTCTCAACATATGTCTAGTTATAATGACGACATTAAATAATTAATAACCGTATAAAAATACGGTACGAAAAAAAAACTACGACACATTAAATATTTTCGCTATAAAAAGACCGTAAAATAAAAAATTCGGCTACATACAAATAGTTTTACAACGTGATTCGTTTGTCGATAATTTTCCGCACTGAGAAGTGTAACCGGTAATACTCGCACAAACACAGTTAATATAATATAATAGGAATACTTAGAAGTTTCTATATTCATAGTGTGACGGTCGTTAAAAAAATATCGCATTTTACGGCCCTCGTTTACGGTGTTTTAAACGTGTTGTTAAGCAAATATTTATGAATTTGTATAAGCCGTCGTTGATTTTATTGGGTATAATATTACGCGTCGCGTATGTTACGTGTAATTCGACCGTTAGTTAAGAAGGTGCAGTTAATTTTTAAACCGTATACTATAACATCTCATGAACGAATGTGCGCGAGAAAATGTTAAAGGTCCTGTCTTCGCGATGGGCTCCCCGAAAGTTCGGTTAAGTTTAGCTGGTTCTCGAGAATCCCTCATCGATAGATATTATCGTGCCCCTTCGAATTTTTTTCTTTTTTAAACACTGTGTATACCTACATCAAAAAATCGTGTAACTAAGAACTCGTCAAAATGTTTTTCTTAAATATTATGCCGAACGACGCGTCGTGGTGGCTGAAGTTCCAAAATGTGTACGCCAAGTTATCCGTGTATAGGACCCGAGGGTGTTTCGATCGCAGAATATTTTTGATTATATAATACTGGATGTTTTTTATTTTTTAAAACCTTTCTAAATTCAACGCGTATGAAACGAAACGTCGCCTCCGGGACCGAGAAGCGAATAGCACACGTCCTCGTCTTTTGTGGAGCGCGCCATTTTGACATTTTCGCGTATATATATAATAATAGAGTTATTATATTATCCCCTGAGGGTACACGTAAAATCCAAAGCCTTTCCGGACTTTGTTATCGGCTCGAGACATCATTTTCGTGGCCCGCGAAATAAGTGCAATTCGTAGTCACGTTTCCCTCGCCGCCGCCGCCCCAAAGCTCCCGACCAATTACCGGATGCAAATTTTCCACCGCTCGCTGATCCCTCGGAGACTTGTTTGGCGTACCGACTATATTATGTAGCGTGTGGTTTCAAAAATCACGGCAAATATCTCTGCTCTCTCGCTAGAAGCCTTTTCCATTTTGGGGAGTTTTTTTTTTTTTTTTTACTTGATAATATTCGAAATTCAACGTGCAATATAAACGAACCACTTTTGTGCCTTTATCAATTAATTATTTATTTGTTAGTTAATTCTTTTACGACTTTTTCTAAAAAACGTTTTATACACAAAATCATGTGGTATGGTATAACCTTTGTGACATCCTAAGTTTAAAAAAAAAACCTACAGATCTTTAGAACATAGAAAGTTTGAAAATCGATTGATATGGTCACTGTTTGATCAGGAATTCTTAAACACATTAAAACACCGTTATACGCCTACACCGATCACTTTATAGTAGTAGTATAACTGTCTTAAAGTGAGGAACATTTAAATACAAACTAATGCATAATCCGAGGGTAGTTAGTTTTGAATTTAAAGGATCGAGTATTAAAAAAAAAAACAGTTCAAGCTGACAAATTTGTTTAGTTACCCCGATTTGTTTAGAGAACGAACGATGGATCTCCGTGGACCTTCACAGTTTATTACAAAAATAAATTTAATACAGGCGATATTATTAAATTGTATTTTAATCTTTTTTTTTTTAAACAGCCTATCTGCGCAATTGCAAGTGCACTTCCTTTTTGATACCCACGCGGGTCTTTTAAATCCACCGACATCTTCATAAATACATACACATATTATTTACTGTATATTTTATTGGGTTTACTAGGTGTGATGTGTTAGTTACGTATTTTTTATTTTCCTGCAGATGCTGTTGAAAAAATGTGAAATCATCCGAGGAGTGGTCACTATCAAACGTTAAGGATACCGATGGAACACCGTGAACTCCATCAGGTAAATAATAGTACATGTTTTATACATTTTAGTTTATCTGAAATTAAATCAAATATGAATACGAGCTGTCTTAGTCGTTGATTATTATTTATTAAACAATATTATTAACTCGGAGGTAAAACGGCAAACTTTTTAAACGTTCGATAGTTTACGTTTGGTGTTGACCCAACCTTAACCGGTAACCGGTCGGTCAACGTGCGATTTTCGGTATTTTGTATAAAGAACCGCTGATACCGATAACCGTCGTGTCGGCGAAACTTTAGGCCGACTACCGATATATTCGGCACCGGCCTTGCGGCCTCCGACAAAAATAACACTGTATTTCTCCGCTCCGACACACAAATACTTTAGCCGCTTTGTCGTTATACTGTCTGTCTCTCTGTAATAATAATAACGGCGGCGTAACGAACGGAGCGATATAACGCGAATGGGAAATATTCGTTTTAAGTTTTCGTATTAATTTTTATGCGTACGCTATTATGCTTATACTCGTGTGCACGGCACATGGCATCGTAAGTTTCACGCGCCAGTATGCGTATCGCGTATTGATTAAATCCGCACCGAGTATACGCATCGGGTTAACAGTAATACGATAATAATTTTGCGATGGCGGGCAAACGACGGGCGACGAGCGTTGTAGTATACTCGTATACGATCGGAAATTTCCATTCATTTCCGAGTCCGTGCAACATAATACAATATAGAACGTGTACGAATATTATCATATATATATATGTATACATATATTACACGGTATATACACATTTTTTTTATCCAAAGTAATTTTCGACTTTCGAGGGGACGCGCGGCTCGCGGAAAAGTTTTCAAAGCGCATAATAATAATAATAATAATAATAATAACGAAGGCGCGGTAAAGACGGGACCAGCTGCGGCCGTAGGCGTTCCGGACGACGGTCGTTTTCGACACGCGGCGCTATAATACACTCGTCGCGAACCGGGCCCGCTTATTATTTCCCTCTAATGTTTTTATACTGTGTATCGTACGCTTCGGAACGAAAGAGGAAAAATAACGGGGGGGAAAAAAAAAACCTCGAAAATACGAGTGCTCGCCGTAAAACGATCCATTATGGACAAACGTCGTGGGAGATTATTATTACAGCAGTATTACTAGGCGGCGCGCTGATGACGCGAAAGAGGGCGCAGCGCCGTATTTCAGAAAATAATCGTCCGCTGCAGGCTGAATTTATTACGATAGTATCGTATACATCCTACTGCAGTATTATTATAATATTTTCTTTTTACCGGAGATTTCCGTTCGGGAAAAACGACGCGACTCTGAGCGGTTACCCACCGAGATAAACGGTTTTATGCTACTGCCGTCATTATTATTATATGCCGCCGCCGTTATCGTTTACGTTCGCGCGATAAGACCCGACGAAAAAGTCTATGCCCTCCCCGTCCGTTTTGTCACTGGAACGACGAATGGGACGAGAGCGCCGTATCCGCAGTGTTGGCCGGAAACGGCGGCGGCGGCGGTGTCGAGTACGGTGGCCATCGTGGCAATTTCCCGCTCTCCGAACCCCTCGCGAGCCCCCTGTTCGGCGAGCGGTAGACGAGCACACTGCAGCAGATATAGAACCGCTAACTGCAGAATGGGGACGATGAGTCTGTACGGGTTTATGTAATTTTCCGAGAGAGACGAAAATACCGTAATAAAAAATCTATACACAACATACGATTTTGAAAACGTTCCGTTAAGAGGACGCTATACCCGCACGTGCTGTTTCACTCCAACTAACGGGCGAAATAGCAATATCTACCTCACGCAGTCTGCGTAGAACTCGCTTAATTGTGATGTTAGGAGTAAAAGTGCCTTTTATAAAACTAAATGAACACAATATTCCGGAGGGCAAAACGATTGCGTTTTATCTATTATTCTAATTATTATTCTGGTTATAACCTATAGAATGGATTTTAAAATAAAAATCTCTTAATAAAACTCTTTTAGTTTTATAATAGGCGCTTTTACTCTTAACGTCAAAATTAAGCGAGTTCTACGCAGACTACGTAAGGTAGATTTTGCTATATCACCCGTTAATTGGAGTGATATATCACATGCGGGTATAGCGTCCTATTAACGTCGAATAACCTAAAATGCATTGGGTTGTCTAAACGGCCCCGCGATTACAACAAAACGAAAAATGAACGATAGCGGTTTCCAAAAAAAAAAAAAAATAACGATTTCTTTATATGTAGGACGTCTCTTTTCTGCGGCAAACACTGTAATGTACAAAATGTATTATAAAAGCGTACGGGACATAACACCACGTCCCGTCATTTCAATTTAAAAAACGATAATTTTCGTACGCTTTTTTTCTTAAAATGTCCGATCTGTATGATTTTTGTCCTTTTTCCCGGCGCACTGCTTATTGTATAGTACGAGATAATCAATAAAATCGAAATCGACGAAAACGCCCCTCTTCCGCAGTCGGCTAACTACGCGCGTTTCGATTCGTACGCTTCGTATCGCTCATCCGGTCACATAATTCAATATACTACGAGGCGCCCAGTGGGGCGCAAGTGACATTTTATTGATTTCGTGAGAAAATCAAATTTAAAGTTTGTATTTAATATAATTATTACGGCATACTATTTTCGTAGCATCACTGTTCTTGTATTCGAAAGATAAAAAAAAGTTTTAGTTTACTTGACAGTAAAAAGACATAATTATAAGTATGTGAACAGCTATTGTGGACGCTTGATACCTATTTACTTCTAAAATGTTTCATTTGAAGACTATTTTAGTGATATAATCTAGCATTCGATAATACTAGATCGCAGCGTGTGGTGAATAATTCACTTATATTCACCTTTACCACAAAAAAAAATGGACAATTATACTTGTAGCTTAGCCGTACACTTATCTCGGATTTTTAAAAATTTCACCTACACCCCTTCTGTTCTAGGCGCCTCGTACAATGTAATATTAGACACATAGTGTAGTATTCAATCGGACGATACACTTCAGACGGTCGCATTTTCTGGTTCGTCTTCCCATGTCGCGCCGTCAGATACTATATCGTATTATTGTTACATTGATTTAAACCATGTGATTTTTACAAGACCGTCCACGAAATTTCTCACATTTTTCGTCTCCGCTCCGAAGAAAAGGTAGACAATAAGGGGATTGGAATATCGTTCATTATCATTATTATTATTATCGTATATTTACCCGTGGGCAGATGATATTACTATACTATGTCATTATGCCGGCGAGACACGCAGCCCGAGTACTTATACTTTATAATATCGTATAATTTATTCACAAACGACTATCATAATATACGTATAATACATGGATACGTTATGCAGTGTTTAATTATCGTAGCCCGTACGAGGGGAAGGTTGCACCTACAACTACTGCGGTGCACTCGAACAATAAAATATTGGTGAGCTCGGAGATGTACAAAAAGTCTCGACTATATATACACGTGCATGCAGGGGTCGGTATTTCGAGTTTTCGTACTTCAAAACCCCGTATATAGGCTATTTTTTGGTGTTTGGGCTAGAGACGAACGATGATTAAAATCGAATACATGTTATTATTATAGTAAATACATAGGTTATGAAAAACCAAAAAAAAACGGAGGAAAAACGGGAAAATATAAGTTAGGTTTACATAGATTATTATATACGTATATAAACCTACATTAAATAAAATATTTCTTATTAGGTTAAGTAGTTTATAACTGTACACAATGATAAATCATTGGTAATAAAAAACGATTCTGAAATCATGTGAAATTCGTAGGATTTTCGCCAAAGTTTGAATATAAAGACGGCTATAAAAAAAAATATCTACACTACGTTAATCTTCTCCTCTCCTCTCTATTTTCTATATTTAATTTGTTATAAATCTAATATTAAATTTGATTGCCAAAACAATTTTATCCACATAAAACCGAATAAAAATTTAAAAAAAAAAAACCTTCGAAAATGTCAAATATCTAAATAATGACTTAAAAGTTCTTTATGGAAAAGTGCAATCAACGTAAGGGAGTATTCGATGAAAATTTCAGGTTTTCATGATTATTTACAACCAAGTACAAAAAAAAAACAATATGTTCCGAGGTTTCCGGCTTTTCTCGATTATTCAAACAATTCAAAAGAAAAATCAATAAATAACCTTGGCAATAAACCATACTACTACCGAATACCATCCCTAATTTTGATTATCGTATATCAAGATTTCTGATAAAAAAAATTGTTCGCATACGGAAAAAAAAATAAGGTAATACAAAAAAAAATCACACATCGTGATACGGAAAACCGATACACAGTATAATCGCTCACTATATGTTCAGGATCTAAAAAATAACGAAACGTCCGTTGAAAGAGAATTCGTGTAGAATAACGTTTTGTAAAACGCGAAGAAATATTTTGTATCCGTCGTATGTTATTATAACGTATAAACAGTACTTATTTTTTTATTCCGACTATTTAGTTCCTATATACATTATATCTATATGTCAAAACATTCATCCCCGCGGTAATAAAATATAATATATTAATTTCCCGAGGGTAGAATTTTAGCTACGTTCATAGAAAATAAGACGTCTTTAGGGGACAAAAGATATTATATGTAGGGTATTTATTATATTCTTTCTGGGGGGGTTTTTTTTTTTTTTTTTAATAATAACTACGCGCACGGAAATTTAATATTTTTTTGCGAATCACATGCGCGTATACCTTAATAACGTATAAATAATAAAAATCCCGTTCAAAGAAAGTATAGTCGGATTTATACGATACGCGTTTACCTCAGTTTTTTTTACGATGAAAGAGGGGGGGGAGGTAGGAGGAATAAAACTGATTTTTCTCGAACGATAAATTAAAAAAAAAAAAAAACCGCCGGTATACTACTATTGTATTCGTTTCGTTACGTTTACAATCTACGTCAAAACGATATTCTGGTTCAATGGTTGCCGTGGCGAGTTGTATTCTCATTATTATCGTATAGAACCATAATAATCAAATGTTGATGCCGTTAAATAAAAAAACGAAAATCCCATAGATAATCGAAAGAACCGCGGTCGAAAATGCTTCTACACAATCGACACTATATTAATGTGAGTAGTTAATGTAATATTGTTTGATTCTTGCGCCGTTTTATTCGCAGCCAATGCAAACGTGTGACACGAGACCTGCGAATGGACATGAGTATATTATCTTCTATAGTAATAAAATTAATCTTTTGTCTTTCGCTGCTCTTTCTAACTGTCCACAGCCGAACCTGTAACACGGTGGAGACTAAAAAAATTCTATACAGATGTGAACGGACGGGTTCATGTGCACCTATAAGCCAGATTTTTAAATTTCGTCCTTTAAATGGACGCCTCACGTGTGTCTTTTGCCCCCGTTGTATGCAAATCGCAATATTGTTTTGCACGCGAGAAAAACTGTTATTATTTAATTTAGTTGTCATGTAAAAATAGTCGTGTATAATATTACACACGCACGGTCGAAGGCGTGTAATTCGGCTTTATATTTTAATCGCGTCAGCGACGACCTTTGGTACGAAAATACGTTTAACGGACAACCTATATAGAAACAACATCACGTTGGTAAAAATAAAATTTCAAATAAAAAAAAAAACGTAGATCATTATGTAATACATAATATTTTCGTCGGTGGCGTGTCTAGGAATTCTCGAAAGTAGGGGCAATGTTGAATCCAGGTAAATGTCAGGAGGGTGACAGCCCGCCCTGGAATTTCGTTTGCCCCGCCCCCCTTTTTAAATGTGGGTAAATCAATAATAAATTAAATAATCGAACACGTTTAAATTTGACTGGTCTTAGTAAGATGACCGCAAAAAAAGTCACGTATTACATAATTTTAGTAACGCCCTCTCTAGAAAAATTATCTTCTTTGTATACCTATAACCCTACAGTGAGAACTTAAATGTCAGACAGATCCGAAAAAAGCGAATCGTTATTCAACAGACAAATCGACTTTTTCTCGGCCGCAAGATAAAATTTCCACATCAACAAATACCGAACGAATACTCCCGGCAGTGGAGATTGCAAACCGGCGGCCAGGGACGTAACGTATTAACACCTAACCTCGGACCCCCCCCCCTCACTCCCCCGGTCCCCCGTTTTCAATCGATACTGCGTATACGGTCGAAAAACCGCGCGCGAAAGCTTTACAATAATGTATACCGCGTATCGGATATGGTAAAACGTCGGGGGTGTCCGCGCCCGTTAAATTCGAATTTCGGTTTATTACACGACAATATTGCGGTACGCGCCGTCGACGAGAGTATAAAACGGTGGCGGCGGCGGTATAGTGATAAAAAAAAAAAAAAAAAAGGGAAAAAACCCGTACAAGATCATTGTAGACATAAAATTAGACGAAAACGGTGTGAAAACGATTCCAAAGTTTTTACAGCGGAATGGCGCGCGAGCTACGCGACGGCGGCGGCCGCGTATACTCATCTCGTTAAGACCGACACATTCGAAACACATATAAATATATTATATTATTATGTACACGCTTAACATTTTTATGAATACTTAAGCCCTCCGTGTAATTTACGACTTCGACAGCCGTCACATTGTGCGGGACCAATAAAAAAAAAAAAAACCGAATGGGTTACCGCTGTATATCACTCACGGGCACACACTTATAAAGTGTGTATACACGTAATTATAATATATATATATATACATACATAAATAAATACTCGTGCGAGTTCTCGAGCAGCACCGTGGTGGGGAGTGTGGGGAAAGGGAAAGGGAAGGGGACGAACAATTTCATTCGTGCGTCCGTCCGGAGTTTTTAATAATTATTATATTTTATATAAGTACCTAAATGGTATTCCGTGCGACGCGTCCGGACAAACGGGTTTCCTTTCCTACGCTATACGCAGGCAGCAATTATGGGCCGGTCCGCGTCTCAGACGATTAATTTATCGTCTTGTGAAGGATACCGCGCGCATATCGAATCGAATGGAAGGAAAAAAAAACACCACGTCGCAGCCCCGCCACTGGAGTCGAATTGTTTTCTCCCGCCTGATTTCTATCATTTATGTGTGTACAGTATAATAGCCTTCGCGGGACAATCAACTAGACCGTAAACTCTATTACGACGACAATACGATAATTTACTAAAGCGATAAAAACCGCATCCTTATTGAGATATTATCACGTGTCACGGACAAAAGTCGAAATAGGGCAAACCTCAGAAATGCCCCGGCAAAACGCGAAGTGCCCGCAATACTCGGGCAAAACCGTGTAGCGCACATATATCGATTTTTCACAGTAGATAGGTACCGGGCGTTCTTTTTTAAACATAATATACACAACGATAAAATAAATATTATCGTTTCCGTACAATTGATAATATGATTAAATACGTATAAACAATAATACAAATATCATTATGGTATTAGGCAGCTGCAGCAGTGGCGGACTGAACTTAAATTTTTAAAAACGCAATTTCATAGTTCAGCATTTATCACCACCGTCATGTTATCTCCGCCTCTCTTTCCTCCCCACACACGCACACGGTTTCCAAATGGCTAAATAAAGGTAAATGCGAAACTTTGCCTATGTGTCACTTATATCTTTTACATCAAAATCGCAACACGGATTTCGATAAAATTTGGCGAGGAGATAGATTGCATCTTGACTGAAAACGTAGGCTACCTTTTGTCTAAAGAGATTGAATTTCTTACATTACCGCGGTGATTATTGGTTTTTACATTTTAAAATGCATCAAATTATTTTCTTTGATTTATCGGTTACCTTGGTTAACATGAATGGAAAAACGTATGCGTAGACACGACACGTTGTTTTTTTAAAATTTTAACTATATAATATTATAGTTGATAGGTGTATGGTGAAGTCTCACATATTTGATAACCTTATGAGATACCTCCTACGAAAAAGTACAGACTTCGATTTTTTTCATTTTTGATTTCGTTTGATTATCAGATAGCGGTTTTTTTCCTAATTCCCGACAAAAACGTCATCAACTCAACTCTGCCAAAGAATTTATTAACCGAATAAAATATAATTTCTAATATTTGATTTACCAGTGTACAAGGACGTATCTTAATTACGTTTATTTTTATAATTAAATATAAATTACTCGCGAAAACAGTCATAACTCCTGAAAATATGATAATATTATTATTAAATTAATATAACTATTGTTATTATGATTATTCTAACATCAGCAATATTACAACAATAAAGTTAATAACATTAAAGAAAGATTAAGATCGAAAATATAATATTCTTAACTATGGTTATCCATTATTTATATTAGTATTCAGCAGTTATTACAATATTACTTATTACTATTATAACTAAATTATATTTTAATTAGTTCTATACCTACGAGTATTTTAGGTTGGTTTTTATTTATACTAGCTTTTATAATTTGTTGAGTTAAGTTTTTATCAATACTGTTCTTTCTTCGTAAATAGAGACACGAGTGAAGAGTGTGAAAACACATTTTTACTAAGGCGGTATATTTCCCACGAATAAAGACCTAACTTGAGATACGTACTCATCAAAATGATATATTTCCCACGAAGAAAGACTTATTTTGATTTACGTATTAATAATTACTAAAATTAGAAGACGTAATACAAGGAACAAAGGGTCAACAAAAGAAGATAATAAGGAAAAGAGATTTTTTTTTCCCATGGTCTACAAACGTAAATGAAATTTAAAAAAAAATTCTTATTCGAAAGAGAATTTAATTCTGAAACCATCAAATAGCCACACTGAAAACTTAGCAAAATTGAGTTGCTTCCTTCGTAGGAAATGTTGATTATTTATTTACTGATAATAATTTTAATATTATAACATTAGTTACTCATACTATTAATATCAACATTACAACTATCCTCACGTCATGTACCCACTACCTCTTAAAATGTTGGCGCAGCAAGCAATTTGATTAAAAACAATCGAAAAAAGCTAAAAAAAAAAAAGCACTTTCAAATTTCATATTCGAGATCATTGTAATATGATATGAGTTTCCCTAGCACTCAGCTGAATTTTATGTTATGCCAAACAAATAACCCAAATGCTACAAGTCCCGAACCCTGCTTATAAACGATCGCATTCATATTAAAATTGCGTTACATCAACTTAAAACGCGAAAGTCGTATGTATATCATATAGGTGCTACGAAATGTGACATTGTTCACTATAGAATGTAAGAATCTAAATTTTCGTGGAAAATTCGACAAAATTCGTTTTTTTCTCTGTGCAGCTATATATATATATATATATATATATAATACGATTATTATAAAAAATCGAATCGACTCTAATCCGATTTTACTAATGTTAAGTATTAATGTACTACGATGTTAAGCTATACAACGATTGTGTGATATATATGTTTATTTATATTAATGAGAAGTATACGTTTTAAACGTGTTCATCTTACAGAATACCTATTGAAACATCGATTATTTATCATTCGACTGATACATTTTTTTTACGTACATTTATTCTTCTTTTTGTCGTTTTTGTCATTCTGAAATATTACACAATTCCTACAGGGGTAATATATATTTTTTAATTGGACACCAGAAAGACCGGTTTTTCGAAAATAATTGATTGTACTCGAAACTTACCCCCCATAATATCCACAATAATTATATGCCATTGTTTAATACCGACCCTCCCTGCAGCAATGATAGCTGATAAACTCTGTCAGTGTTTTTTCCACAGTAATAATACGCGTATTGTTAAACAGTTAACGATTATATCATTATAATTATTTGAATCTACGATAATTCGAAAATAACAGTTACTAACATCGTGAATATCGAATAATACAACGTATGGTATACTAAAAAAACTACTCTAGTAACTTTAAAAAATATATATATACTATAACATTCGAATTTGTCGTGTTTAAGTCTCTCATCGCACGAATGTTAGCCGGAAAAATCCGATACGTCGCAACATCAGAGTAGCTGGATATCTATAGTATCGAATATATATATATATATATATATATTGGCGTATTTGAGCTATACGAGTGAAAATTTCATATAATAGTATTATATATATAGGTATCGGGTATATATAGTGCAGTGCGTATACTCGCTGTAAAGTTTTTGCTTTTAGATAGTATACAAGAGAAAAGCTTTGCCGAGTAAAAGCTATTCCGGTGTCGGATACGATTGGGCCTCGTGACGAATCGTTTATTTTCGCTCCTGACTGATACTCGGGTCGTCGAGGAGAAAAGTCGATTCGTTCAAAAGAAGAAAATAAAAAAAAAACAAAAACAAAAACGTTTTCCACTGGTTGGCGGAAAATGTTTTGTACTCCGTATTCCGCTGGCATCATAATATACTACTCGCATCACTCTATAGTATTTGAAAGAAAAAAAAGCCGTATATCCTCGCAGAAGGTTTTGTACACACACACACACACACACACACGCGCGCGCGCGTGCACGCAAGTTTGCAATTCCGTTAAAGGTCGGTAATTCTATTTTCCGCCCTCTGTTTTTTTTTTTATATCGTCTCAGAGCGTATATATATATTGTGTATACGTCGTTCATTGACGACGATTTACTTCCATGAGTCCGAGTCCGAGACTTCTGTTCCTCGGGGGAAATTCTGAATTATTTCGTATGTGTGCTGCAGTTTTCCCGTTTCTCGTGCGTGCAGTATACCTCTTTTTTTTCTGACGCTACAGACGTATATATATATATATATATATGTGTGTGTGTGTGTGTGTATATATTAAACGGTATAGGAAAGAACAAACGGTTTTCGGAATAAATTGCGCGCTTTGGTGTAATATACGTAAGTACCAGCGGCACTACGACTGCGGAATACTCTGTGAGAAATATCCGAGACGTTCGAAAGATTGTTTTCCGCAAAAGTTTTTCGCTACGAAAAAACCATTAAAATAATCACGATTTCGTCGAGCGATATTAACGAGTTTGACGACGCGAAAACAATTCGCGTTTAATATTATTGTCGACGAGGAAAACGATTCATGCGTCGACGTACAGTTTTATAATCGATTTTTTTTCTAGCCGACGACGCTCTATCTCTCTTTCTATGTACACAAAATATGAAACGAAAAACTTTTCGTTTTGTTCCTTTACACAAAAAAAAAAAAATATATATATATATACACGTAACAACGTCATCACCGCGGGTATAGTTTTGCAATAGCAACAATAATGATAACAATAAAAAACGATCGTCTCGCACGAATGATATATACGCTCGGGTGGGTGGGGGAGGGGGGTGTTCGAGTGGTATACGACCTACAATATATGTATAGATGAAGACGAGCCGGATAAGAGCCGAATATAATATGTATATAAAAAAATAAATGTATATATATATATATATACATTTATTTTTTTTTTTTTAAAAGGGAAAATCAAAAGGGTCGTCGCGCGGGAACGAGGGACGAAGGGTCAAAAATAAATTGGGGCTCGGGCGAACGGATTACGTGCGCATATACAGTGCACGACCCTGTCGCTGCGGCGGCGGCAGTGGCAACCGCCGCCGCCGCTGCCGCCGGTTAAGTATAACTGCCGCACAATGCCGTCTGTATTTTCCACCAACCGAAATGTCCGGCCGTCGTGCGCGTCCTTTTCGGTTCGATACAATACATTATTATTATCATCATTATTGTTATTGTTATTATTGTTATTATCGTACATGCGCACGCACACGTTTACATCTTATACAAAGGATATACGAAAAAGACCCGCGGTATATTATTTAGAAATCACCGTGTGTGTGTGTGTGCTTGTGTGTGTGTGTGTGCGTGTGTGCGAGTTGGCGTACATAAAATATGTGATCCGGATAAAACGACTGTGCGGATAAATCGCGCCAGGTGTCGGCGGCGGTGGCGGTGCGATTTGTCGTTTTTGTGGAAAAATTCGATCTCGTATATTATTATTATTGTATTATATTATACGAGTATATAGAAAACGATAAACATATTATATGCGCGTGAAGTTCGGTGTCGTAGGGGAATTGCTAAAAAAAAAAAAAATATGAGATTTTCAAATGTATGTGTGTGTGTGTAATGCGGTTCACGGTTTTCGTACTATCCCGATAAATCCCCGGTCGCCTTATATTTGATACTCTCGCCGCGCCGTTTCCGTAACGATACGTAATATTCGCCCCGTGTGCTCGTCCCGATATTCGTTCTCGTCGTGACATAGTCGCGAGCAAAACTCGCCGGCAAAGAAAACAGGACGGTTTGTACCGTCACAAGGGGTACTATTTCGTTAAAAAAAAAAAAAAACACTTAAAAATCGACAAAACCGTTTCGTATTGACCATTAAAAATTAATTACTCGTATGTATTGATACAGCGCCTACAATCGCAGACTGTACGATCTATTTACCATGATACACGATAGAATAGTTAATTTCAACGTATCGAATGTGTTTCGTTAAAATAGGCGTCTATCGAATTTCACTTTTTTGCAGGAAGCAAATAAATTGCGTTGCTACGAAACAGAAAAATAATTTATAACGATGTTTATCATTGAAAACAAAATTACTCGTACGCCTAATACCTTGTACACAAAGTATATTATATATATGCATTGAATGTGGTATATAGGCCCTTTTAACAAATCAGTGTCAATTCAATTATATTTTAAAAAGGCACCTGGATGTCTTTCAGTCGACATTAACAAATTAATTGTCCGTATTTAAATACGCCCTTTTACCAGTTTATGCTGTTCATTTGTCTGTCTTTTTTCATCCTAAAAATGCATTTTTCGATTTTTAGTAGTATACGCCATTTTCGCATAACACTGTCGATGTATTAATGTGTCTAAATTAAATTAATCTGCGTGATATTTACAATTCAAGTAAAGAGAAATCGGCCCGTTTTGCGCCCCACACTTACGGCTTTTTTCAAAAAGAATACATTTTTTTTTTTTAGTTTTAGAGACCTCCGTATTTTGTCTTTGTTTTTCTATTTAGTGTAACCCCGTTCGCGTTCAAAACAAATCAATAAAACTTTGAAAATGGATTTCCGAGATAAAACACTTATTGGTAAAACGTGTAGACGACGGCGTTTCGAATACAGCCGCAGTGACAGTTTTGTTTTGTTTTTTTTTTCAATAATAATAATAATTTCGTTACATAAAGTTATTTAAAAATACGATTTTTCGTACCGTCGATATACGAATAGCCGAATATATTTTAGAGAGTATACGTTTACACCGCGCGTTTGTAAAACGCCGACGAGGTTCGTCGTTGAAAACTCGTATACAAACATTATTTTCATCTCCGAAAATAACCGATTTTAAAAGGCTTTTTATAAACGATTCGGTTTTTTTTTTTTGTTTTTTTTTTTTATATATACCTATAAATTTAATTATTATCCGACGTACCTATCACGATAATGTTCCGGCGTGAAATCGGAAATGTTATTTTTAACGATTTTTCGTAGGCGTTTCGTCTCTGCCGGTGTTCGGGGTCCGCGGCGGCCGACAATATTTAGCGCGACACCTATATTACTATTATTATTATTATTATTATTATTATTACTATACGATATTGGCCTCGGATTTATCGAAACATAAATTTCGACTTAAAACCGGGATTTGTGATCGCGCGTGCATATATATATATATATATACATATGTATAAATATACATACCGCACGATACAATACATAATACGTGCCGCAGCACTTCCATTCGGTATATTAATGGAAATCGACGTTTTCCAATATACATATATACATATGCGCATAAAAAATAACCGTGAGTCTTATAACTTTATACCGCGAGAATATCGGCGTACGCCGCAGCAACCGTCCCCTGCCGACCGCATATTATATTATGTGTACGCACGACCGTGTCCGGTGCGTACAACCGACTAAAAGCTTATGGTAATTTAAAAAAAAAAATAAATAAATAAACAAATATATATATTTCGATAATATATAATATGTAATGGCGTTGTATTTCATACAATATAATGGTGTAATGGTTTTCTTGTTCGTGTCGCGCGTCGATATAAACGCCCGGGACGTACGATATAGGTATGCCTACGTTGCGAAGCAGTCTGCACGGGCGTGATATCGATTTCCGCGGAGAAAATCGACTTTTTTTTTCCGGTTTTTTTATTTTTTTTTTTTTTCCGTTCCACATATGCTGTCTATAGTCTATACCTGCATACTTGTTCCGACGCCGTCTCGTACACGCGTACAACGTGTCCCGTACATTACGCGTCGTATAGAAAACGATAAAATAAAATAAAAACGTATCGAAATACATAATAACGTAATACCGTACGCCGCGAAACTATAATGATATGTAGTTTGATTTCCGGTAATAATGTCGCGAATGAAAATCGCGTTAAAAAAAAACAAAACAAACCAACAAAAATCCGAGGGAAAAATGTATTAGTTGACATTTTTCAGTGTGCTTTTAACAGTGTAGGCCTAAATAAAAAATGTACCTTGCGTCGTATTTTACGCTCTGTTCGAGGTGTTTGTTGTCACGGAGGTTCGCATGATCGTTGAGCTAGTGAGCATGACGTGTGAGAAAATGTTCCGTGTTGCGGTGCGCGACCTAAAACCTTTGCGGGGTGAAGAACCGCGTCGTATTGAAGTGGCTACGAATTTACGCGAGTTTTCGTTGAATATTAAATAGTGACATACTAAATTAAAGTCCACATTGTTAAAAATTTTAGACAATTTAAATTTATGTCCGCGCAATATTTGGGTCGATTTTGTGTCTCCGGGTCAGTAGGACCGTACAGGACGATGGGTTTTGGATTTTCGGATGCAGTACCTATACGGTAATATTGACTTCTGAAGAGTATATCTAAATTCGATACAAGCGGTACATTAAATCGGTAGAAAAACGCGCGGAGTTTATATTTTTATCGACGTTTGAAATAAACAGCAACAACTGTAGTGTAATATTAACGGAATACAAGCATATTGTAACTACAGAGTTTTTTCTTTTTTATATATATATACCTAAAAAATTACTATTGATTTTTTCTCTTCCGGTGATTTTGGTTACTTGCTCATAATAATAATATAGTTGGTCTTAATTTATAAATATTAGTTGTTTTTTATCTATTTTGTTTTTATATTCGTTTGGATCCAGTCAATGTAAATAATTTAATTCAAGTACGTAGACATTTTTAATTTATTGTAAACACGCATAATATTTCAATAGAAATACGACTAAATTGTTTAATAAACGAATAAAATAGTAATTTGTTCGTTATTTAAAACGTATTTTAACCGAATGAATAATAAACTCAAATGAACGACTAATAAAAGTCAGACATTACTATTAGTTTTAAGTGAGCAACTATTTGTTTTTACAACCCCTTAGGATTTTATTTTTTTGTGAAATCGTTTTTCATAGTACTTACCTACTACGTGGTGATCGAATTACGAAGAGACGCTCAAAACGGTTCAACTTCTTATAAATAGACATGTACGTGCATTAGATGTCGTGGTTTAAAAAACTCTAACATAATTTAACGAAAGTTTACTAATAGTAATATATTATAATCCGATTAAAAAAGAAAAATAAAAAGTAGACATTTCGGTGTTTTTTTACAAACATAAATAGAATAAAATATTCGTCGTACTGCGCATAACGAAACGTGATATGTGCATATTTTCCGGAGATAAGAGAATAATTGTTATTTTCTAAGTTAACCTATACTGCCGAAGTGCTATTAATGGATAACGACTTCAACTCACGTTCTCAGCACCTTCTATGTGTACCTCATCCATCTTATTTTTGTAAACTATATGTAACAGATTGTTGATTTATCAAAATAAAAGATTGAAAAAAAAACGGACATACTTCGTATGTGGTTGCAGCAATTGTTGTAAGTGGGAAGTTGGCAAGATAGGATACGGACGGGAATTTATTGTATATCCGTGAGCGACGATAAACTATTGATAACGAAAAAACGATTCGGAGCGGAGTTCGGTTGATACTCGATAGTGTCGCTTTGTCGACAAACAATATATAATGTGTCATGTTATGGTAAAATGATTACAAAAATGTGCGTTTCCGTGATAACAATGATTGTTTGAAAATTATTAAAATAATAAAAACTTAATAATAATAAAAAAAATAAATGAAAAACGGTCGCCAATGACAACCTTAGTTTTAATCTTTTAATATTTTTTAACCTAAAGAACCAGGCTTTTCTCATTATCTCGAATATTAATGGGAATTTCAAAAAATTACCTCTTTAAAGTATCGCCCGGAGAACATTTCCTTAAAAGCGCCATACTTGACAATCGGATTAAGCTTTCTGGTAGAAAAAGTGTTAACATAAAAGTGTATTTCAAGGGTTTTTTTTTTAAATTTACTATCAATCTCGCACATTTAAAAACTCCGAAAACCCGGTCTCTAGACCAATATGATTTACGATATTGCAGATTGGCATTTGTCGTCTCCGAAGCATCGTGTACGCGAACACTATTAACAACAATATTGTATTATGTTTTCTCGCGGACATCTGTACATCGCGATAGCGCGAAACGCTTCGATAACGCAACGGTCCTGCGGCGAATATTTGTATACGAGCGTGTATTATGATATTACGGAAAACGAATACATTAACGAATTAACGTATTCACGTCGTCGGAACATACTGTCTTTAAGTGCATTATATATACAGACGTGTATAAATATTATTAAAAAGCAAAAAAAAAAAAAAAAACCACCAAAAACCGGATTACTCGCCGTCAACACGGGGAACGCGTGGCCGAAATCGATTTTTCGATTATTATTATTATTATTATTTTCGTTTCGTCCCCCCCTCCCCCCGTCCAAACTCGGCCTTTTACGTTATTTCGTGCGTGCCCCGCGCGTATATTGTTCGGTCGTACGTATGCGTATATTATATGCGCAAGTGTCGTGTTACCAGACAATTTATGTGCTGCACTCGACGGCAGTCGGCCTCCATTATTGCGCGCGCGGCGTATGATATTATATTATAGAGTATATTACGTGGCAACGATATGTACTATAATAATAATAATAATAATGTATGAAAAAACTCCAAAAATTATTAAAGTAATATCGTTTTTTTCTCTCTGTAATTCCAAAAAAAAAAAAAAAAAAAAAAAACTACATTTACACCGTACAATATTATCATTTCACGTGTGTACGAATTTTACCGCCGGCGGCGCGTAGGTACCTAAATAATAATTAGAAACACTACAATAATGAACAATTTATTATTATTATGCGGACCTAAACGTAATTATTATTCGGCGAGGGGGAAAAACGCCCCTCCCCCTCACGAAAAAGATGACGCGATAGTAATAATTATAATTTCCGTGCGGTCGGCGGCGTTTTAAAACTGTACATTATATAATTATTCAGCGGCGGCGGCGATCGCGGTAATAACCGCCCGAGCGGTATGCGCGTGAGCGTAAAATATCATGACGCCAGTGCAGTGGCCAGAACTCTTGGTTGGGGATGCGTGGCTATCCGTACGCTTGAATCGCGGGCGGCGTAAGTAAATGGGATTTGGCGTTTCGGCGGTTTCGGCCCTCTCCGCAGAATAGCGTTTTCGTCAATGCGATACTTGAAACAAAACTTGATAAGAATGTATCTATTTTCGACGTAGCTTACGGCCGCACTCATTACTGCACCATCCCGGCAGCCGCAACCCCCCAAAGATAATGTCGACCGAAGACGGCGATTGAGCACGCCAAGCGTCCCCGCAGTCGCGCCACTGCTTATGTCAGCCGTCCCGGGCGACCGGTCGATACCGTTTTCCGGCGAAACGCACTCCGCCAAATACGTTTCCATAGACAGTCCAGCGTAGACGACGTTCGTTCGCGGGAGTGGCGCAAATAACCGGACACTAGACCGTAGACACGGGCGCGACTAGCGGAGTTTTAGGGGGGAGGGGGGGTCTCTGGCACCCCGGTGTTTAAAACTAGCTCCAAGCGTAATCAGCTTTTCTCCAAATTCAACGGCTGACTATTTCGTTCGTGTATTTCGTTACGTTAACGAGCGAACCGAAATACGGGTTTCCTACGGACAATGCTCGACGCGAGTATTTGCAGGCGTGTCCGTAATCTGAACACCCCCAGAGTCGGCGACGTCTAGTCGCGTCCGTGAGGTTATTGCGGTCATCTAGTCGTAGATAAAATAACAGTAACGGTGATATTTATCGCGCGCGCGCGTATATCGGATGTAGCGCACACTGAGACGCACCGTCGTGTGTCATACATTTACACACGGCGATATTAATTATTCGTCTGAACGAAAGACACCCTGTATGACGCATTATTATTATTATTATTATTGTTGTTGTTGTTGTACGACGCGGTCGGCCGCGTGTCCGTTTAAAACCGGGACGAGCGCGAGCGGTCGGGTTTAATTTATTAAGTCTCCGCCGCCGCTGCCGCCGCGGGAAAACGCGGTGCCGGGTTTTCCCGGGGGATGTAATAACATTATGCGGGACCGTACTCCGACGCGGTCCGCGTTCCAGACGGCCGACGAGGAACGGAGTGGCGTGCGGGTAACGGAGAGAGAGGGTCGGTCGGGTTATAACGTGTATAATAAATATAGCGAGTTGAGAAATCGCGCGGCGCTCGATATCTCCTCTCTCGGATTTCCCCGACCGCCGCCGCCCCTCTCTCCCAGCCCGTCCCCACCCCCCGCCATCTCCTACCGCCGAGAGGAGCTCCCGCGGAAAATTCAACGAACTTTGCGCGCCTCCTCTGCGCTCCGGCACCGCGTATCCCGCCGCCGCCGCCGCCGCGAACCGTTTTCTGACCGCTACCGCTTCCCGGCCAATCGCCGCGGGCGAACCGCGGCACCGACCGCCGTCGTCGCCGCCGCCGGTGACGCTGCGCAGCGATTTCGTCTCGCCGCGCGATTATTATATTATTTATTGCCGCGGCGAATGCGCGACAGCCGATGCGTTTCATAATGTGAATTGCTTTTCGTATTGTTTGAAAAAAAAAAAAACTACGGTTTACGTACCATATAATTTGAGTACAAAAACGGAAAATCTTTTGCCCGGCTAAACAACGAAACCGCAATACGCGATGGCGCCCAGTGCACGGTGACGTACGAGTACAACCGACAAACGCCTCGTTGTTCGTCGCGGGGTGAATTTTCCAAAAAGAGCCGTAAAACTGCCACCCCCCCTCTATTGGCGCACACGCCGTCTAAGACTTGGGAGCGCTAAAATGATTTACGATAGGTTATCACGGGGGCGGGGGAGTTGCCCCCTGCACCACCGACCTATGCGACATTTCAAAATAAAACTATATATTACTTGCACATTCAGTGGTTTGCACAACGGGGGGTTAGAGGTAATATCCCCCCCCCACTGGCTGGACGTACAAAAAAATATGAGTAATCTAATGTCGAAATGCATATAATTCAGCCAGGTTACGAGATAATGAAATAACGAGATCCGATTTTCAATAATAAATCTGCCATTGCCTATAATAAATAACCCAACAAGGGATAGGCACCTCCTTAAAAATATGAAAACAATAAACGTAAACTTACATAATAATATAATATAAATTATTAATATATTACACGTAATATTAACTAATACACAATAGTATAATGGTAATAATAATTATAATAATTATTCATATCCTGAGTACTATTTGAGTGTTATATTTATTTTATTTAGCTTAAAATCTGGGAGGGGTTATTAATTTTAGATTTAGGGATGTTAGGCAACCCCCCTGGCCACCCGTATTTGCACCGATTTCCCGACTCCCCATAACTGAAAACCGTCGGAATTTATTCGCGCACAGTCTAGACGTTTTATTTTACGACATTCCTAAACGTTTATCGTGTAACATTAACGTCCGGGAACTTGGTCGCACGCGCGGTCCGGTCGATTTCGGCCTTGTCCAAAAACGCAGTAACCTTTTAGTAACTAATTGTGTTCGACATGAAAAAAATGTGTAATCTAACCGGTTCCGAGGGTTCAATACGTTCAAAAACAGAAAACAATAAAATAAATTCAACCTTATGCGTCACCCCGTCACCACGGTTGTATAGAACATTATACGTAGTTCCCCGGTAATTTATCTTTCAAAAAGTGTAATTTCTCGTGTGTCATCAAATAATAATAACTTTTTTTATTCCATTCGTGTCGCCAAGGTAATACTCATAAATCAACAAAATCAAACACAACGCTCGTCCCGAATATTACCCAGTGACAATCACCCCGCAAGAGGTTCGAGTTTTTCTTCTTTTTCGATTTCGTCCAGACCATTTGAGGTTTGTGACCCTCGTTCGTTTAATTCCGCTCAATCCGATCTCTCACCTCGCATACACCAGCTATTCTCTTATTTTCAATCGTATCCGACCGCCTTCTATTCAGTATTTCTCTCCGGCACTTTTCATCCGCATTAATTATTTTCATTACAATTCTTACTGCTTCAGATTATTTTCACCTCGTGACACGCCAAACCATCTCAGTCTATTTTCCCTCATTATAAATGTCACGCCTTAGCCTCGCCGATTATATACTCATTCTTTAATATATATTTTATTTATATTACTCCACTCGTCATCGAAATATTCTTATTTCTGCTACGCTGATTTTCTGTTTTCTGTCTACTACGGTCCAACACTCCCAACCATACAGGGTTTGTTGTTTAATTTCGAGATAAAAATTAGAAAACGATCTCTTTCTTGTTTTGGATATCAAATCGTTTTATCGAGATCGCGATGAAACAGTCGATTTGACGGATAGATAATATTTGAATTGTGTAACTAAGGGACATTTTAAGCAGTTTTCAGTATTGAATTATTTGCAAAAATACTTTATTTTTGTATTTCAACAAGGAGAATTGGTGAAGCAGTGGAGTTCCCTAAACCAACCTCTCTGTATTCCCCTTTAATACGCCGCTGTTCGCGGAAAATAAACAAAGAGCTTTCACAAAACGTGGTATTATATTTCCGAGAAAAATCGCCCAAAGTATTAGTTCTCAGTTTAAATGTCCAAAAAAAATGAGGTCTAGTATGAACAGAATATAACGTCTAAGTACTTTGAATATTCGAAATATAAGAAGTTATGAGAATTCCCAAAAGCAAATTTTAAACACAATAATTTGTTTAATCACATAAGTCTTTTCTAAAAAATAGTTTTATATTTTTATCAGTTTATTAATTTTAAATCATTTAGTTAGATTAGTTTTTATTCATAAGTGTTATCTTTTGAAACGGCTATGATAACTTTAGATAAAAAAACAATCGCTTTTAAGTAGGATACCTACATGTCATAACCTCGACCCTGTATTTTTCTAATCATTATAATATTATACGATTTGATATATTCATAATAATTTGAACATTAAACGTCCACATTGTCTAAATCCAAAACCTTATTTTTCGGGCAAATTTTATTATTTGATGTCTGAACATTTATTTATACACAATCTATTGAATTTTCTGATACATAACCCGGAACAAAACTGTTACAACTCTTCGAAAACTGTATGTATCGACCGTGTTATTGAAAATATTATTTGAAACACATCGCAATAGTATTTTTTGTTAATCGCATTAAAAAAAAAAAAAAGAGAGGAATTTTGCTCCGATTTTCTGAAAACGAATTTGACTGGGGTGTTTGATTTAGGAATGTTTTTTTTTTTTTGACTTTCATTGTTGTGGGTTTACATAATAAAAACGCAGGAAAAACGGTAAATTCACGAAACGTTTTATTTCCAAACCGTAAGTATTACGGCCTTTCTGCAAAACGCGTGTAACCGAACTCCGTTCAGAATCGTTTTTTCGACAGCGTTCATCAATCGTCGCGTACAGGTGTACCGTCATGCGGATATAATGCAAATATACATTAAATTTCCCCTCTACCTATCCGACTTTTCGCCTACACTACAGTGGGCCCACCAATCGTACGAATTATGTCGGGGTTTTTTTTTTTTTTTTTTTTACTTTTAAACGGTACGCCCAAAACAGTTTTCCATTACACACGAAACCATATTAGTAATATTGCGACGGACCGCGATAATTATACGCCGATACACACGAGGCGCGTTAAAAGCATTATGGTGTACGCGGAGCTATTAGTATAATGTTAATAGCTATCCGATCGCGCGGCGCAGATGTGCGAACGACGATTTTTTATTATTATCATTATTTCAGGTATTGTAATGATTAGTTTTCGGGAATTTCGTTAAAAGTGAATTGTACGTTTTCGACGTGACGTGCGCGATACGTTTTCTACACACGTAATAATATAACACGGGAATTTCAACGTCGTCCCGAAACGACCGAAAACAACTTAACGCCGATGATAAAACTACGCGCGCGCGGCGCATTCCTACGATATTTCCACGAGTATCGAGGAGGAACGAAAAAATAACCAACAGGATACGTGATGTGAGCGGACATACATAATATCTCTTCGGCATCTTATCGCGCGTAAAGGAGACCGTGTTATTTTTATTATTATTATTATTTTTTATTTTTTTTCAGAAAAACGTTCGACCCGTATATTATTATGTAATAACAATAATATGTGCGTTCGATTCCGGTACGTCTCTGCGGACATAACGAATGGATATACGTGCGGACGAGGTTCGAAAATACATTATATTATAAAAAAACAAAAAAAAAAAGTCTTTTTTTTCTCTCCCCCCCCCTCCCACCGTACGCGGCGAGGATGCTCCGCCGATATTGTATATCGTTTGTGCCGCGACCGACCCACGGAAACGACGACGGCCGACGACCGCAAAGGACGCAGTATTATTATTATACGTAACGAGGGGGAGATGCGAGGGTAAAGAAGAAAAAAACTAAAAAGAAAAAAAAAAAAAACTACAATAGACTGATTATTTCGATTTTAGACGGCGGCCGCGAGCGTGATATTACAGAATTGAATACTCGGCGTCGGGCGGGTATCGTGCGGCGCACAGGGGCGGGACTCGAAAACCGGCCATTCGTATAATAATACGATAATATTGTAACAGAGAGGTCCCCGACTGTGTTTGTTTTTTTTTTTTTTCTTCGAGATAACATTCCGATTCCCTCCCTTCCTCACCACCACCCCCCCCTCCGCCACGGTGTACGACGATATTTCTCTCGAAACGCGTTATATTTACGACGATAATAAGGCGGTGATATTTTTTTTTTTTTAGCCGAACCGTGTTTGCCCACGGCGTATCGTATCGTATATTATAGACGAACAAATCGCGCGTTACAAGTTATATTTTTTTTTATGAAAAAGCTACCGTAAAATATTATTATAATGCTCGTATATGGCGTGTTCTTGTTCGTATATTATACCGATACTGTATTAATAACGTTATTAAATTCACAGTGGGTTGCATATACTCGTCTGTATACAGTACGCCGGGGCGCGCATAGGAAAAAAAAAAAAAAACACGTATGTTATTGAAATCTAGGTGGTTATTTTGTTTTTTTTTTTTTTTATAACGTTATTAATTTAAATATTATATTCGATATACGAATCGGCGTCGCCGTTAACGGAAATACAAACGTCATATTAATATTCTGTGAAACACGCGTATAATATAATATCGTATATTCGGCATTGTGATAATACAATATGTGTACCTATTCTGTATATACGCTATAGGTAAATGACCGCTGAGAAGGGTCCCCCCATCCTTCTTTGCTCGAACAACCCCCCCCCCCTCCCCCCTCGCCACGGTAGTTCGAGTAATTTACCGCGTAGTAAACAAGAGTAATAAAATTAAAAAAATTATAATGTATGTATCGCGTGGGAAACGGAAAAAAATTAACGTCGAACGATCGATAGGAAATCGAAAAAAAAAATATAAAACCACCACCGGAGTTTCTGTGTATATGTATATATATATATATATATACGATAAGTAATATTATTTATCGGAATAAATAATACACATATAGAACAGAATATTTAAATTCGTTCCTACGCCGTATAAAAAAAAAAAACTATAATACGCTCGCTGCAACGGGGCCCCGAACACCCTACGCCGAACCGCGGAGACGTGATTTTTTCTCCTATCTTTCGGTTTTTTTATTTTTTTCTTCTCTCTCTCAACAGACCTTTTCTCGATTACGTGTCGGCATACGGCGGCGACGCACTCGACAGCGTGACTCGAAAATATTTACATAATAATACTACATAATATAGGTGTCGACGGAAAACGAACAGAACGAAAACTCTCCGGGCCGGCTCGGTAAACATTGTAACACTATTCACTCAGGGGCGGACTGGGACTAAAAAAAAAGTCGCCGGAATTCAGATCTAGAGTGGTCACATAGGTTTTTCTGTTTTTTGTACACGAAATAAAGTAGGTTCTGCCATTAATATTGTTGAACTTCTTGAAATTTAGAAGGGTGTGAAAACATGTTAAATCAGCCATAACAGTTTTGAAGAAGTGTCCAAACTAGCTGCGTCAATATTGTAAACTCAAACAGTAAAATAGAGCTTTTGTCGGTTCTACCGTAAACAGCTATACTATAGAAATAATATATTCGTGTTTGAAATCCTCCGAGAAATCGCCGGACGGTCCGTCGTAAAAACACGGATCATCCCCGCGTATGATGTTACACTTTCTTCTCTGGGCTTTACAATTCCGTGAGCATTGTTTGCCGCCACCCATCACTGCCCGCCCATCTTCTCGGTTCTGGATTTCGTGTTCCTAATCTGTCGCTCCTTGCAGTATCCTTTCCGTATCGTTTCTCGTTCCGACTATGCAGCCGCTTCCTCAGCATTCATCTGGGTGTTTTCCCGTTTGCTATTCTTACACTCGCGGTTTTTGCTTTCCGCGTTATAACAACAAAATAATAATAATACGCGTATATTTTTTCAGGGGTTCGCGCGGAGACTGCGGACAACACGCGGAGTCATGGTACGAAATAATATCGGCAACAATACAATAATTGCCCGGCGGACCGCGACGGTGACGGCGGATACAGACGGTACCGCGATGCTGCGACTCCGGATACGGACCACGGACGCGACGATAATTAATTATTGCTACGGCGAAACCGAATAACCGCGACGGATTCTCGGGTCTCGGCCGTCGCCATTCAGAAAAAAAAATAATAATACGTGACAATAATAATAATAATATTTTAAAAACTCGCGTAATGCGTGTACCCGTACGATATAACGATAGCGGTAAACAAACGAACGCAATATACGTAATATCGCCGATACGGCCGGTCCGCGCAATAAAACAAACAAAACAAGAAAAATACAAAATGAAAAACGCGCGGGTCAAGTTCCGTTTACGGTGTTATCGGTGTGAAAATATCGCGTTTACTTAGAAGTGTGCGATGTAAGTAAACGCAATAAAATATATGGCGCGTACACGCACCGCAGTGTACGGGCGTTTTTTATTTCTTGTTTTTTTTTCCAACCGTTTAAGATTGTTTTTATTATTATTATTATTATTATTATTGTTATTATTGGTCGTACAGGGTACCTATATAATATTATATTGTGCGCTTGTAGATTATTTTTTTATTATATTACATTTACTATACATCCATAATATTATTACACTATGCACACACCGTGCGCGCGCCGCCGCACCGCAACGATACACGCTATTTCAATACCGCTAATGTTTTATATATTATATTATTATATTTTTATTGGATTTTAAACGGACAGGTTTATCGGTTTACTACGGGGTTTTTTTTTTTTTTTTATGTCTATGCACCGCCGACTCGTATTATTACGCGACGAAAAACAAAATATTATACTTTGTACACGAGCCGCGCGCGCGATTTATTACAAACCCGTGGATAATAATATAACTCCCGTGTAATAACAATAAAACGGATATAAAAATAAATACCCCGTGCCCGTACCGACAAATGCCAGCAAACAGTGTGTAATACAATATTATCACGATAACGGTACACGGTAGTTCGCCGATTAACAGATTTATTAGATCGGATTTTTTTACGAGCGCGCACAGTGACAACGCGGCGCTGTGATCGCAATATCGCATCGCTATGATGTTATCACGCACGTCTGACCTCTGTGTCGCATCGCTGTAAATCAATTTATCGTTTGCGGTTTGAATACCGACCGAAGAGCGATTCACGTGTTTCGCAAGAGGATTAGAGCGCGACAGCACCCGCCCCCCCCCCACCTCACTGGTCGAAGCGCTTTTTAATTTTTCCGAATAGAAACCAGAAAGTGTTTAAGAAAAAAAAGGTCGGAGGAACGCGTCGTTATATTATCTTCGTAGAGTGTTCTTTTATCTGTATATAATATATACATATGTACGACTTGTCTCCACTGATTTATCGTCGTATACAGCCCAGACTACTGGACGGATCGGGTTGAAATTTGGCACACAGATGGCTATATCGTGACGAATAAGGCATCCGCCAATAAAGGATTTTCGAGTAGAGTAAACTCGGGTTTTTTTTTAAGTATGTTCGGTACGAATATCCGATGGCCTATTTATTTACATTTGTTTCATTCAAGGGCAACCTCGGCGATACGGATGATAATTTCGCCGTCGCGAGAAACAAAACATTAAAAATTATGTAAAACATGTAAAATTATTTACACTGTTGAAATTTCACAAGGGATTTATCACGTTCGATTTTACGTGACACTTCGGAGTTCAGACCTATACACGATAATATATGTATATATGTATACATTGTAATAATTATTATAGTTTATCATAATGTTATTATACGCAGTTACTATCACGGTGTTAAAATAAAGTCGTGAATCGTTACGATACTTATCCGCGGATTTAATTCCGTTTTTTTCGCCCCGTAAACCGCGTAGTACAGTTATGATATTTCGAATAGGACGTCCGCGTCTGCGTACGTATGTACGCGCACGCCATGTACAATCTATTATAGTTGAATTTAAATAATTTATCGGTGTTTCTTTTTATTGCGCATAAACATTTTTTTACGTGTAATATATATTCGTCATTCATCACGGTGTGTTTTTTTTTTTTTTTTTTATTATTATTCTTGGCTACTATCCACAAACGATTCGTTGTAGTATTTTCGCTCGTTTTTATTCGCCGCTTGATATGTTTATAATGCGCACGTATATAATATATTATTACGAGAATATAAAATTATTAAAAACATCGTAATAATTCATAACGACCGCGCAGTCCGTAACGCGGAAAAATAATTCAATGTAGGTATATAAATTTAGAATTTTAACTACATACACCACGTATGATATTCGAGCGTTCGGCGTGTGTTCTCATGTACCTGTAATAATAATAATGATAATATTTTAATAATACAACATTTCTCGCGTTTCGCAAAGGATATCGAATTATCACCATATGCATACAGGAGAAGAGATATTACACATTATCATACAATAAGATGCGCGGTGTTGTATCGGTACACGCCGCGTAACCAGCTTACAAAGTTATACTTTCAATGTAACGTCCAATCGAAATTTAGTGATATTGTAACAGTCATACTGAAATATTGTACACAAACGGTTTTTCAATAATATTGGCCCACTAATATCAACCCACAACAATATAACACACACAAATATGTACACCTGACTTTGTTGGGTAAAGCGTCTAGTTTTTATTCAAATTTTTCGTATATAATTATAAGTACCTGCGGTATTCCGGACAACATACGTTTTTTTTTTTTTTTTGTTCGTTCTTCGGTACAAAAGTAATTGTACAGTTTTATATCCGGTAAGTATACAATACGACTCGGTTGCCGCAACGAAATAGGTCGTATATCACTTTTTCCACCTTCCTACATTTACAATCTCCTTGAACGAGAAACGTGAACTTTTACGCGGAAGATGCTGAAAAAAAAAATTACCTTTTGCGTTGCGGCGGATGATAGATACGTAACAATACATTACATTTGATACGTATTTGGTTAAATTCGTTATTTTCAACCGTTGAGGTTCGAAACTCGAGTATTATTTTCTATGCACATTGTACAGCCATTGTACGCCATCTAAAAGATTTGTCAGCGAAAAAATATCGAAAATGTTCTACCGTTTTCGTCACTTTTGAACCGTGATGCGTTCTATTACTATGTAATATAATAATTGTGTGATATTAATATTATCATAGCAAAGGTATCCAGCGGTACTACGCAGTGCGCACTATTCGAATCTGATGGAATTTTTTCAACGTTTCGCCGGCGCTGCTGGTCTCGTCATTTTTAGTGTGTCGTCCATCACTCTGATCTGTTTATCCGGTTGTTATTGTTTCCTGAATCCCGAATAATCCTCGGTTTGCCGTCGAGGACCGTTTGTTCACAAACTCAATAACAACGCGTTATTGTATTGCGAAATCGTTTTATAAACAAATCGCGATAAAATTCCCGACGCATATTTGCGCGGTGACCAAAAGCGGCCCTCCCTCCGGGTCCTGTGATCTCTCGTTCCGTGCGACTTTTTTTATTTATTTATTTTTTTTTTTTTGTGCGGTTAAGTTAAGTCAATAGCCGCTACGGGTCTACGCTAAAAAGCCACGCGTATACGATTTGAGAACATTGAAGGTGGGTAATCGTACGCGCGGCCATTATTATTGCCGACATTCAGCCAGACATCAGCTGCGAGAGGATTAACGCCTTGCCAGATGTTATTTTCCATTATTAAATCGAAAACGTTGCACAATGTAAATGTATAAAAACAATTATTTAGATTAGCTCGTTTTACGAGCGTGATGCCAAGTCCCCGGTTTCCAAAAGTAGTTCAAACAATAAATACTGTTATAATCCGTATATAATTTTTTTTTAAATTCCGGTAACCTACGCGATATGCTACGCTTGTGCGATCAGAAACCTAAATAATTTGAAAACCGTAGTTTATAAATATTTGACATGTAATTTTAAAAATGTTCACGCGTACTGGGTGTATGCTTATACTTTGGTGTCTGTTTTTACAAATATTGGCTATTCGTATATGAACGGATATAGGAAACGGATTTATATGCACTTAAAATCCGCAAGTTTCCATCACTGAAAATTGGTTAATACAAAGTATTTTTTTTTTAACACGTATAAATTTATTTGAAAAAATTACTTTGTAATAATCATTTATGTAGTGTAACAATTATTTTTAATAAATTCTAACCGTTAAAGAGGGGGAGAGGGACTTGAAAACCTCCTCTACCGTTATTGTTCTTTTAAAGTGATATGTTTAAATACTTTTTTTGACGTTTTTAAGCGTTTTTTGTGAATTTTAATCGCATAAAAATCCGTTCGCTAATAATGAATAACAATACTATACTATATGATTATCAGGCCGACTTCATATCTAAACTTATATTATATTATAAAAATATTAACTACATACTTCCTTGTCAACCAAATCAACAATTATGACTATAATATGTGAGTACTATAATGGTAACTATTTTGACTGAATTACTTATGTTCTTTAGAAACTTAAAACTGACGAATTTCGAAACAAATATTGAACGGTTTATACGTGTTTCATAAAGTGCGTGTACATACTTTATGCCGGGACGTTTTTTTTTTTTTAGACCTGTTTTTTTTAGCGTTTCAAAAAAATAAAAAAAAAAACCAGTTAAAGTCGTACACGGATGCTTGCAGCACAGCTATAAGTTTACAAGTATTATAACGACGGGGTAATAGACTTCAAAACCGTGTTATAATTAAAATATTTTCACGCGTGTTTTATAATCCAAAAATATTACGTGCCGGCAATACCTATTCAGCGTCGTAACTTTTCTCGACGGCGGCGACGGCGCAGACTTGTTTTTCTCGTATAACGAGGTGTTTTGTGATTCTATTATAATGTATTATGTTATTTGTACTCTATATATACGCTTTGTTTATTTCGGTCTCGTATATAATGGTAAAACCTTGTCTCGCGTATTAAGTCGTAACGCGCTTTGAGAAATGTTCAAGAAACTTCCGTCGATTCCGGAGCGAAAAAGACAGTGCAGCGTAAAAACATAATATTACATCACCTATGAGTTGGCAAATGTCAAAACCGGAATAATTTTTTCGGCAGTGAATGAATAGGCCACCACTTAGGCGTCGCATCAGCTATACTGCTGCACAGTATTCAAACAGATGCATTTCCAGATAACAGATGCAAAAATAATAATTCTGATAATAACAGGTTATTTTTTTTTTTAATCTCATCAGTTTCACCAATATAACCATAAATTAAATTAAAAAATTAAAAAATCCAATCATAAACCCTATGTGAGCCACTCTTTGGAATTGAATTTATGATTCTGGGTGTAAACGGACCCGTTTATTCGCTTCTGTATGTATAAATTTTAAGACATCTGCGTATTATTCATATAAGATGTATAAAAGAAGAAGGTATAATGATAAAAGATACAACTACCTATATACCTAACCTTGCGAAAATCAATCAATTATTGATAATTTATTAAAAAAAAAAATCACTGGAATGTATTGACTATTTTACCACGTCTATAAAAAGCCAACACGAGTTATTCCGGTGGAAAAATAGTTTACAGACAGAAAAACAAATTCGCACACGTAATAGTTAGCAAAATCATTATAGGTAAGTCGCTACACTCAGAATCTAATACGGATTTGCAAACGATTCGAAATAAAAAATTAAAACGAAAAAAAAAATCGTAAACCCCTCCAAAGTCCTTAATATCATAATACTTATACGGAAGCGAAAATAAAATTGTTTATAAGCTTTTATGTAAAATTTATACAGGGACGCGTATATATAACATTCTTATCAAACTTTTTTTTTATTTAGTATACTTATTTTTACAATCGTCGCAATAAAAATCTCAATTCAAAATGTTTCGCTTTTTGACGAACAAAATCTTTAACCACCGCTGTCGCAAATTGTATAGAATTGTTACGCGCCTATATAATTTTTAACGATACAGGCGACATTTCTAACTTTTTATTATTCCCATTCGGGACTCGTATAAATGCAGCGTCCGAAAACGTCATTAGAGTAGGTATATGCATACATATATATAACTTAATATTTGCACGGTAAGATATTTTTATGTATTATTATAATAATTTGTTTTACTGTTTTTTGTGTTTTTTTTTTTTTATCCAATCTTGTTTTATATTCCGAGCCGTGCGATTATTGCCATGGCGTAACTTGAGGGTGGGGCTAAAGGAGGCTTATCCCCTGTAAACGTGCAGTTTATAGTCAGTGTCGTGTATAAGCAAAATACACAAATTATTATCTATAATTAAATGTGTATGTTTATCTTTTATCGTATCCTAGATGAATTAGAAATAATAGTTACATAGTATATGTGTTGTACATGAGATAAATGATATTGAATTAAACCTAAAACGAATTTATTATAACTTGGTATATTGCAGTACAGTTACATTAAAAGTACATTAAACAGTAGAGTACATTAAAATATAGTTCTGTACCCAGGGAGAGGCTTCAAGGTTTCCCCGCTCCCGCCATTAAAAGTCCTGAATGCCTATACGTGTCGCACGGCCGGTTGTATTTATAATTTATACTATACGACGGTCTGTAGTTCAATTTAAATTTTACAAATCTAGAAAAAAACGAAGCACGTCCGGTTATACGGGACGGTTATAAATTATAATAATTCTGTAATGAAATTGAAAACATGTCATTATTCAAACTTAAATATGCAATTTGTGTACTAAATATACAGTGTAAACGAGATTTGCAGACACATTTATACAAGAACATTACAGCGTCGTCCTTAAACGATTTTTTTTTGACTATATAGGTATAAGTAAGTAGGTACCTGTACATAATGTGACGTATCAAACATTAAATATTTTATTCTGATCCACTACTGTTATTTTTTTTTGCTGTATATTTTAATATTTAAACGCCAGCGTGATGTTATATACGTGAACTTGAATCGTAATAGTATGCGAATTATATATTGAATGCAAAAAAATAAACCACCTCGTTTGTAGGTAGTAGAGTTGGCGTATCCAGAATTACAAAAGAGGAGGGGGGACCAATAAATAAATACATAACAGCATACATAGTTGAAAATGTACATTAATGCGAATCTATAATATAAAAAAAAAAAAAAGAGAATTTAAAATGGTCCCGATGGCCCGAAAAAGACAAATATTTTAAGAGACACGACCGCGTGAAACAATCGGACCACGTTTACTAGCCGAAAAAGTCAGAGACAAGCGTAAGTAAAACGTTTAGCTAGCCTCCTATAGTATATTCTGTACAGGCATTTGAAGACATCGGCTATCGTTCGACATTTTATCATAATATAACTTCTAGGCACGGTGTAACGGAGACAATAAATGTTTAACGTAAATAAATACGTGGTCAATATGAGGGAGGAGGTCATTGCCTCCATGTCCTCCCCCCTGAATACGCCACAATCCACCGGTAGGTATCTATATGTCTTTGGTCCCTGCAGGGAAGAAGGGCGTAATTGCTTAGGTCAATGTTTGTTCTGAAATTGCGCGGGTGTATATTGCACATTCTCACTAGTGTTTTACCGAAAAATCAAACATCATAAGTTACCATATTGTATGCTTTTTGTTTAGAAAAACAGTTAAAGTACCGTGTATCTTTGGTCCCGAGGATTAAGAAGCATTTAAGTCGGAAAAAAATTAAACAAATTACAACGAACGACGGAAATTATGGAATTATTTAATTTTTAATTCAGAAAATTATACAATCTGTACGTATATAACAGTGGTAAAATAAGCGCAACGGATGTTATTATGTAGGATACCTCGAGTGAGCGAAGTACGATCCGGTGAATGTACTTGAGTGAATCGCGTGAATTTGAAAGAATTATGAAATTTTATTAGAAAAATATCGAAAACTTCCGTTAAAAAGTTTTGCGAATCGAGACCACCATAGGCGTGCGTCGTAACGGGACAATTAGATTTTCGCCCGTAGCGGTTTTCAAAGTTCAATTTGTTATTCATTCGGGAACCGCGTGTACGAAATCGATTCAAACGCCGTCGTTTCCCCGGGACCGCCGGCCGTACAACGCTCTAACAGGTGTACACGCGGTGATTTTTCGAATTTTCAGATTTCCAACCGACGGCAACGTACGGCGTACGGTCTGCGCCGCACACGCGTTTATATTACGCGTACACGTCCGTGTTAATATCGTATGTAGAGAACACCGTAATGCCGTGTGGTCGAATTGTTACCGCCGTCGTCTGACGGTCGCGGTTGTTGACACGCGGCCCGCGCACGATCCGCAGCCGCGCTTTAAATTTAGAACCTCCGCGACGTCGCGTCGCGTAAAATGCGGACTGACGACACGGGCGGCGCGCGACTAATTCCCCGGCTATACGGCCGACTTGCCGTTAATAATAACGCGAGTGTTACGCGGCCGGGGATACTACACGCACGCGCGCGCGCAGAGTAATAATATCGCGGCGATATTGTTTGTAAATTATTAACATTCTCGGGACGGTTAGCGCGGTGTTGAAAAAAAAAACTATTACCGTCCGCGACTCGGACGGTCCCGCGGCGGTACGCGGTCGTCCGCCGTACTTTTTTCCGCCGCTCATTATGAGCGCCCCCCCCCCACTCGTATTCGCTGCGCGCGCGTAATACGGGGAACCGGCTAAACGTCCGGGGCCCGGGTCGGAATCCCGGCGGTCGAGAACCCGGCGAACTGCGCACGAGTCGTTTCCCAGTCGCCTAGCCCCCGGCCGCATGCCCGCGCCCGGCGCACCGATACCGTTTAATTGATTCCGCGGCTGCCGCGGGTCGTGCCCGAGCGGATTCCCTCGTTGCCGCGTACCGGCGATGAGCCCGTCCATTTTAACGGTTACACGCACGCTCCTGCAAAAAAATGACCTTTTCACGTGTATTTAAAACGCAGCGTAAACTCCTACACGGTCCCTTTATACCGGCCGAAAATAGATGGCGTGACCCCCCTGCGCGGACCTTTCTACATTTCGGATTCCGAGTGTAGCGTGGATTGCTTTGCGACGGTGTTTGTTCGAGGTAGTTGCACCCAAGTGGGAAAAAAACGTACGGTTTTACGATTTCATATTTTCAATTAACATTAACGGCGTTCTATACCGGAAACAGTTCTCTAATGAAAAGAGACCTTTTTTTTTTTTTGTTGCATTTCGGATAAATGATCGTAGAGAATTAAAAATGGAAGATAATGAAATTCAAAACAAAATTTAGTAAACATATTAATACGAGGTACTGTATCGGAAATTCTCGAGCATTTCGATAACGTCTACCTACGTTATTTCCGTAAATCGGAAATCAAACAATCTCTACCTAGTCCATTTCTTATTTTTGTAGCTTATGGCTGATTTTCATTTATTTCATAATACCTTATTTTAATTTTTACAACTTTACAACTATCTAGTGAAGGAGTTAACATTATTTTTTGTAAGAGTTTACCATCTCCCTTTTTAAGCGCAACAGAAGTTATCGATTGCTTTGCAGACAGGTTGACGGCAGTTCGACCTGCAACAGATGACGAAAGAATTGTAGATTTTTTATGGACTACGTATTTGATAATTATATTTACCCAGAAGCGAGTTTTCCACCGAGTATATGATGGGCTCAATTGTCTAATTGCAAGAGCAATTATGGGACTAGAAAATCCGAAAAAAAAACCGAGAAAAAGAAGTTTTTATTAGAGAAGTGACTAAAAAGTATATTGGTAATCTCATCGCCAGACATCAGTTTTTAAAGTCTTTTGGGTAACGCTAATATGCTAAAGTGTTCATTCGACGTATTACCATATGTATTTATCATACCCACTGATATACAAAAATAGGAGAATCGACTCGTACATACTTCTTGATAACCCGGGAATATCAACTAGGAATCACCTTCCTTCCCTTGCCGAAAAAAAATCCCGCCGGCGCGCAACTGGCCCGTTCATGTTGTACAACGTTGTTTGATACGTTTCCGAAAACGCGATTTCCCTTGCCTAACCAAACCGCGTTTTACACCCATTGTAAATTGCGCACGCCGAACGCAACAATAGTGGTACGGTTTTTTTTCGTTTTTTTCCGTCACACGGGTACACGCGTACATAAAAATATTCGACCGAGCGTCGGGTTTCTGCGCGGATCGCGTGATAAGCGCCGCGTGCGATAATTTCATTCGAATGACATAAATTTCGTTTCGTACAAGACCGCCCGCGTGCGTAGAGCTCACACAGCGGGTACCTATACATAATACGTCAAAACGTGACGGGGTTTTTTTTTTTTTTCTTTTTTTCTTGAAGTTTAGGCTAGACGGGGGTAACTTAAGCCGCAGTCACGTACACTTCGTTCATAATATTTTAAAACTATTGCGTTTCGTTGTCGTTTACGCAAAAGAGTCGTATTTGCATTGTGTTATAGGCATGTGTGCCCGTGCGACTCGTAGGTGTATTATACGATTGTACAGTACCGGTGTTCGTATTCGACAGGCGCGCGGCAGTGAAACGAAAACGTACGAAACGCGACGAGAATATAATTGAACCGCACGTTTTATCGTGTGTAGGTACCCGTAATGCGGTATGGCGTATCGGAATCGTTGGCATTATTATTATCGTTTCCGAGGATCTGCGATCGTACGCGCGTTTTCCGGACACCGGTAATCGTACATTAACGATTTTTCAATAGACGGTCGGGGAGCGCGTTCGGGCGTTCGGACGCATACAAAAACCCCGTAGTGGGTATGGCAGAACGTACGTATCAGTATCGTGATATTATGCCGGTGTAGGCCGGAACGCGATCGAATCGTCGAAATGCCCGAAACTCCGCGAAGAAATAACGTTTCGGGCGAATTCGCAGGACGGCACGAACGTCGGTTGAATATTATAAATCGAGTATCCGCAGATTGATAATAGCGATCGGGTATTTTGAACGTTCAGTAGACGCCCCTCCCCCCCCTCCGCAGCAGTGCGGCGAATCGTCCGACAGGTGCGATACCCGTCAGTGGCAGATATAGGACAGTTATTATTATTATTATTTTTATTTTTTTTTGTTTTTCGAGAGGGTACCGAAATTGTTCGTATTGATTTCGAACCGCGGACACTGTATATAAAACGCAGATAACAGATTACACAATCAAGCACCCGTCAACATCGTGTGCTATCTCGATAACTCGAACGACGATCTTTTTAATCGCTCTCGGACTCATATTATGCACCGATACCCGTACAATCTGTAACACGGATATATTATTAACAGTATAAACCCGATACGTTTGAACCGCATCCCGTTAAACGGAGGTCCGGCGGCTCGCAGAATGCAATTCGTGCGTGTTGTTGTTGTTTTTTTTCTTACGAAAAAATTAAGTTTGAAAACAAAATGTCGATCCGGTTAACGCCCGTTAAAAGTAATTTCGACTGCGCAATTTCCATTCGTTTTCAGAACTAGTCGGCGGACGAAAAACGCGGGAATGTTACAGGAACAATTCGGTATTTAGCAAGCAGCGCGCTACAGAATGCGTCACCGATGGCGATTTATTTGTAATGACAATAACGGCCGGTCTGAGGCCCACGACGCGCGGACGGTTACGCGTTCGGCGAAAACAGTGTAGACGTCGTACGCATACACACGTACGTTCGGTGGACCGGCAGAACACGGCGCAACAACTGCGTGGCGAGTTCGTTAGAAACGGATGGCGGAAGGGCGGGTAGTATCGGCAATACCCATTAGGGGGCGGACTGCACACGGATAAGTCCGTCGAGTACTTAAAGTCGGCGTACAGAGCGGAAATGAGCGGAAACAATTTTGGTCGACCGTGCGATTCGTCGGGTGCGCAGGGATATTAAATTCAAGTTCCGAGAGTGTAAAATGCCGAGCGCAATCAATGCTTTCGGATAGGAGTTCGGCCAGAATGTCCGCGCGGTCGGCCGAACTGAATAGATCGAGTTTCCGGAGTACCGGCGCAGTGTAAACAGCGGTCGTATGAAGATCCGTTTTAAAGTATCTGGATCGAAGATAGGCGAGGTACTGCACAGTCCAGACCAGCGGTTCTTGACCGTCCGTAGATCACGGACCCCCGTTGAAAGATTCTTAGAAATCGCGAAACCCCTTGCCGTTATTTTTTCGAATGACTTTTTTTTTTTTTTAATGTTTTTGTTTTTACGAAACATATCACGTTATCGCAACCAAAATTATAATATTCAAACGACGCGCGCCGCGCCGTGCCACTACACAAGCAACACTCTCCCCCTGATTAAAAGTCGACCATCGCGTCAACGGGTCGACGGAAATCAAAAGTTCCAACACCGAAATTCATTCAAATTATTACTCCGTTAATTTATGGAATTTTTAATATGGGTTCGAATTTCAAAAATTAACACCTAAAAAAAAAAAAAAAATTACAAATTATTTTAGGTGTTGATAATTAAAGAAACTTTTGTATTAAACATCGTTCTCTGTTTTAAATGTTTACAGGAGAAAATTGCTGCAACATAAAATTCTGATCGCTCTGTATATTGTGTATGAAAAAAAAAAAAAATAATAACATTTCAACAATATCGTAATAACGCGCTCGTGTCACGTATTGATTTATGTGTTAAGGCTGCCGCGGACCCCCGAACCTGAATACCGTGGATCCCCAGAGGACCGTGGACCACAGGTTAAGAAACCGCTGGACTCTAATCGGAGACGATATACACGCATGTAAATTTAATCGTCCGGATAGAGATAATATGCAAAGAGTAACTTTTCATCTGTAGATTAAGTCGCCACCGTGCCCTTTTCGTGACTTTTAGTCAAATATAGTGACACAGAAACCAATAAAACTACCGATGTTTTATTGTCGGTCTTTTAAACAATTATTATCTATTACGGAGAAAATTTCAAAAAACTAGAAATCGTCGTCGAATAAAGTCCTATACGGGGCGAGACATTTTACGAAGGAACGTTATTTACTAACCGAGAAACCGTTGTCGGAGTATAAATGTATGTTTAGTGCGATTTAGTGAAACAAACGCGTGGCCGTTCTTTTCGCTATACTCAGAATCTTTTGATGGTTATATCGTATTGTTCGGCCGACGCGACTCGGAACCGTCCATTGCGGCCGGTACGAGGAATAACATTACACGGGACGGACGAGGCGGGGAGGAAACGCCGTCACACTGTAGTGGCGACATCTGTCGGACCGCGCGCGCCGGCCGTGCCGCGGCAGTCGACGCGGAGCGCTGCGGCGAACCGCTCGGGCCGTCGGGCGCCCGTGTAACCGACGTGCGGCGTCTCGCGTTTTGGTAACCACCGGACCGCGTCGTCGTCGTCGTCGTCGTCGTTGTCGTCGGCGGCGGCGGCGGCGGCCATTATCGCGGTTACCGTGGCGACCGTGTCCCCTGTCACCCGTGCGCCGTACCGCTCACGGGCGGGTAGCCGGTCGCGGGGGTCCGTCGTCAATGGCAACGGTCGCCGACCATGTTTCCCGGCGGCCGCAGAGGCGGATCGATCCTACGCGGCCCCGGCCGCGTGCGTACCCGGCCCCGCGACTACGGCGCGGCGGTGCGACGTATTTATGCGCACGACGCCGGCGGCGGGACGACGACGAGGACCGAAAACTTTCGACCGATTCTTTTTTTATCCGTTTTCCGTTCCGTTATACATGATGAAATTTCCGTTTTTTTTTTTTTTAATCGACCGGTCGATTTTTTTCTCTCTCCCAGACGCGTTTATTCTTTTCGGTCTCGTCCGACATAGTATTACGATACGAATATTTCGTCGTCCGGCGTACCGTATCGTAACAGATACGAGATACGAATATGATAATGTTATTATACATGTTTATCCTATACATATACATACGGATATACCGCGCGGACAGTCGCGGGCGCATTGTTACCATAAAATTATACCGTATATTTTCGATGCATACACGACGCGCGGACGACGGTTCTTTCGGACGTAATTTATTCGGGTTTCGTTATCGGAACGTGTCTGTGTACGTAAATTATTGTAATATATTAGGTATTTTATATTATATTGTTGTTATCGGAAAGCTGTACGGGGAAAAAAAAAAAAAAAAAAGGAAACGAAAAAAACCCGTATTCTTAAACGCGTATTACGTACGCCGCAGTCTGCTCCCCGGGACAACGGCCGAACCCAATCCGTATTTTATGGCGTTCGCCGCAAGACTGGTCGAGTTAACGATTTCGTTCAACTCGGCCAAATCGAGTTAAATTCGAATTTAAATAACGTTAACAGACAAATGTTAATTATTCGGAATATAATCCATCAATTTTAACTCGAGTTGAGTTAAATAAAAAAAAAAAAAAAAAAAACGTACATCTTTGTCTGTTACCTACTATAATGGCCCAATAATAATAATCTACCCACGCAACCCACAAGCGACGACAAAACGGACGAAAAATAACGGACATTCATAACGATTTTGCAAATGTTCGTAACATATTTATTCACACGAGCGTACAAATAAAAATTTAAACCGACTTATAATAACCTGTTTACGTATACGATTCGCTCTCAAAAGTTAATTCTTTTGTATCCCTCAAATCAATAAAAATTCAAGTTGACAAGTTAGAAAAAAAAAAAATAATAAATGTATTTAATAAGTTAAATCAACGTGACCTAATTAACCCGTTAACGCTCAGCCTTGGGGTTCGGCAAGTTCCCACACGAAACGTATAGTAGGCGGCAAGTAAACGGGTGTACACAATACGTATAAGTCCCATCGCTAACCGAAATAAACAAATATGGAGGGGATAATAATAACGGCAAAAAATTATTATTGTACAGTGTTTCTCGGTCGAAACGACCGTACAGATATGGAAGCGTTTCGCCAAAGTACGTAATGTTATATTTCGTTTATAGAATTTGTGTAATTGCCGACCGGTCAAAATCGTAAATTTGTAAAATAAGCCATTAATGTAATGTGTTTCCGGCAGCGCCGTTTCCATTCGGACCAAAGCCTGGTACCGTAAAGTTCAAATTCATTAGGTTTTGCGCGGCAATTGGACATAATGTATTGCGAATCATCAATTAGGAGAGTACGGCCGGTTCGCGATGACAATGTGTTTTGTTCACCGTTTCTTAATCTAATCGGAGTTTTTTTTTTTAGATAGTTTCGTAGGTGAACAAACAGAAGACAATTGAATAAACGGATTTCGCGATTATTCAGCGACTGTAATACGTAAAGTCGCATTAAGGACAATGCGCGTTCCTCGTAGCGGTTGGGCTAGTCATGTTATTACACAGCAATGGCGAAGTTGTCATTTCTAAGCCTAAACAACGTGAAAATTATAATCTACACGTTACCGGTGTGTTTTGTACGCGCCGGAAATCACACGTATGCATGCTATGGCCGTATTGGGTGATTATTACCTTCTACGTCTCGCGCGGGAACTCGCACGTTGGCCCGTGTATCGCCGACTGCAGTTAAATCTCGGGTGTATTTAAGGGCACGGTGAATGCTGGTGTACGTTCCCCCTGTTTGCGGGAATTTTTTTTTTTTTTAATTCGCAACTCGAGTTGTACGCATACGAGTGTTTATACAGTCGAATTAAACAGATTTCGGACACTCTCCCCGTTGAAATTCGTTTCCCGAAAAATACGGCGTTGTATTCAGGTACCTACGTTACTGGTTCAACACCTCCGCTCTTTCACGCGCCTTTAACAGAAAAATTATCTCGTTTATACGCGACAGTCGACTGTAATTCCACTTCCGCCATTGCAATTCCCTTCTACAATTTGTAGTCGTCTCGGACACACGCCCGCGCGAGTTTTCAGATTCATATACGGAACCAGTTACTAGTTATAAATATACCGTCGGTTCGGCACGGATTTCGGTATTCGTGTATTATAACGATCGATACGCCCTGCTTGTGTAGCGTATAATAGATTCTGTCGTGCGTCTTTTGAACGATAACATTGCATTGCTGTTCGACGTTTTGAAAACTGTATCGCATATAATTTGTGTGCGAACCGCGGACATGTTAACAAGGAATCATGCGTCATAAAATGCGCGTGCATGCGGTCGTCGTTCGCGCGCGCATTCCGAGGCTCAAGGACGCGGCAGTAATCCGGTGGTCGCCGCCATATCGAACGCTCGGCGAGATGATAAAACACGCTGTGCAATGTACATTTTCGGGCGGCCTGCGCGTTCGTTTTTTTTTTTTTTATTTCCGTACGATTCGTAAAATCACCCGCCAGAATTACTCTCGGAAATATGTTTGAAAACGCGCGCGCTACAACTTTAAAAATAAATGATTTGAATTTACGGCGTGCGACGAACAATGCGGGGCGAAAATAAATAATGTGATCGCGTTTGAAACGAAAAGAAGTGAATATCGACGGACGCGCCCGTTCGACCGCCGATACGCGTCGCGAGAACACAACACGGTGAAAAAATAATAATATTTCCGGTCGGAGTACAGCAGTTTAACTTGTGCAGTTGTTCGATAATTTTTAAACGGTTCTACCGCGGTATGCTCGGGCGATTTTCGACTAGGACCTATCGGCGGGTCGACGCACAACCGAAACGGCGCGGAAAATACGAGAAAACGAAATATAAACCGCGGTCGAAACCCGAGGCGTCGAAACAGTAAAAAAAAAAAAAGGGTTACGTTATGTATTCGCGATCGAACGCCGCGAGGACGGTTGCGGTTATTTTCGGTCGGCGGCGCGCGGGCGTAACGTTTTGTCGTACACGAGGCGCCCGCGAGATCGCGGAGACCAAACGCGTTGACGCTGCCGGACCGTCGTGGACGGCCGCCGCGCGGGATCACGCGGGGCGGCCGCGGCATCGTTACGGGCGCGTACACCGGTAGATTCTAATATTCTACACGGTTTACACCGCGAATGTTATTTCGGTGAACCGTTCGGGCGTCGATTTGTTCCCTCCCCGTAATATCGTACGAAACGTACGGAACACAACACCGTTTGCACTATAATTTATAATGTCACGTATTCTCGGATCGCGAGTGTTACCGCGGCGCGGTTCACGTGCGCCGAACCTATTTATCGTTGTTGTACCCGTGCGCACGCCGCGGCGGGCACGAAAACGAAAATAATAATAATAATATATATAATACGGCATTTGTTTAAAGGCGGGCGGCAGGCGACGGCCGTAATTCACAATGAAAAACGATCGGGAAATACGGGAGAAACGATCGCGCACGTGAAAATACACGCCGGGCGTACCGGCGTACCGTACACGCGATCTATAAATTACGCAGAGTTGTTGTTGTTTTTTATTTATAGAAACCACGAGTACCACGGTACCTGTTATATTGTATAACGTAAAGTTTTTCGTTTCCGTCCGAAAACATAATTCACAAATAACGTGCAAAAGGTTATTTCCACACGATTGTATTACAGAGTATGGGCAACGGGTATTATTCACGTGAAAACACCGTATAGACGTATATTTATTATAGACAACGATCGTTATCGCGCGCGTATTCCGGTCGGAAGTAATGCAGACTATTTTTGAAGCAGCTATACGGGTCGAGAAACTCGTATTTTTCACGTATTTTCATTAACATTTCACCGCATCTGAAAAGGCTTCTGAGATTATTTTTAATCGTGTTACAGCGACGTCAACAACAACAACAAGAAGAAAAAAAAAAACAAACCAACATCAAATAACGGAAACCGTTTTATTTCCAGGTCCGGACACAAAAACCATTCTCCCTAAATAACACGTTAAAGACACTGCGGTAGTGTGCGCTCCAGTGAGACGTCTATTTTATAGTACGGCTCAGTAACTCGGCACCCGCGCACTGCAAGTGATTCTGCTACTCAGCTCGAACGAGTCCGGCGCGAATTCTTGAGATATGCTAGTTTTATTTTAGGCGCCCAATGTCCTCCTGACCTATCCACTTGACTACACTCCTGTCCGAAAGGTCCTCGGCCCATAAACGTTGGCTGACCGTAGACTCTTTGACGGTCTGTTATCCCGTACACGATCGGCTCTCCCGTTCTATCGTCACTTGTACGCATTTCGATTTATACCCGCGCGCCTGTGCCGATTCGTGTTCCCCGATTTAATACCAATTACACCGGCTTCAAAAACCGAGCCATTGACACGTTCAGTGTCTGTCGTCAACGACGATCCCGCCTTTCCCGTTTAGTTAATCGTTCCGTGTATGAGCGGTCGCTCGTATTTAAAATTAATATTTTATTTCGTATTCAAAGGGCCCCCGCCCCGTTGACCGTGCAACGCGCGTGAACGAACGTAAATAGCTTTGGCCGTCGCGCTCGGACGCTCGTTGATAATTCGCCCCGTCGTTCCGAGGCACTCTCGAGCGGCTAGTTCGCATCGCTGTGCCGACAGTTTTAACGAACCGTTTCGTTGGGCGTTTGCGCGCACCAGTCGACAATAACAATCGCATTTGAAATCCAATAAGACGGACGACACGTACACGAACGGGAGGGGGGGAGAGAGTGTTTCCGCGGTCGTTTTGTTCGAGGAACGAGAAACGTTCCGTTGCCGGGAACGACGGGACGAGGAACTGTGCCGTCGTTACCCAGCCTAACGTGACCGCCGCGGGAACGTTTTTTTTTTTTTGTTTATCTTTCCGTACCTCCGGCACGACACGAGGCGAACGCGAAGAACCGATTCCGAGCGATCGGAAAACCGGGTTTTCCCGCTACAGACCCCGAGGAGCCGCGGAGGACCGCGGTTTTCTTGTTTGCATACGCTCCGGCCGCGCACCGGGCCGCAACACCGCCGCCGTTACAGCAATAACGACGCGATAACAATAACAACGACAATAATATACCGTCGTAAAATTCACGCCGTTCGGGTATTTTTTTTTATTTTTTTTTATATTATCGTCGCGCGCGCCGCGACAACCGATAAAAACGCGGCCCGTCGTTATCACCCCGTTACCGCGACATTAAACCGTAAACACACGGATACCGCAGACCGCGCATAATGTAAACGGTAATAACGACGTCGTGTGCTACAGGTACAGCGCGCTCGCCGGCCGGCCGGGCGTCAAAGACACCGCGGCGGCGGTACAATAACATTGCCGCGTGCGCGGTATGCGCCGGGTAGTTTGTATTTTTATTTGCGCGTACATTGATACGCGCGCGCGCGCGCGCTCCCGTAACGGCGGTTTTATTGCGTTACGTACGTTTACATTTCGTACGGCTGCGCGCAGGCAATAATAATAATAATATTCCCGATTATTATTATTTTTTTTTTTTTTACGCGTTTAGCGCGTCACTGCTGCCGCTACTGCTACGGTCCGCGGCGTTTACGATATTATTATTTTTACGATTCGGTATTATTATTGTTATTATTTCGATGTCGTCTCGACGGGGTCAAGGACGTTCGCCGGTCGTATTATTTCCGTACGTTACACGTTGCGACGCACGTTGTTTTATCGCGCGCACGTTGCGCGGCGCGCGGGCCGTCGCGCCCGACCGTCAAAACGACAATCGAAAATGTAAAACGCTAGTGAACGGACGCGCACGGAGATTCGGAATGGCGTACCGCGGGACGGAGGGCGGATCGCGCGTCCTCCGGCGGTGCCCCGGGTCTCGGATGTTCTGCGAGGCGCCTAGAGCACAATGGTGGCGCGAGTGACGTTTTCGATAAAAGCCGAGCGGAGCGCACGGCCCGACTATAGACTGTCCGTTTTATTTTTCGCGGTAAACAAACGCGAGCGTATTGTTCGTCGTACGGCTGCGGCCACGGCAGTATCCGCTGCTGGATCGCGTTAAAAATGGTTTTCGAATGGAAACGCCATAACAGATTAGAAATAGTTGCCCGTCCACACGTACGTTCACAGCGACCGTCCACACGCGCTTAACATGTTTCTGCGCCGCCAAGTGTCTAGCGCGAGATGAAATCCCACTCGGGGCAAACCGTTTCGTTTTAGAAATCGTGCGTGTCGTTACGGTAAAACGGCATGTGCCGTTATATGCGTTGTAAAAGTATACGTACAGTTGAAGATCTCGGGGAACAACGGCCCTTTTCCCTCCCTTAACCTCCCCCTTCGGGCGCCATTGGTCTAGAACGTTTATCATTCGAATACGATCATAGAACGGTGAAAATATACTATAATAATTAAACGCAAATAACTTTAAACTTTGTTTCAACTCAAAAATCAATAGAACGGCACTTACTCCCCTTGCGTTCTAGGCGCCTCGTGAAGGTACGTGGTATCGCGGTACATTCGTTATAATCACGCATCGGTCCCGGGGAAAAAATGTAAGCGAATTATATTTACGATTGGTACATAATGTATAAACTCGACCGCCAATGTGCACCGCGAACGCTAAAATTTTCAAAACACTAATACGTCTACGTCGTTTAGACCGGAGAATAACGGAAAAACTCGAATAAACACAAGAAAAACTAATGACGGGGAAAAAACGATAAAAAATCGGTGCATAAATCCCGGGGACCAACTACGATACACAAACCTCGCGGCTCACGCGCTCGAAATGTCGACCGTATTCGCGTACTATTATTGATTCAAATGAAATTGATTTCAATTTTGCCACGACATCCCAGTAGGTACGTGTATTATTTTTTGTTTAGATTTTAAACGGATCGTGGAATCAATTGGTTTTATTGTACTAAACGAATAAGCGAAAGATTAAAAACCTTTCTACCGAAAATCTGGTACCGAAATTCGAGTGAAGCATCGTTTTCGAATGAAAATGTGTCTAGTTGATGTATGAACAGTAAGGTCGTTTTTGGATTTTCTGCGCCGGTATCAATAAGTAATTGAGAACATCCGCGGAATCAAATTTAATCAAAAACGGAAGTTTACGGCATTATAACGGTCTTATTATTTTCGATTTTGTTTTTTTTTGTCATAATTCGTTTGTAAAGGTCTTAAATTTCCACAGGATACCTATAAGTGCATAGCTATATTAGCTATTCGGCATAGACGCGGTAAATTATACAAAACATTCTGACGATATCGAATTTTTTTTTTTCGTTTTGATTTTACGCACTGTTTATACCGATTAGTTCAATTACCCGTCGCGTAAACACTCGACAATTTCAACGCGACGAGGTATGTTCCCACGACGGGTGCTTTTTCGCGTTGATTAAAAGAAAAATAAAACGTTGAAGTTGGGACGGTTAACTGGATACTGAGGGGAATCTAATTCATATCCGTACGCAACGATCGCTAACGAAAAACGATTCGGAGCGAAGTTTCTTTTACACGCGAGTATACGTATATTTCCCTACGTTTTTCCACGGTGCTTCCCGATCACGGTGAAAACAACGAGGAAAACCACCTCTGCTCTATAATATACCAACTGTATACTGATTTTTCGGAAACCGTGCTACGCTACGGATACGTCGGAGCGAGGTTTCTGGTAGAACCGTAGTCGCTCGCAGAAAGAACGAGAGATAAACGAATGACGCAAATTCAATGTATTGTAAAACCGATAATGCATTTGCCGTTTCGCTCAGAATCTAAAAACTGTCGGTACGGTCACGGCGGTTTCGTTGGCGCGTGTGTTTCTACCTATTGCGTAGAAACGTCCGTCGTCCGGACGCGCGTTTTGACGGTGTTCCGTTCGTACCTACGCGTGCCGCGCGCCGAGAGCCGTTTCGAAATTCCCCGTTTCCCTGCCGCCGCGATGGGTGGGCGCAGGACGGCGAACCCGCGGCGTACGGAATCCCGCGGCGGCGGTCGTCGGACTGCCCCCGTCGCCGGCCGCCGCGCGTATTACGAAACCTCCTTGTGATAATATATTATTCCTACGTGTATACGTCGCCGAACAACTAAGATGGCCGCCGTCGCGATTCGAGAGCTCCCCCTCGCGCGGCCGTCTCGTACACGTGCGCACTGCGTCGCGGCCACAGCGTTATTAATAAATACGGCGCGCGGCGCGGCCGATCGTCAATCCGTTTCTCCGCGGCCGACGAGTATAATTATTTTCACGGGGGAAACAAAAAAAAAACACAGACCCAACAAAGAGTCGCTCGCGGAGTTTAACAGACCGTAATGATTAAATTGATACGACGCAATGGCCACGCGCGAGTAATAATTCTACGCTCGCGATGCCCGTACTGCGAGCGTATCTGCACAACGCTGCGGCGGCGGAAAAATCTCCCGAGCGGAAAGGAGAAAAAAACAATTAAGATCGCCCGTAGGATTATCGCGGATACGGACATCGCGTCGGTCGTGTTAACAGCTTTTCAGTGGGTTTCGCAAAATGAAACTGATCGATGATCGCGCTCGAGTGTACCGCGACAATGTCCGTTACGCACATCGCGACGCGGCCCGTCGTCGGCCGATTACGCACACCGTTCGAAACGCGTACGGCGCCGGTAGTTTCCGCGACCGTCCCGTCTGACCCGCGCGCGCGTCCCGCGGCATTCAACCCGACGGTCGTTCGGTGACGGCGATTTCGAAATAATAACGCGATAACAGTGCGCGCCGCGAATACGCCCGGACGGCACACGTTCTCCGGGGGTCCGCAGTGCCGTAGGAACCGTAGGGAACTCGTCGGGCGCTATCCGCGTAAAACGTCCGTACAAACGGTTCGCCGTCACGGTTCCGTGACAGGAAAAAAATTTACCTACGAAACCGGGGTCGAGCGTGACGTCCGAGTGCCGTTACCGTGACCCGCGAGTCCGCCGTGTACGGGAACACGAATACGTTTCTCGACGATAATGTCTAGTCTAATATGGAAACGACGACGTTTCCTTTGTGGTTCTTTCTGTTGTCGTTCGACGGGGGTGTTTTTTCCGCGCGCGCGATCGCGAGACGTTTCCGCCGGTCACGCGTCCGCCGACGGAAACGTCTCCGCGCCCGATAGCGCGGCGCACTGCCGGCGGGGTTCGTGTGCGGTTTTTTCGACCCCGTGTGCGCCGCGCGACTACCGCCTATCGCCCGTCGCACGTACAATATCGAATTGTTGTCTATGCGTAGACGAGAGGGAAAAAAACAAAAAAAAAAAAACCGCCGTATATCCGCGCGTTAACGTCGCACGTAAACCATAATATTATCTATCTATGTGTATGCATGTCATTTTTATTGCGTTACGGGGCCGGTATGTGCGCGATAGTTAATTGCGGGGTTATGATTTACGGCGTATTTCGTTACGTGGGTGGGTCGCGGGGGAAACGTGGAGATGTCGTTACGGCGGCGCGCCGCAACACGCGCATGCGTACGGCGCGCGCGAGAGCAACCGGCTCGAACGCGGGTTTCAATTAATTCGATTTTTCATATATTTATATATTTATTTTCTTTTTTTTCTATACGGCCGTCAATAGACGAACAAAATACGTTTCGTTAACGTTCTATAAGTTACACCGTAATAACGTTACGCCGCCGCTAAACCGCGTGCGCACAAACGATACACGCGTTTCGCAAATCGGATAAATAAACCGTGATGATATTTAATTTTTATTTTTCTCGTCGTTTTCGTATCGTTCGGCTGGAAACGATACGCGCGCGAAACAGCGGTTTTGCACGGCCCGCGGACGCCGCGTTGCGCATTTGCGTACCCGCCGCATTCCGATACCGCGGGCCGTCGCTCTGAAACCGATCTTTCAATACCGTTTACCGGAAGACGTTCCCGAAATGACGGCGTCGTTCGCATAATGTACCGCAATGCGTACGGCGACGGTCGGACGAATTCCCGCGTTCCCGGATCTACCGCCGACCCTCGCCGAAATACCCATTGTGCACACGCGGTATATCTGCAAGGACTGACGGACCGCGGATCTTCCCTGCGACGGCGCGCACGCCGGGTGTGCACCGCGGCGGTATGCGGACGGTCAGGCACGCGCTGCCCGTGCGGTACGCCGGCGTCGCACGATATTTACGCGGGTACGAGGAACGCGACGTTTTCGATTCCCGCGGTGCCGTTGTCGCGCTGTACGCCGATAAACCGACTCAAAAACCGTTTGTTTTGTTTTATTTCGCCTTCTTCCGCGTCGAACGCATCGCCGGCGCCTTTATTATCGCGCCCGTACGATCGCGGGAAATCTCCGTGGTTCGCCGCGCGCGATAGTACCGAATGACCCGGGGTGGGTACGGGATAACAATAGACCGCGCGAATACGGCCCGGACGTCCCGTGTTTCGCGCACAGTTTTCGCGGTACCCGTACGGCCTTTTCGTTTCGTTTTCTCCTGACGAAACCCCCGAACACAATAAACCGACTGCGCGCCGTCGAGCGGTTATTGTTTCCCGCGCCGCGTGACGCGTCATAATATTTTCGCCGGACGCGTGATTTACAGGCCCCCGTGGCCGTACGCGGGCGCGCGCGTCGCGCGCTGTCGTTTCGTTGTCACAGGAACGCGCGGCGTTTTCCGCGGACAATACGCGCGGAGGACAATGACGGTTTTTTTCCCTTTTTTTTTTGTTTTTTTCCCCGACGGTATATTATTCGCGGATGGTTTCATCAATGGCATCGCCGTTTTCGCATTCTGCGCGTTCGGTCGTCCGAGACGGGCATCGGCCGCCCGGCACCGTACGCACAACGGCGGCACTATAACGTCCCGTCGTCCGTGCGGCCATTTTACGCGTGCGCGTACGCGCAGGTGCTGCCCGCCGAATTGACGACCGTGCGTACGTGTACACGCGGTCGCGTAACGCGGTTCGGAACACGCGGTTCGGTAGTCGCGCGAAATACCACGTCGGCGTACAGAAATTACGCGGCGACGTTTTATCCCCCGGGGGGGGGGGGGGGGGGGGGGGGGGGGGAGGGGAGGTGGGGGGCGGACGGAACCGCAATACCGCCGGCCGGAGCGTTTCGCCGGAGATTACCGTGCGCAATAACAATTTTCGGTTATTGTTTGTTATTTTTTCTCGTTAAAAACTTTTCCGGAACGAATCGATTTCGTATCGCGATATAGACGCCGGGAAACCACTCCCCGGTTCCGCGAGACGCCGGGAAAGCGGAAACACCGCTCCCCGGCTCTACGCGCGCACGTATTTGTGTACACGCACGCGCGCGTTGTACGGTCCTCGTCGACCGGCGCGGTGCGACGCGCTAAAAAACGCGTCGCCGTCGCGGGTTTCGCCGTCAGACACGACGGGATATCGGACGCGTTTTCGTAAGTCCGAAAGCAATAAAAAACGAAAAAAAACGTAGATTTTTATTTTTTATTTTCGTCCACTGCTCGAAACGACGCGCGGCGCGCGGGCGGGTATCGGAATCGTTCGAGTTGTTTCCTATACAACATATAATATACAAGCGCATTTGTATACGACGCCGTCTAGTCCGCCGCCGAGAATACATACGCGTGCGTGTAGCGCGTACAAGACCGCGGAGCCACGACAAAAAAAACAAAAAAAAAAAAAAACGTCCACTTTAGGAAACCCGGTGCACTGTACGCGAGTGGCGTGTGGTCTGGAAATATCACAATAAATTATAACGCGTCCGGCGCGCACGTACGCATGATAGAATTCCCATTGTCCGTGGTAGACGGTATTTTTAACCTTGAATTTTTTTTTCTTCTCCGCGGAGTAATGTTTTTTTATTATCGTCATTTTCGACGACAACGATTGTTTACGGAAGGGACGTGACCTCGGCGATGCAGCCCTTTTCGGATATTTATTATTCCGTGTATACGTGTGCACATGTAGGTTTATTATTCTTATTTTTTCGGTCACTTTCGTTTTTTTCTACCACGCCGTATTGCATTGTACTGTCGCGTTATGCAGTGTTATTTGTAGAGAAAAAAAAAAAAAAAACCCCATTTTCGAACGCGCACAATAATATTCGTTTAGGTATTTTTAACGTACGTACGCGACTCACTATATGCGCGGCCGATCGAACGTGTGATATTATTACGTTCGTTTTGAATTAAATTTCCATAGTATTAATATAATACGTAATTACAGTACGCGCCCCGTGTGTAATACACATTATATATATAAAATATATAAAATAAATAATTGACGATTTACATATTTTTTTAACTTATAGATTTATCGGGTACGCGTATTACAAACACAGTGCAGTATACCCGTATACCGTAAATTACCAACACGCGCGTTTCTCGTTGCGTTTATATGATAATTTTTCGTTTTTTTTTTTTGTATTTTTTTTTAATTTTGTGTATTCACGGTCCGGAATATTCAATTATAATACGAGTATATCTGTATGGAATAATATAGATATATAACTTTTTCGTTTTTTTTTTCTTTTTTTTTTTTTTTATTCACGGCCTTTATCGAAAATAAGCGTTTGCGTTTATTGATGGGAAAACGAGCGTAAATAATGACGTACAGCACCGACATTATTACGTGTTTGAATATTATGTTACATTGCATAACCCCGGGACTTGTTTGCTACGCGGGTGTTTATCGAGCTTAACGACGGATTATTATCGCGGTACGCGCCGAGTTTCGCGCTTCGTCGTATAATATCGTTTCCACCGCGGTATTACACGCGATTCTGCATAATGATCGTACAGGTGATACTATCGCTGCATGTCAGTATGATTTATCGTTTTGTTTTTTTTTTATTATGTTCGACTCGTATACGTGACGTTTTTTTTTTTATTTCCAACGGCCGTTTCGGTGCGCCGGCGTGAGATTTTCGCGCCGTTCTCTTTATGCGCGGCTAGTGTACGGGGATCCGCGTTCGACGGAATCGCACGTGTGCGGACGTATTAATGAACGATAAAAATAGCAATACAATACGTTTCGATAATCGTGAAGCAGCGCGGGCATAGTTCGAAAAACAATAAAATCTTCAAAGAAGAATATGTTGGACGAACGAAAAAAAAAAACCGCGCACAATTCTTATAATATTGTGTGAATAGAATATACATAAATAATGCAGAGATAATAGTATACCTACGTCGCATTGATGTGACAACCGACAATTATATACCGACAAACTATATAGTGGATCAGTTTACACATCACTATAATTGACATAATACACATCACCCTTGAATAGGTAAGTATATACATCGTAAACGGTATAATCGCCAATGATCAGTGACGGATCCGAGCGGGGAGGCGATAGGCGCGATTGCTCGCCTTTTCGTCCTAGGTCTGACAGTTATGGGCTGGAGATGAGAAGCTGTAAAATGTAATGAAGTCGTCATAACACGTTCCGGACATATACAGTAAATATTATGTGGGATTGAAACCCCGACCGTCTCCATAGAAATATAAAAGAGGGCAAAGGCGTTTGAAATGCGCACGTGTTACAATATGGCGGACCGAGAGGATATTTTATTAACGGCATGAAGAAATGCTAAAACGATAATCGGAAAGAAGAACCATAGCTCATGTAAAAACGTGTGTTGTTCTTGTACATCGCCATAGGTCCCCTTAACATACAGTCTCGTTTTCGGTATTTTGTTTCGATTCGTTACTTTGCTTCTGATTTGAATGCGTGCGTATAAGATTGGATTTCCTCGAGCACGTCAATAAAAGTACAATCGATTTGCATTGTCAAACGTAACAGTTGTATTTGATCACGATTCAAATAGTACTCGATTCGCCGCCTTGATTTCTGTACGAGGCACTCAACTTACCGCGTCCGTTTTCGTAAGAGGTGCTCGGGAAAACGATAGGTCCGTTTCACGGATTGGCACGGTCCGCCAACGCTCGTCGGACGGACAATTGTACGGACAGCGTATTTTCGCGTACACGAACGGCGCGTACACTACGCGCCACGACAACACCGTGGATCGCGACCCGGGGCGGTCAACAAACGCGATAATATTACGTCGAAACACGTCCGTGACGGGGCCGACGGGGAAAAGCGCGCGTCATCTCGGCGCGGCCCTCGTGCACAAAAACGCACGGGTCGCCCGCACTGCGCGGCGTCCCCCGCGCGCGTTCATTTCCGTCCGTTTTTCCCGGCCGGCGGTTGTATTTGCCGCGGTGCCGTTGCCGCGCAAACAAAACCTTTTACCCGGCGACGCGTTTTCGCCATTGTTTAACATAATAATGTGTACACGCCGGGGAGAGAATAATGTAGTACGATAACGGCGTAGACACCTCGCAGTCCATCTCGCGGCGGCGCTCCGTCTTAAATATGTGCGTATACCCGGCAAAGGGCGTCCCTCGTTATTGCCGGCGAACCGACCGGGCGAATTATACGCGCGAAAAGCTCCGCACCTGCGGGGGATTTTCATTAAAATGCCGCCGTGAATGTATACGGACAGAACGAGGCGTAAAACGTTGTTTCACTGCTTATATCTGCTTATATATATATACGTGTACGTAAATAGTGATGCGGAGCTATGGAAATTGCGCATAATAAACCGGCGCGATGGCCGTATATACATATACATTTTTTAAAGCCGGAAATGCAAAAGCTTGTTCCGCGCGTGCGGCGCGGTTCAGACGAGTTAATAATTTTGCGCGCTGCTCCCCTGGCCGTCGTTAGCGCCGTCGAATCGAGCCGGGGAGATTTTCTCGTTTATATTTAGACGATGCACGGGTAAACGTGTACGCGTATAGACGCTATACGAGGGTACGGGGAAAAAAAAGAAAAGAAAAAAAAAAAAAAAACGGTCGAATTACTCGCGGCTGCGGCACTCTGTATATTATATAACATTTAATTAAAAACGATACGATAGTCGTGCGATAGTGTTTTTTTTTCCTCTTTTGTTTTTATTTGTTTTTGTTATTAATACAGTCATATTACTCGCTGCGACTATATACGCTGTTTGTAACGAGATTTTCTTTCCCGGCACCGAGATGCGTGCATCACAATAATATTCCGGTCTCAATCAGAATTTTATCAGAAGTCGGTTTTTGTTGTCGATTTAATACAATTTTCCACCTAACCATTTCCGTCTCCGCTTCAATCGTAATAAAAACAGATAACGAGTGTGGGGGAAACATAAATGCTTAGGTGGATGTGCGGAGTGACGAGAGAAGACACGATGCGGTTTCGATATTGGATAAAATAAAAAAAAAAATGGTTTTAGCGTGTATTGAAGAGAAAAATAACTTGGAGCATTTAAAATGGCAATGGAAACAAACGAAGTAGGCGAGAGAAGAAGAGGAAGACCGAAAAACAGGCGGTTTGATGCTATTGAGAATGATAATAGAACGGCCGGTGTATGCGAGGACGATGTGGGAAATCGGGTCAAGTGAAAGTTTAGGACAATGACGATTGATTTCTGTAAATAGTTGGGATGAAGACGAAGGAGGGAAAGAAGAAGAGGACATTGTATCAATATTGTGCATACCTCTACACTCTGCAGTTAAAGTTTATACTCGCACATTTACGATTAGTATCGTATAGAAACATCTTTGCGGTTAGCTGCAGTTACACGCTATAAACGAGATAGACAATTTCCTATTGGTTAATATCGGGTTTTATTGACGGAAAACCAAATCTGTACCAGTATCGCCGTGTAAAATGAACAGAAGGCTCAACAGAAAATAATTTTTGTTTAGAGATTTTTAATTAATTTAAAAATAAAATAGTGGTATACATTTTATATGTTTCATAGAAACAAACTTATGTACTAAACCGTATATTCTCGTTATCCGCGTTTTCGTGTACTGTACCTGTAAGTGACCGGAAGAAAACCGGTGCTATTTTATATTATAGAAATCTATTCTTTATAAAACAATTAACAAACGATAACTGTGTTATAATAATATATGTTACAATTATACAATTATACTACCTACTTTCTAAAAAAAAAAAAAAAAGGTATAATTAGATCATAAAAAACATGCATGTGATGAGTCCCCCCTAGAATGTACACTACTAACGCTGTGCATAATGTACGAAATGTCGTTTTCCTGTTTTCATTCGGGAAATGCAAATTCACATAAAAAAAAAAAAAACTTCGTCCATTCGCCAATTCGACTATTTTATCGTTTCGCTTACAAAACAACTCTAATTCCCGAATCTGAGCCCGTTTGGCCGGGAGAAAGCCGCTGGAAAAATGGGTGCCCACAGTTAGAAAAAAAAAAATGTCAATTCTATATATTATGTATTTGTATACAAGACAGAGTACGGACACAATATATATGTTTTGTTTTCGAGGAAAATTTGACGAAAAAAAAAAAAGAAGCGTATTGTACGCTTCATAATATTATTACGTGCACTTTTCGCGAAAAGAAACGCATACGCGAGATACGCTTCAGAGCGAATGACATTTCGACAAAAAAATAATAATATACATGTATAGGTATATAGGTATAACGTATAGCTGTATACACGCACGTATATATGTACGATAACTCGACGGTTTTGCCGGAGCGTACCGTAAAAGCTCGTAAAGTCCCGGATATCGTATCGTTTGCGGCTTTTTCAAATATTCATGGAACCGCGACGGCGCGTAAGCGACAATGTATATTATTTACGACTAACCTAGGGCTATTGTACATGCGTTTTGCGTGCGCGATGTCTGTCTATTTCTTAGACGGCAATTTATTTCGAAATGGCGTTCCGCGCGATAGGCGAGTTATTCGGGCCGCGAAACGCACGGCAGACACTTTCCAGCGCGCACACGCGTATATAAATATACACACACGCACGCACGCACACGCACACACTCATCGTCACTCATCGTCATGACGTCGGCGCAACGTTATAGTTTATTTACACACACGCGACGAGACGTGCAATATTCATCGGCATCTCGGCCCCGCTGAGAAATTGCACTGGGTACGCGCCGTGTTTATGTGCCGTGCCAGATGTGCCCGCGTTAATAATAATACGATAATACGATAATAGATGTTTCATGTCGGCTATTGCGCCGTCCGGTGCCGGACCGCGGGCCGCCCGTGAAACGATCGCGCGTGATCCAACGTCCGGGGGTCCGAACGGGCCTATTGACACGCTGATTAATATCGTTTTTTACGCGCGCAACGACCGCCGCGTCGCGTGCCGGTTCTGCACGGCCACTGTGTGCGAGCGCGCGCGCGCGCGGAACGAGAAAACGTCGCAAAACGCCGTGCGCCGTTCGCGAACGCAATTTTGTAGAGCGAAAACGAAAACGCCCGCAGTCGAACGACGCTGTTGTTTTGGATTCCGGGCAAACGCAGAACTATCGGTTTTACGGAGACGATGTGGTTTTCTCTTTTTTTTTTTTTTCCTTTCTCGGACGATCCTTTTACGGTTGGTGAAAACGCTCTGATTTTTCCGTGCCGCGGTCCTCGCGAGATACGGATTTTTCGCTCGACGGTACTCTGTTCGGCGCTTTTTTCCGAAATTCCAAATGATTTCTCTGAAAAATCGGGGGTTTTTTTTTTTCAGTTTTGAAAACGCTTATTTGTTTTAGTCAAGCGTTCCATGATGCGGAGTTCTGCCCGGCGGTACTTTGAAACGTTTATCGTCATTTTAAGTAGTTCTCTCCTAGATAGTTTTTTGTAGTTTGATTTTGACGAATTTCCCGGTCATATACATTGGCATAAAGGAAAAACCACGACTAACACCACTTCGCTCAAAGTCGTTTAATCGTTGCATACGATGTATAAACCAAATTCCCTAGTGTCTTTTCGAGGTAAATTAATTTAAAACGTATGGATAAACTATAGATTCCCAGTGTCTCTTACAATATACTTGCGTAAATTATAGTCTATCATTCATTAAATCACATATAAGTTTCTCTGCGACTATTATTCCTATAACCTATTTGTAACTTATCATCTAAATCGTTATTATTAGTAAAAACAATATTTAATGATAAATTTTCTTTTATATATAAGGCAACACAAATTATTATTTTCATTCATCTTGCGTTCTCTCAGTACAATATTGTTATTGCGTGGCTATACAAATAGATAGCATTATAGACTTTTATAATATATTATCTATTGTACTATTTTCGTATATCTACGGCATTTCTAGATACAATTCAAATCGATAATCAACAACAATAGAAATAAAAAAAAACAAAAAAAATAAACAATTCTCGACTTTTTACGTTGATGTGTCCCAATAGGTTCCCGTTTGGTGCCTTTTTTTTAAACTCAAACGGATGTCGAATAAAAGAGACGCGAAATCGGAAAATACAAATGGGGAAAAACTGAAAAAGACGTACGATAACAATAAACGGAATACAATATAAATTTATTTCATTTCCCGTTGGGAATGGATTTTTTTTTTGTTTACTATGATATTGTTATTACCGGAGGAAATTTACCGGAAATTGACGACTGGCACAAAAGTGTAAGTACCTATATAGGTACACAACAATCGGATTGAACGGGTGCGATATATACCGAAAATCATAATATTATGTCCGCAAATCTTTTCCATTTTCTTTTTGTGCGTGTATGCATAAATGTATAGATGCGTATAGGTAACTGGTGAGCGATGTGAAACGCAGCGGAAAAGCAATACTGCAATTCCTTATATATATTCAAATTTTATTTATATATACATACAATACAGAAAAAAAAAATATCTATATACACTTAACATTGCACATGTGATATTTCGATCTCGAATAAATGGGTTTTTTTTTATCGATCGCTCGCGTACAATAAAACATAAAAAAAAAAACACACACACAGGTTCGAAGTACGGTTTGTAAGTTTCTATATTATTATACTTATATGTATTGTGCTCACGTATGATGGTATCGAAATTTCATTTTCGTCTCCCTGCATCTTTCTTTATATATGTATAATACTACTACAGCAGCTGTAGGATACCGCATTGATAAAAACTTTTACTTATTTTCCCGAACCGCAATAAAATAGTTTTCGACAAAGACGCCGTAATATGCCTATGTTATGCGCAATTCATAGACGGAAGTATTGTATATAGATTGTCAATTTCGATTTTGTTTTGGAATCGTGGCACATAACAACAGAATATATTATACGGATAGGTATTTTCCTCCGAATAAATTGAAAAGTCGTTTTTCTCTCATATTTTTGAGTATATACAAATAAACTGGCAAGGCCGGTGCCGCTTTTTACCGATATCCTATATATTCCGATATAAAATCGAGATCTAAAAGATTTAAAACCGATAACCGTGAGTTGATATTGACAGGGGCACCGTGTAAAGGGGGCTCTGGAACTGCAGCTCCCCATGAGCTTGATAAGACAAAGCTCAGCCCCCCTACAATTCTCATATTATTAAAAAAGATCAGTATTTTTCATGAACATCCTAAAAATAATAATTTGATTTATAACAAATTAATTCAGAAAGATAAACTTTTATATATATATATTATATATATTGATAGCAGAGAAAAAGTGTAGATTTTTGGTAATCAATATTAAAATGTTATAACATACAAAACAACAAATAACTATACTTAAGGAAAATAAAAATAGGAAATATATTATATGATAAGATTATGGTAAGGCTGTGCATGTGTTTATAAAATAGTGAGCCCCGTGACATTTTAAAAACCTGGAGCCTCTGGATATGACATTAACCCGTAAATCGGTTGCCGAAGTCAAAGTGTAACCTATAGTTGGTTTCAGGAGTTTTAGGAAGTTTTAGCATAATTTCACAAAACGTATAACCTATACGGTCTTATCGGTCCACACCCGAAAATGGTACATGAACGTTAGTGTCCCGACTGGTAAACCTATAACCTATTACCTATATACAATATAGCCGACGAAGCAGACGGAAAATAGAAAATCTTAATCCGCCTGTCGGCCCGAACCTGATAACGCACCATGGATGTTGACGTTCTGGGGTGTTTAAGTAAACCGAAAACCCGCCCGATTGGAAATATATTATACGGGACGCGTATTTACGTACCGTAGGACCGCTTGAGCTGGTTTCGGATACATAGGGTCTGTACATACGCTGCCGGGCCGAAAAAAAATATAACCATAATGAAACGTAATATAAAATACACATTACAGAGTCAGAAACGGAATTTTTTTTATACAAAATATCATAATAAACAAGAACAAGTGCAAATATATGTATTTAGATTAATGTACCCATTTAACCATAGCCAATGGTATTGACATAAGATTCGACGGTCGATAAAATACGGGGAACAAACGAACATTATTGTCCGCATCATGAGGATTCAATTTTTATTACACGTCGTACTCGCTGTAACCCGAAAACCCTCGACCGAATAACGATGTAACGACATTACGCATAGCGGAACATTGACGCGCAGCCGTGAGTATTTATAGATGTATCGTTGTCGTATCGGGTCGTGTCGCGAAATATTATTGTTATCAATATTATCGAGACAATGTATACGCGTATAACGACGTGTATACGCGACGCGTTAACGCGGACAAAACACATAAATGCCGTGAGTTATATGTTTTATTCGCGTCCGTGACCGCATTTCATATTTTATTATTACGATCATTTATTGGATTGGTTTTAGAGTGACGGCGCGTATACGAACTGCCGTGGAGCTTAATATATCGGTCGACTGCGTTTCGTTAAACACACCTCCCCGCCACCGCCATCGTATGTAAAGACCTTATGATATGCAATGTATATTATGATCTAATACAGCGGTTCCCAACCTATTTCATCATCTATACGTTCCCCTTGTAAAAGTTATGAAAAATCTCACATCCCCCCCTTACCATCCCCTCAAATTGGATTAGACTTTTAGAGTTTAGACTATACTTCTATGGTTTTTTTTTTTTTTTTTTAGTGAGCTATACAAATTAAATTTTCCGAAGTAACTATGTATTATTGTACGCGTTGTACAACTAAAATTAATTTATCGTTTTTAATTTTACTGATTGTAAAATGACATAATTATTTTAACAACAATAAGTTCTCGTTATTTCATCTTCACTATATCCTCCCTCCCCCGTACGGTATTTAAATCCCCCCCCCAAGTTTCGAACCACCGATCTAAGGTAAAACAATTCGTTTCGCGAGCCGACGTTTCGAAAATCAACGGCCGAAATAAGGACGAAAATAAATAATGTGCTTTTTTAACAAAAGTTGTTTAGTGTTTATAATATATACGTACATATCAAAGAGTGTATACAATACGTATGCGAGTTTATATTACGTACGGATCGATGTGTTACATATTTTATTTTGTAACAAAAATATAACCGACGCTGTATATCGTGGGCACAAGTGCGCACATGGTAGGTATCTGCGTGAAGTGACGTATCTTGAGAGAAAAGGCGGAGAGATTTATACGAACTCGAAAAATACACATACTATAATATTATAGTTTATATTACGGACGTATATCATAGGGGTGTGTGATCTTTGAACATCAACATATAAACAAAATAAATAGACTTTATTCAAAATGTATAAATATAACAGTTTTCTATTCCAAAAAAAAAAAAAAAAACACAACACTCGATAAACTGTTAATAATCGCGATCGGGCTTATTTAAACACCATAAATGCATTTTCATTCAGTTTCCTTCGTTTCGGGCTCCCGTATTATGGTTAAACAATTGCATATTCATTAAGCATTTTCTTTAATAATATTTGTTTAATATTACACCTATATTTTCGTTCTCCCGGTTTTCCCGTGTTTTTCACATTTATTGGGAAAACTCCGGGGGAAATCGAAAAGTGACCTATCTCTAAAGCATAGCTTCCCAGTTGGATTTCCTTTGAGAAAAAGTGCTATCGTTGTAAATCGGAGCGAAATTGCTGGTAGAAAAGTTGTTCGCAGGGAAAAAAGGCCGTGATATTTCTCAACTAATACAGAGTGTTCGACGGATTTTTCTAGCGCTGGTAATATTAAATATTTTTAGATTTTTTTTTTCAACCGGTTTGTCTTCGAGGAGGAGGACATCGAATTGGATAAAAATTAAATTTGTATTTTCATCCTCTAAACACAAAAATATAATACATTTTCATTTATTTACTTTAGAACGTATTTTTTGAATAATGTTTTTACGAAATGGCCATTTTGAAAATTTTCAAAAGTGTATAAATAATGTTACTATTTTTTTTTTTTTTTTTTTGTCTTTAGGGGATAAAAATAAAAATTTAATTTCTCTCCAAATCGAAGTCGCTGTCGAAAACAAACCGGTTGAAAATGAAAACCCCTAAAAAAAATGCGAATGTCAACGGCGCGAGAAAAATCGGTGGGACACACGTTGCGGCATACCGATACGCTAGTGGATCTCGTGAGTTTCCCCGTTTTCTCCAAGTTTTCCCCGTTCACATTGTACAGTTATTCCCCCGGAATACGCGATCGCGGGTCCGCGCACTCGGGCCGGACGATGCGCTACGGTGTATTATTGCCGCAGCGGGACGGCGGGGGTGCCGAGCCGGGGGAGTCACGCGCGCGATCGCGTCCGGTAAGCCCGTCGCCGCGGCCGTTTAATACGAACCGCGCACCCGCCCGTACGCGTTTCGACGCGAGTACTCTGCCCGCTCTCCGCTCTTTCTTTTTCGCTCTTTCACTCCGCCTGCCTCGCCGTCTCTCCGTCACACTGCTCCGCGGGCAAAAGCGCACGAATCGAATATTATCATCGTACGACGCGGCGCGCGCGCGCCCCCGGGGCCGGTTTTAATAACCGTAAGAGCGTTCGGCCGTTTTTCCGCCGACCGTCCCTGGCGGCTCACGCACGATACGTCGGTGTGCGCGCCGCGCGCGTACCTATACGGGACCCGTGTATATGTATGCGTATATATTGGACCGCGCGAACGGCGCGTATCCGGCGGCGGGCTACCGCGGTGCGGCGGACGGACCGTCGCCGGGACCCCGGTGCTGTTTTAACCGGAGACCGCGGCCGCGGCGATCGATTCGGCGGTTCCCGGGGTCCGCCCCTGCGCACCCCCCCACCCCCGTACCCCTAATCGCCGTCCTCCCCCGCCCCCACCGTCCGCACCGTCCGCACCGGTCCGAACGCGATTTCCGTATTGACGTCACGTCCGCGGACGCCGGAAAAACCGAAACGTAACGGCGTTATCGTCGCGCACACGGCGGCGATTCGGCGAGCTTCCGATACCGAACACACCGCAATAACGCGAACGCGTGCGTGTGCGCGGTGCGCGCGCGCGCGCATTATCGTCGTCGTCGGACGTTTGGGGTTTCCGGGGGTTTTCGGCCCGCGCGGTCACGTCCGCCATCGTAATAACAATAATAATATATCGTTATTGTTTATAATACGTGTAGCGCATTGTACGCGTATCGCCCGGAAACGTTTCCGTACGCCGCACGTGAAAATTGCGTCCGCTCGTACCGCTTTTCGCGGCGGAAATACGTGGTGCCCGGACGGTTTACGAATTCCCGTCGAACCGATAGCGCGCGCACGTCGCAAAGATAACGATTTTCCGCGGTCGTATATACGCGAGCGACGATGATTCGGGTCCGTATAACGACGTCAGGTGCACTGTATATTTCATTTCGTTATCGCGTATATATGTATGCGGCCTGCGAAGTTTCGGGTCACGCGTTTCGCCCGGGTCCGGCGAAAGTACATTCGTATACGGCCGCGGCATCGATACCGACGTGCGGACGGTGGAAGGGCCGAAATCGTTTTCGGTACGCGCGGTTCCCGACACGTGTTTCGCTTTTGCCACGGGACGCGTGGTTTTAAACGAAAAATAAATTAGACGGACGTACTTCGCACGTGGGCGCAGCCACTGTTGTAGGCGGGAGAACAGTTGGGAAGGTAGGACAGACAGACGGGAATTTAATGTATATCTGTGTAGGCAACCACGCTAACGAAAAAACGATTCTGAGCGGAGTTCAGTTGATATAGTGTTGCTTTGCCGTATTATGGTACAATAGTTACATATACACATTAAACACTTTCTTGAATAATATCTGTTTTAATAATATTGTACCTATTTTTCCGTTTTTCCTACGTTTTTCCCTTTTTTTCCCCTAAACGATCTCCCTAAACTACCGCCCCAGTTAGATTTCCTTTCAGAAAAAAATGCTACACTTGTAAATCGGAGCGATACTTCTAGTAGAAAAAAAAAACAAAAACAAAAAAATAAACATCATTGTAAAAACAATAAACTTCTTCGCTCTACTCAGAATCTGAAAAATCACGATTTTTCCTCGAAATGTTCCCTTCGCTATCGGTTTGAACGCTAAAAACCAGTACGCTTACGACCGGTATGTAATTACGGCTGACGATAACCGCGGGCGAACGTGGCGGACATTTGCGCGCGCAGACATTACTGACAGGGAATACTCATGCAATGCAAATAATATGCCAGCGGTTAAAAAAAATGTATAATTGTCGCGATAGCGGACGGATATTCAGTGAACCGCGATCGACCGGCGCGGGGTCGGTATACTGCGGTTTGTGATAACGACACGGGTTAGCCGATGAGACCCAATTATATTCGGCGGGGGTCAGGACGGTTCTCCGACCGTTGATAAGAAAAAAATAAAAATTCACGCCGAAACACCGGAAAAATAAATGTAAAAAAATGTCATCATATTTTTGTATCGGCAAATATTCGGAAATCGGAATACATTATACATGCACTGTGTATGTATTACATTCTTATCATTATTGTGATAAGTAAATGTTTACCTACTTAACCTAGGTATTTAATTATATTACAAAAGTGTGACGATTAATAAAGCATTGCGGCGATGATATTATACACAAACAACCATGTTAATCTGTACAGCTTGTCGACTTTTTATTTTGATATGTACGATGCACAGGCTATCTATTCCTCGACATTAAATAACTGATCATATCCACAGTGCTAGATAATCTAAATAACTGTCTCCATCATGCACCGAATATGTAAGAGAAAGGTTCAACAATAATTAATTTTCAGTTTATAAAACGACCACAATACGAGTACTGCAGAGATAACACGTTGGTTAATATTCGATTATTTTTAAATCTGTGATATGAATATAACGACGAATACGATAGAATTTGGTATTGGTCAAATTATACTGTACGCCCACCGTGACGTCCTCCAGTCGACGTTTCGTTTAATTCGACAAAAAACTGAAGTGGGTATAGTTAGAAACGAGAATATCTGAGCCTGCTGCCGTTCTAGTCCGCAAAATGAAATATTGTCTACCGACCGTATATTATGTGTGTCTAATGCGAAAAATATGAAAACCCGTCGGACACGGAATTCGAACGTGCGGGGTACATAGTTTTATTTTTAACGCAACGAGACGGCCGGTGGAACGGGCTCTATAAATATGTTTCCGATGGAAAAAAAAAAAAAAAACGCACACTAAATCGTTTGGAAACCGTATAAAACACAATATAGTCTTCATCTGTATTCCCACGGAAGAAAAAAAAAAAAAAATCTCCTCGAACAATTTATTCTATTACGCGCGTATAGTTATTGGAATAATCTCGGTGGGATTACACGTAGAATTCATCGCGGTCGTGTTGTGTATTATCATATCCTACATTTTATTCGCAGCGAGTGGGCAAAACTCGAATAAATTAATATTATACTCGGTCTGCCTACGTGACGCGCGTTTATTTTTTTTTTTTCTTCAGAATAATATCGAGCTTTACGTTTGAAATAACCGAACGAACATAATATATATATATATACGTACATACGTACAACGTGTAAAATATTTATCGGTGAATAAAAAAAATAAATAAACCCCACTAAAATTCTAAAATATCGTGTAATACGCGGTTATGACGTCGTAAATAAAAACAAAATCGTGTACATACATAACGGGTATAATATGCGTGCATTAATTCGAATGCACTTCTCCTAGTAACAGCGAGCGGGCACAATATACGCAATACACAACTCACTTGTCGCGACGCTCGTCTTAGATATTATCGTAATAATATTTTTCCGTGCCACCGATTTTCCCCGTATTTGTTTTCGTTAAATACGTACCTCCTGGAAAAGAAAAAATAAAAAATAAAAGTAAAATCATACGTAAATTATTTCGCGTTCGTAAACAAAATGATTGCACAACATAATAATGTCGAACACGTTTCACACGCGTGAAGCGCTTGGACGCGGACTCGTCAACGGGACACGTTATAATACCGGTATAGTAATACGGGTGTAATATATTGAAAATAAAATCTATATTCTTATGATGATGATTATTATTATTATCTGTTTTTATTTTTTATTTTTTTTTCCGTTTATCGAACTCCAACCGCCGTAAATTTACACGGATTTTATCGACTTTGGGCATTACAATATTAAAACGTATACTGCGGTACACCCATATTATAAATGGCGTGTAGATATCTCGAATGGTATTCGAACCGGTTGCTCGCGGTATATTATTATTTTTTTTTACCGGTAAGTAGCCGCGCATGACATTACGGCCCGAGCGCCGAAACCGTTTTTCGATTAAAAAAAAAAAAAAATACTCGAACGTAATATACGCCCTTCGACATGGCGACGGGCCGTCGGGTGTGTAAAATGCGACTTTATTCGATAATATTCACTGGTGTGCTCCATTGACATTACGTCCGTCCGTTTTATCGTGCGGCACACGGTGGTGTTATGCAAAAGACACGACGCCGATAATTGTAATACAAAGCGCGGTTATGAGTATTATGATACGGGCAAAGTACACGGCAACAGGTTTCGTATCGTATCACGATACGATATATTTACGATTTTTTCTCGTCGAATATCCATTAACGATGTACCCTGACGCCGAAATTAAGTGCCGGGCGCAGTGTAATTTCCGACGGTGACGCGGCAAAAGGGCCCGAGCGACACGGCTTCACTGCTATCGGATGGACGAATACGCGTTTCGTACATTTGCGAGTGCGCGAGAACAGCCGTGACCGTTGGCTAACGTGGCTTTACAGCTACAGCCGTTCATGTTTACGAACGAAATTCGAATTTTAAATTTCGGTGTATAAACGATACTATTTGTTTTGTCATCTCGATTATACAGTCCAAACGGCAATAAAAGTTACTATCGGCAATCCGTATTCGTATTAAGGACGTACAAACGAAAAAAAAAGTATTCAATGGAAAATTCCCTATTCTAACCGAAAAAAAGTTGTTGTCAAACTAAAAAAAAAAAATCACAAACAATTTTTTTTTTTTGACTCACCTCCAAACTATAAATTATTTGGTCGCTTGGACCCTTTTTTGCCTTGTCACCATCGAGAGATCGACGAGATTAGGTCCGAGTACCTAAACGTATACATAATTTTGTACAACAATGATGCAAGTCCGACAGTTAGACAATGTTAAAAAAACAGTGATAAGGATTAATTGCCCGGTGCAACTGAATTCTGGACAAAAAGAAAACAAGTCTCATAGACGGTTAGTTTTTTCTTTCGTCTAAACAATTTCAAAAAGTGACTTTGTCGTGTTATTGCACTGAGCCCTTCAATTTGAAAACGTGTTTTTTCTGAGTCAAATCAAGTCGTTTATATCGAAAAAATCGATAGTGGATGTTTAGTGGTATTAGTTCATTTTGATGGTGGAACGTTTAATCTCTCGTCTATAAAATAACGAATCGCGTGTAATGTATTCAGTGGCGTAGCCAAGAAGAGAGTTTCGGGTCCTGTAACTCCAACATTGTTTCTTTTTTTTAGCTACATAGGCAAGAGGGGAAATGTTATAGATCCCCGAAACCCTCTTAGCTCCCTAAACTTCCCCTGTTTATAAATCCTGACTACTCCACTGCAGAATGTATTTAAAATTGAATGGGCTTTTATATAATTAATAACTATTGTATCGTAAATTCATAACCAATACCTGGAACTTTAAAACAGTTAAATTAGCGTACAACTGTTTTGATTTTACTATTAAGATGAAGAATTATACACAGGGTGTTCCACGCAGTGGCGTGCGTAGGGGGAGGATGTTAGGGGTTATATCCCTCCACTTGGCACGAAATACAAAAAAAAATATGAGTAATCCAATGTCGAAGTGCATATATTTCAGTCAAATCACGAGGAAAAACTCGACATATTGATTAGAAATCGGCCTTTTTTAGGATCCGGCTTTTAAATTACCAATTCCCACAATCGATTTGGGTAGGGAAGATAAATTTACGGTTTATTCACGATTTTTATTTGCTACACCCCCTCCCGTTGGTCGATAACTCCTGGACACACCACTGGTCCCACGAAAATACATCCGTTGCAATATCTCCTGACATATCATAGATAAAATACACGGTTTTTTTCGTCCAATCTCATACTGGCCGCGAGACGATAGCGACAATTGTATAACTATTATTATTATTATTATTTATTTTTTTTTTTTTCCAAGCCGTTCTACAGATTTTAATCGCATAATAAAACGGACCAACTGCATCGGCAGCAAACATTATAATTTGTGACGCTCGACCAACAGGAGACAGCGTTTAAAAACGCAGCCCGTCGGCTTTCGGTCGCATACATATACATATATTAAACGAGAGCTATATCGTCGCGTATATTATATATACAATGTAATAACGCAAACATCATATTATTATACGATATTATTATGTGCATATTCACATAAATTACCGTGATTATTATATTTAATTCCCCACGAATAGATTTTTAATATCCGCGCGGGTACCCGTGTATATTATTATGGTTGCACAGGTATGTAATATAATCGCGTAATAAAATATTAAAATAATCGTTTCGTATTCAAACGAGCGGCTACCTACCGTGTCGCGCGGCTGCCGGTTATTATTTTCGGCTGTGTGTACGATAATAATTTAAAACGGAACGTCCAACGTAACGGCCAATAACGCACCGGGGGAAATCGTAAAGACGAGACCCATGCAACTATACGATCGCTTGTATTTTCGTATATACCTAATAATAATGTTAATAATAATATTACGCCTACTTACGCGATAAATGTTCGTCAATTTGTAGGCACACGCAATAGAAATTCTTTACTCGCAACATACTGTTAATATTGTTATCCACGATGTAGCAACTGCTATGCGTAATTTCATACTATAAATGGCTGACACGGTCCGGAAGGGACGGCGTACAATATATATAATAATTTAATTTCTATCTGTACGGAACGATAAACCGTCGCTAACGAAAAACGATTCTGATCAGAGTGTTATTATAGGTACCTAGTTGTATTTGGTCCCTTGTATTGCCAATAGGGTAATCCGAAAATCGACGAAAACTATACAAAGTCGGTTTTATCCGTAATATTTATTAAGCAGACTTCAAAGCAAACGGAAAAAAAAGACTTCTTTAACGCAACAACTAGATCGAAAATGTTAAAACAAAGTTACTATAATGTTTTTGATTAGAGCAATATTCTTGGCGGAAAAGTTGTTTACAACTCGCATTAAAAAAAAAAAAAAACTCAAAAAACCAATCCATTTCTTGCTTCGTCCAAAGTCTAAAAGCTATAATATTTTACCCCTCAAAAACATTTTTAAAGCCATGGTCTTAGCCGTCGGCGAATTTATAGTTAAGCGTACATTATTAAATTTCCCCGTTTGACATCCGGGAAATTGTAATAAATAGTCGGGAAGCTATATGGATCCGCAAAGTGATTATTAATTAATAATACAGCTGTGTGTGCCATGATAAATCATTGTATACGGAGAAAACAATTTTGACCGGAGTAGCACTTGTCGTGTTTTTCTACCACCATTAAAAACCGAAACAAAGGACTTATATGACCCGATGATAAACGTTTCAAATAAATTAACACCGAGCGAAAATTCCGCACGTCTTTTCAGATACTGCGTGGAAAAAAAAAACGGAACATTTGTCTAACCGGTAAAAAAAAAGACCCGATCAATAATATTATAATAATACGTTATCCCGGCTGTTAGCTGGTGCTATTACGAGATTTTGCGCGTAACGGTTTTTAATTTCGATAAAACTATTCGGGGATAAGTAGTGTATTATATCGTATCGTGCAAAAGCCCAATTATTTGTTTCGGGGTTGTCGTCTGTGATACAGAATGTAATAATTTCTCTGCGGAAAAAAACAAATATAATTTATAATAACCCTCGGATTCGACTATCGTTTTGTGAACGACAAAAGCGATCATTTACCGACTTCGTCCACGACGTATTTTATGCATAAACGGTCGCGGGAAATTTGAATAATTAATTCAGCTCGGTTTCGTGCGCACACCGCATTGATTGCGGCCGCGACAAGACGCGAGGATTCGAACCTAACAACTCGTTCATTTTGAATAATATCGCGGCCATCGTTCTTACAATAATAATAATAATAATAATAATACGTATTATTATCATATCCAGAGAGGGATCGTCGGCTGTTATTGTGATGCGAATTTCTCGACCCGGTGTGCGGCTCGTACCCCGTAACGACATTTATGATGGCGTGTATTTATTTATTCGGCCCGGGAGAAAAAACGGAATGTTTTTTTCTTTTTCAACAGACAACGAAAAAGGAGGAGGTTATATTGTATTCGTTCGCTCCGCCATAGCGAACAAAACGTATTTTTAATGACATTAAAGGCGTTTGTTTACGTATACAACAAAAGCCGTATACGTTTGTATGGACCGCGTATTGTGCGGCAAGTTTTACAAAAACGAATCATATTATATAAGTATAAAAGTACCTGGCTATTAGTTCCACTATAAAGATACGAATAACAATAATAATAATACTTCAAACGTACCCGAACACAACGGTTGACACTCGTGACTTTTATTTTTATTTTCTTTGCGTACATACGAAATCGAGGTGAGGGTAAATATCATTTTTTACGCGGTTATTTTTTCGAACGGTGAGAATATCTTGTACGAGTATAATATAATGCCGTGTAACAAGAAGGGTGCGAGTATACGTGCGGAAAAAATCCGAATAATGCGTAAATTCGATAGACGACGATGACGAAGGCGAAAGAGAATATAGAAACAACGCTAAAAAAAAATACTAAAAGAAAACGTTTTTATGTAAAAAAAACCGGCGAAATAACGAAAAACCGTGAGCGCCCGTCGTCACCGACGGCGTCTAAAAAAAAACTGACCGAAGAACCCGGGGTAAAAAACGAGTAAAAAAAAAAAAAAAACGTTTTTATTTTTTTTTCGTCCTTCCCGTCCCCGGTACAATAACGATGATAATAACGAGAACGAGAACAATACCGGGATCGTCCACCACCCGAAAAAACGAGAGCAAAAGTAAAACCCTTTCGGTCGGACGCGCGGACGGGCCGCAAGGGTCGGTCAGTCGTTCGCTCGTCCGCGCCGCCAAAGACGGTGACCTCGGTAAGCGCGGTCGCGGCGACCACGGTGACCGCGACGTGAACATCGCGCGCCGGCCGAAGGTCGCGGACGTCATTTCCGAAACGTTAATTATCGTTGCGCGATCCGCCGCAGTCGTCCACGCGGTCCTGTCGTCGTCGATTACTACGTGTCAGAAACAAGTAAGTCGTATGTATGTGTATGTGTGTGTGTGTGTGTGTGTGTGTGCGCGCGCGCGCGCGCGTAATTTATCGATCGAAAACACGCTCGCGGTTCGCCTAGACGATACGACGACAATTTTCCATAATAATGCGGCGAACCCGTCGGCAATATACGAGTTTCGTGTGGAGACGTTACACTCAATCGACCGGTGATGACGGCTCTATTCCTGCGATGCCCCGTATACACGCGTTGTTATTATTACGTGGCCCGTGTATCGTATCGTATCGTCTCGTCGATCTATTATCTATTCGTAAAACGCGCGACGCTTTTTACGGTATGTTGTGTGTAGAAATAAATTTACCGGGGATGGGAGGGGGGGGGTGGTGGTGAGAGGAGAGGAATGTGTGCGTATGCGTATGCGTATACAGCCGCGTACACAACACCGTATATTTTATCGAGCGTACAGCGCGCGAGCGTATACGGAATTAATTTCGAATTTAATCTGATTAAAATTTGAAAGAGCTAGGGGAAAAAAACTAGTTTTATCCGGTCGGAAGAAAAAAAAAAATCAAAAATCAAAATAAACAAGAGAAAAATACGACGGCGGAGGCGATAACTTTGCATTAAAGTTTTGACTTCGGGACGGGAAACGAAAAGAAAAAAAATAAATAATAATACGTAACCGACGACGCGACCACACGCGCGTTGTTAGAGCGGTGAATTTACGACGGTGGACAGTCGTACGGGTACCTAAATAAATTGTCGCGACGGGAAAATCTGTTCGATCGAAATGACCGCTGCGGCAGCGGCCGGTGTTCGGTTGCAACGGCGGCGGTTGTAATTATTTGTTCACCGGCCGCCGTAGCCGTCCACGAAATTCCGTGACCGGCGATGACGTTATGAAATGCGTATAATTATCGTCGGAACGGGGGGATGGGGGAAATTAAAAAAAAAAAACAAAAAAAAAATATCTCGTCTCGGACCATTACGTTCGTTTGTCACGGCGCGCCGGCAAACGATCGCGGAGAAAACTGTATTTCGGAATTCGGTTTTTACCGATCATCCGTGTGCGACGCAATCACCACGATATTTTTGTTGTGCGCGTCAACGTGACCGTGAATCGTATTCGGTTCGGTCGACGGGCGCGCGCGTGCGATTTTCGGTGGTTTTTCGAACGATAAAGACGCACTCTCGAAATGCTCGAAATTGGTTTCGGTCAGCCGGCGCGGGGGGGGGGGGGGGGGGGGGGGGGGCGCTTACGCGCGAAAAACATCCCGGGGCGAGGAGTTTCGCCGCGAGTCGACTAAAAAAATAGACATTTCGGACTGCGCAGATTGCTATAACCTCTTTTGCCTCTTTTGCCTCTTTTCGTTGGACGGCACGTTATTTGAAACTGAGATTTTTCGAATTTTTCCGAAAAATCGTTTTTTCACGTTTTGTCAGCGAGTGAAATGCTCCGGATTTTCCAGACACCGTTTTAACCGACGCGGAATTTCCGGCCACCGGCAGTTTTACTTCGGCACCTAGTCGATTTAACCAATCGACATTTTCAACGGTTCACCATCGGATGTCTTTTTTTCTTTTTTTTCCTTTTTAAATTTTCGTTTTATTTCTGGGTTACCGGCTAGCTATCGGGCCACGATCATAAACTAAATTACCACGTGTATCCTAGTAATTCCCAAGTACCCGGGTTTTTTAAATCAGATATATATTATATTCTATAACAGATACCATCATAAACATATCTTCGTATCATAACTATCATATTTTATCAAAAGACAATACAGTGGATAACGACCGGTCGTTTTGTTTCAATTATCGCGATCAAATAAGCTTTTCACCCGGGCACAGTAGTGATTACATCCTATAATGGAGGAGTGGGATATATTCTTGTTTTCGGAGTCGAACGTGTTGATTACACGCTATTGGGTGTATGGGACGCAACATAAATTAATATAATCTATGGCGGGGGAGGGGGGAAAGGCGTACGAGTGTATTATTTTTTTTTTTTTTGTCAGGGGTTGGTTGGATTCTGAATATCAAGGAGTGAATTGAGAGTTGAACGAATAATTGAACCCCCGCGATAATTTCGGAATTGACGCGTTTAACATTCCCCCCCCCCACTCCATTTATCTACGCTCCCGGCGGACTTTATTGTGTTTCGTTGTATTTTTAGGACGGCCGACTGCGCTGTTCGGGGGGCGAGCAATTACAAACCATTCTGAGCGGAGTAAACTTATTAAAACGCGTACCGGTCGTTTGCGGATTCCGATCGGAATTCCTTCGTTTGGCGCGCAGATGCGTCGTGTCTATGTAATGGTTTAATTTTTTTGTTTTTTGTTTTTTAACAGCACATTGTAGAACAGCAACACGTGTTTTTTTCGCTCGGGGTTTTTTTTTTTTTTTAACGATTTCGTTTCGCCGTCATGTAGCGAGCGCGTCCCGGTCTTTCGCTCGACATTTTACACGAGTTGTGTACAATGTATGCTATATTTATATATATACGCGATAGTCGGAGTATATAAATTATAATAATATACCCGTGTAGTTCTCTCGCGTGCATCGTAAAACGGTAAAATATTTGACTTCGGGGTTATAAATATAATGTATATACGCATGTGTGCGAGTCGTAATTACATATATTACAATATCGTATAATAAGGTTCTCGAGAATATTATTATGGTTTCGTTTCGCGGACGTTTGGGCGGGTTAAAAAAAAAAAAATATATATAAATCACCGTCGCCGTGCGCGACAAACGCCCGTTGCCCGTATATATACATTCGTCCTAATTAACGTTTTGTGCCAATGGAAAAAAAAAAAAAAAAAAACAAAAATAAAATGTCATTTTAAAAGTCGCGACCGCGGACGCCGTAATTCGATTGGCTGTATATGTACGCGAGTACATTATTATAAATATAAACGCGGACCCCCTTTTTACCCCCGAGTCGGTGCGTAAAACGCGACAAAAAAAAAAAAAAACAAAACCCTGCGATAAAACCGAAAAGGTATACGCTCGCGTATTGTGTACCGTTAGCTGCGATAATTTTGTATTACATTATATTCGTATATACGAAACGCTGTGACAATTTATTCAGAACCGTTTACTAAAGAAAAAAATAAAAAATATCGCGTTATTACGCTCGAACCTAACCAAGTGCAACCGACGACGGGCCTCGTGTTAAATTTTCAAGCGATAAGGCTCGGCCGAAACAAATTTTATTCGCATATATTATATTCGAATATAAGTTAAAAAAAAAAATAATAATAAAATATGTCTCTACAACGTCAAAATGTTCGTAAATAACTCGGTCAGATCGCTTCGGACATATTACCACGTCTAAAAAAGGCGGCCGCGTCCGAGTTTCGTCCCAATGACTTTTTTGTATGCCAATTCCGTCCCGAGTGAAAAAAAGTTATACACCGATTCGTTCCCGAATAAAAATAAATGCATACATATATCAATTCCGTCCCGATTAAAAATGTTCTTGTCCATGTTAAAATACATAAATGTTATACGAAAAATTCATACTTAGCACATACTTTCATAGATAAAAAAATTGTTATTGGATTGAATTTATATGATATAGAAAAACAATAATTTATACAGACATTTTTCTTATCAATTTTAAAATACAAAAAAAATTCAAATAATATTAAGGTATTAATGTGTACGACTTCGACTATTTAGTGCGATAACTGAAAGCAATATTATCATTATTTCTAAATAATATAAAATCGTTACCGTAGTCGTAAATTGTATACTATATTAACGAAGTGTAGAAAATTCAAAACGGGACGGAACTAGTGTGACTAAATAAATAACACGAGACGGGATTAATACATCCATTTTAAAAACCCGGTACGGAACTGGTATAGCCGTAAATTCGAATTTTACATTTGGGACGGAACTCGGATGCAGCCGAAAAGGCCCAATACAACCGGATTACAAAAGAAAAGAAAAATGCCCGTCGACGGTTGCTGTCCGATTATAATTCAGGGTCGGATATCGGGCGCCGTGTACGAACCGTGAACCCTTTGAATATCGGACGCCCTCGGCCGGTGCAATTTCGCCCGCTATTCTCCGCAAATGTTCTTAATTTAAGATAAAAAAAATAAAATAAAATAAAAAAACCAACGATTAAAATCAAAATTTAAACTGCCGTACAAGCGTCCGCTGTTTGTAGGCGTCCGGTATTTAGATGTTTGCCCATAGGTGAAGCAGTGAAAACGTCCGGTATTTGGAGGTGTGCTTTAAGGGAGATTAACATCAGTCGCAGACACTCGAATTACAAATGTTAAAGACTGATCGGCTATATCGGATGTATTTTAGGCGGGCGCGCGACTCGCGTATTTCGCGATGGGGGACGTTTAAGACGGACAAATTAAACGTTTCGAATATGCGCGGGTTATACGAATACGAAATTAGCATTATTTCTCCGGCCCACGAGTACAACTGTCGCATTTCGTTTCGCTTCCGAACGACGGCTGCGGTCGAGTATAGTTACTGTTCGTTATCAATAATCGTACACGCGTGCGCTGCGTTTTCTTAACACGTCACTGCGGACCGCGGACATTTCGATTTGATTTTTGAACGAATAACGTTCCGCATTGATAATATGCGCCCGTTATGTGTTGTTTTTTGTTTTTTTTCCAATAAAAAAATATTTTACCGTGCACATCGAACCCGGCGTTCGATTGCGGACCGCGATTCTTTTTCGGCCGATCGCGACGTCGCGCGGCGACCGAATTCGAATTGCGCGGCGCCGAGCGAATGTTCCGTCCGTTCCGTTTTATCTGTACGCAATAATCGATAAGTCGCGCCCGAGCGTCTACGGTACGCGCGACAACGTTTATGAGGATCGAACACGGTTTTCGCGGTCGCCGTCGGATGCCGTAAATGTTCGAAAAACCCACACGAGCAGCGGCTCGACAGAAGAAGAAGAAAAAAAAAATAATAGATAACTGCGTACGATTTTTAACAGTCGTCGCGGTTCTCGGGAAATCCGTTTTAAAAAAATTTCCCGCCGCCGTACGGGTACCGCGTAAACCGCACGGGAATCCGAATGCGTTTCAAACGTCGACGGAGAACGCGGCGGCAGTTCGCTCGGCCGGGCGTATCAGATGTGTGTGGACGGTCGTAACGCGCGAATCGCCGCGGCGCCGTTGACATCGTGTGTGTCGGTAACGCGGTGTCGCGGACCAATATTCCGACGGTCCGGATTTCGGGTTTCGAAATCGTTTGTGACCGCGGTCGATGTTTGATTTACGCGAATCGAAAATCCATGATTCGAAAACGAACGTGTCGTTTTCAAAAAAAAAAAAAAAAAAAAACAAATTTTCGCTTTCCGAAAACACGGATTGTCCACCGTCTCCGGATTTTTCCCGTGCAGCGCGGTAGCATTTTCACGAGAAAACTGCAGAAGAAAAGCTATTCGTTATTTTATTTTATTATTTTTTTTTAATCTCGTGATATCGGATGAATTACACTAGGTTAAAAAGAGGCTTTTCCGTGGAAAAAAAAAAACTAACACATCTCATTAAAAACTGTACAACGATTCCGTCGTCACGCTCGGATTCTAAAATAAATTAACAACGTATTTAAAATATGCGTTACGTTCTTGTGGTTCGTTCGTTTATCACTGGCCGTAAACATCAGTCCGTATTTAAAATGCGGGGAAAAGTGACTTTTCTCATTTTTCTCAGAAACAAAACTGAAAAAGCTGTCCTAGGATAATGAGAACGGGTGCAGCCACTGTTATAGGGAATTTTCAATTTTTATCATCTGTAACATGTAAGCAACGATTAACCATTGCTAATGAAAAAACGATTCTGAGCACAGTTCGGTTGATTGTGTTGCTTTGTCTACGATATATTTATACGTCATATTATGACATATACGATTACATATATGCGTCGTAAATTTTCTTTGATAATATTCGTTTAATATTTTATCGATTTTCCCGTTTTTCCTATGTTTTTCACATTTACAGGGAAAATCATAAAAACAACCATCTTAAAGTACCTCTCTAGTCAGATTTCAGAAAAAGCGCGGAACTTGTAAAACCATTATACATTCTTCACTCCGCTCAAAGTATAAAATAAATAAAAGGCTGGTTCGTGATAAAAAAAAAAAAAAAATAATAAAAAACTCGGTATAACCGAGGAATAACAGTGATATTTTCAAACAGTAAAACGTCCTACTAATTTCGTTTCCGTTTCCGAGGTCACATTATCCAATTAATTTATTATTTTATTGTCCGGTAACTGAACAGTACAACAATAATTCGGTATAGAGAACAGTATAATATAATACAATAATGACTGCGTTGTGGTTTTTTTTTAAAAAAAAAAATATTTAATGCATTTTTACCATGCGATATTTTGCTTTCAATATTGTTATTTCGTTTATCGAATCATTATTCGTTTTAATGTGTTAGGTTTATGCGAAACGCTGAGCTTGCGAAAATGATAAAAGGTGTAAAAACAAATTTTGTCTTTCTTATAAATATTACGGGCGTGAGGAGAATCGGTTGCAGGAAATTTCGAATGAAATTTGTTGATTACAATTATTCGGAATTACACAAAGGGGTCGTTATTTAACTATTCATGTAAATTTTAAAAAAAAAAAGTCATATTTATAAACTTAGCAATTAAATATAAACGGCAAAACAGAAAAAAACTTTAAAAATAAACTGTCGAAATACGAAAAAAAAGAAACTCGATATTTAAATATAATATTCGAAAATCATTAAATAGAGACATACCTAGCGTTTTAATTTGTCATTATTTTAAAGCGTTGCGCATTAGACTGTGGCGAAGGTTACATGATTAGCCGACAGATGCCGCGGTCATATACGTTTCAGAAGAGTAGAATGACCGAAATGTTGTTACATTACTGCGTTATCGTATTATTATTATTGTTATTATTTTCTATCGTGATGGGAAGGACGCATCGATCGAAACGCCATCTGTGTGCGCTCTCGATAACAAATCACACCCGAGGGGACCGTCTACGGTGTATCCGGATTGTGTCGGTAGAGGACACTGCCTGTTCATTGGTCGTAGACATATTATTATTATCTTTATTCGCAAGCTCTCTGCGCAGTGTTATACATTCACTGTACAAGTCATTTGGCAATATTGATTTATTTTTCCTCAGACTAAAATGTGGTCATTTTGATTCGAGAACTAACGATCCAAAACAAATATCAAATGTTTGTTATCTTTTATAGTTACTAGGCTGGTATGCCACTGTTATAGGTGGACATTTAGGAAGGTAGAATACAAGTAAAACAGTGTAATTTAATTTATAATCTGACGCAACAATAAACTATCTCTAATGAAAAACGATTCAGAGCAAAGTGTGATTCAACAAGATTTGAAATGCTGCAATTTACTAGTATACGATTTTATTCAAAATTTGAATTTAAAAAACAAACGGACATCCTCCTCACGATGGATGGGAGAGCTCCTCTGTTGTAGGTGAAAAATAGTTGAAAAAGTAGAGAGAAATTTAATGTACAGTTAATTATTGCTAAAGAAAAATGATTCAGAGCGGAGATCGGCTATACGTATTTTAAAAGTCTGTAATATGGACGATTTTAAAATATTACATTTTATATATTTTCCTGTTTTTCTCATTTATTATGAAAACTCACTGGAAAATCAAAAAATGACTCCCTTTTAGTATAATCGCAATCAAATTTCCTTTCAGAAAAAAATGGTATATTTAAAAATTCGAGCAAAATTTCAAAAATAAAAAGTTGATTACAGAAAAAAAAAAAATAATAAACATTATTGCACAACAAATTCATTACTCTGCTCCACCCAGAATCTAAAAACCTTATAAAAATAACTACATTATGCTTGACATTTTTTTTTTTTTTACACCGATTTTATACATGTCAAACGCCAAATGTGCCTTTATGAATTCCAATTTATAATGAAAACTAAAAGGTAAACGATTTTTACGAACCACAATCGAATGGGTGTTTTAATTATGTTTCACTATAGGATGTCCTAAATTTCAAATGTTTTTTTATTGATTTTTTTTAACGTAATATTTGTGTATTCCCAATAGTATTTCGATCGGGTTATAGGAACCGCCCGACTCCTGTTACAGCCCTGAGTATAATTTATGATGAACCTCGTGTAAAATATACAAACATTTTATACCTTATCCAGAAAATTGTATTCAAATAAATCGAAAAATAATAAGTGAAATGCCGTGATTTTTACGATATTCATTACAATTTGACGTTAAAATACGTACAAAAAAAACTACTTTTTTACGTTCGTTTTTTTTTTTTTTTTAAGTTATCACTAGTTCAACGCGTTTCAATTCTCTACAATTATTTTAAACCGAATTACAATTAAAAAAAAAAAAAAAATAAAGAAACCGTCATTTCCGTAAATCTCTCCGTTTTTCCTACGTTTCGTCCCAATTATCATTACGATAATTAAATTCCAAGGGAAATCGAAAAATAAACACCCCGCGCCCGATTGATATCTTTTTTTTTTTTTTTTTTTACCGAAATCATTGTCAAAGTTAATGATCAGACCGAGATTTCTGAAAGGAAGTCGTAAACAGACGTAAACAAATTATATAATAACAAAAAAAATTCAAAACATACATCGTTGTGAATCCAATACATTCTTCACTTGCTCACTATACCGCCCAATATGATCGATGATCATTTTCATAAACGCCGATAACCGTGATAATAATTCGACTTTTAAATACAAAAATACGAGCGTTTTTACACGAATATTTCGTAAAATGCATTATTTGTTTTTAACGATTTTTCGTGTGACCATATTTTCATGTTTTTTTGAAATGCACCGACATAGTTTTTCTCCTTACCGTTCCAGCCGATATCCAGAACAATTCGTCTGTTTATAAATATTTATAATATCGTTGAAAACTCTAAATACTTTTAAATCTAGTGTCGTGCAATACGCCATCGCGAACCGATTCGCAACGCCGCCGGTGATTGGAATCACTATCCACGATCCCGGTTTATTTATAATTTACACCGGTTTTTGCTAAAAGCCCGAGGCATTTCAAGCCGACTTCCCCCAGTACGCGACATAACTTATCGGACGTTTTATTGATTCCCGCGCTACAAACGATAACACAAACGGTAAAAATGCGCCGTAGCTGATGAATTAGGGCTGTTAAGGGGAGGAGTACAGGCAGTTTTATGGTGGGGGAAAATCGGAACGGGTAACTTTGGACCTGCGCTTCGTCACGGCGGCCGTAAAAAGTACTGAACCGGCGATCCGAATCGATTTGATCTGACGAATTTCGGAAAATCACACCGGTTTACTCTTTGTGGGGAAATTCAAATCGGTTGGCGCCGGCGAATTTCCCGTGCACAAATGTTTGACGGCGTTCGTATAGAAATGTCGGTAGGCGCGTGTCATGTATACACGAATTCGTAAAACGGTTTTTAACCGATAACGACGTCGTGTTACGTACAATACGTGAATAACAATATAACACGTGAAACGCACTTAACGCGCATTACATATACTGCGGTACAGGATTCGAATGGCGCGCGATACACTCGTGTATGGCGTATACGAGGGTGTGATGGCCGTATCGGGAAAGGGAACATTTGGGTGTAAATCGATACAGGCACCCCGTCACAAAATCATATAATGGGCGGGAGTACAGATCACCCCGTGTGCACCGTGCAATCGCAATAATATTCGTGTCTTCGAACAAAAAAAAAAAAAACCTCCGCTGACCTTTACACGCGCACCGTCTTGTTTTCGAACGGATCGACGGGTTTCAGTCGCGGGTTCATAGAGGAAATAAAATTCGCGTTGGCGTACAGTACTAAATTATTGTATTAAAATAACGCGATTTCGTATACGGAATTTTGTTTAAAACGTAATTTTAACTCGTCTCTCTATACACACGTATGAGTAACATAAATTTCGAATTAACACCGTTCAAAACCGAATCTTCTATTTAAAAAAATTTTTTTTTTTTTTTTATAATCTCGCCGAAAACGTGCGTACCTACGGCCGATCGAAATATTATTTTCCTATTAAAAGGATACGGACCATTTCATCGATATTGTCTACGCTATTTTTTTCTCAAGTATATCTAGGTACGTATACCTATATAATATACATTTATTATTCCTCTATCAGTACAATAATAATTTATATGCGTTAAGAGGACGTTACACCCGCATCTAATGTCTGAGTCCACCTACCTGTTTTTTTTTTTACCAAGCTGTACATTTTGAACAAAACAAAAACCCTGAGGCATTTCCTTCAAAATATTGTTCTCTATAAATTTCATAATTAATACTTTTACACTGAAATTGAAATTAAGCCAGTTTTACTTATTCTGCGTAAACATCGTTTTTGCATGTTACCCGGTAAGTATTGGACTGAAACAGTGTAGATGCGGGTATTACGTCTTCTTGAAACACTCGTCGTCGTACTTGTTTTATTTTCGTTTGTAAATAATTTAAATTTTTGTTTTTATGTCTACTTGATTGTATATTGATAAGCGCAATAATTATGTTACTGCGTACGGGCGATACACCCGAGTTTGTACCATTTCTACAGTATAGGTGCGGTACGCGTAAGCAGGAAATCCGTTACTTGCATACCTATATTATAATAGCTCAGGACAGTTGGTGCGTATAAACAGGTACATTTTCATATTTTAGGTAATATAAAGTCATCAAAGTATTAAAATATCTCGTAACGATTTTCGTCTCCTTAAAAAATTAACATAGACGTATAGATTACTTTATTTTTTTTGAAAATTTTACATATGCATGTATATATTATGCAGATAATAATGAATATAAATTAACATAATGCATTATGATTTTATATAATTTTCTTTCATGCTACATAAATTACATTAACTTGGAATAATTCATTCTTTCGGACCGAATAATTTATGCGTTCACACCTAATTAGGGTACGGGTATATTAAATATTTCACCTGAAATTTCGCTCTGCTTGAAATATACGGACTTTTCTTCCGAAACATTTCATCTGGTAATATAAAGTCATAATATCGACTGAAATAATTGTGGCGTCTGCATTGAATTCACTTTAAACATTAATGTTATATTCTTCGACCAAAAATTGGTTTTGTGCGTGCCGTAATAACCGAAAGTCTACAAAGTCCAACATTAAAACCTATAGAATTATATTGTTGCATTTTTAATAGTAGCGAAGTTTTCAATTCATTGTTGTCAATTCATTGTCAATTATTAAAAGGCTACGACCAGGACCGTCGAGCGCCTTAAGTAGATATTAATCGTAGTCACTATGTATTAGAGTTTTAAATTTAAAAACAAATTGTATCTGGTTTTTGTTTTTTTTTTTTTTTGTTTTCAATTAAAATGAAATATTTTAAAAATATAAGTTTCGCGCGATTTTAAGACCCTGTACTATGCAGCGGGTGTACCACCAGGTCTACCGGAAGAACGTATTGTTCAAACAACGTGTAATTTATGTATTTATTTGATATTAAAATTTTAGATTTTCCGAACAGGCGTTTGGGCCGAACAAATTTCATTTCCGTTTATATAGGAATATAGGAAAATTCAATATTTTGCGAGAAAATATTACATAATTTATTATATATATATATATATATCAAAAAAATTAAAGACGCGGAACTCCGATATAATACTTGGCGGACAAGTTCGAACTGGAAATGATTAAAAACAACGGATTAAATTTTATCGACAAGCACGCGAATGATTGAGCGCGGCGTTATAGTCGGACGGTCGTCGGACAAAGCTACTTTAAGTGCCCGCGTACGAGAATAGAAGAAGACGCGTGTGCCCGAGTACGATACAAGTTTATGCGAATATCTCATTATCGGACTTGTATATGGGAAGTTGACTTGATCGACGTGGTTGTAAATATTATTTTTAAAACGGCCCGTGAATTTTTTCGTCGAAAAGTATTTCGAGTGCATATAATATAATATTGTATGTAATATTTGTTAATGTGTTTGCACGTATGGATCGTATGGGATTGAGAAATATACACATATATAAGTATGTTTGTAAAATTCGCGTTTAACATTAAATAATATTATCTTGTGTTCTTATTCATTTTGGGAGTTATTTATTTTCGTTAGCGCTATAAAATTTAAATTAAATTTACGTCAAAAAAGACGGGTTATACATACATTATAATATTATGTTGTATACATTTTTTTTTTTTCATCTTTCGTACAGGTATGTTATTATAATTTATGTGTTTGCGTTATAATACACATCTGGTAATAATAATATAATGTCGTCTCTGGTTATTATGTACATTACACAGTTCTCTCGCGAAGTGCCGCGCATCATTTTCCGCACGGAGAACTCTGATTATATATGCGTATACACATAAACGACGAACCCGGAGCTTTTATCCTTTTGCAAATTGGGCTCGTAAATTCTATATAGAGTATAGCGAATGTCGAAACGCAAAAGAGAAAAAAAAAACATTGATGAAGCCTTTGGCGCGGTTCGGTCGTCTTTCTGTTTACGAGCTTTTTAGTCGAGTCCGAGCCCGTCGTCGCAAAACAATGACATATTATGTTTTGTATAATAATAATAATAATAATAATAAGACGCGCGTAGCCAACCGCATTATCCCGAGCGATGGTTTTTTTCGTCGTGTAATAATTAAAAAGTTTTTCATTCGGGAAGTTTTTTTTTTAAACAAATATTCCCAGTCGTAAATTATGTAATCCTACACGGATAAGATAATAATAATTCGCGTTTTTAACTAATGCTGGTATTATACGTTATTATAATATTGTATTAAATTTTGAAAATATATTTTTTAATAAAATCTCGTCAGTTGAAGTCATGTTCTGACGAAAATTCTAATCTATTTCTAGATCATTTTATATTACAATTATTCATGTTATAACGGTTTGCAATAGATATACTTAAATACATTTTTTTTTCGCACTGCGAAAATTGTCAAAGAGTTTCGAGTATAGGTAAAAACGGATACGGATTGCATTACTCTATAGAGAGGTAATATTTTATGATATTTTTATTTTGACGCACCTAATAACGACCACGAGAATAAAAATATAATCAACCTGTTGATGTATTTTAGTTCTAAAAATTTAATGATAAGTTCTACAAAATTGTGGTGAGACCGGTGTGGTTCGAAGTATTGGGCAATAGAGAGATAAATAGAACAGAGAATGAGTGTCGCAGAGATGAACATTTTTAGGCGGATGAGTGGGGTGGCTAAAGAGATAAGGCTAAGACGTATAGTGGATAAAATGAGAGAAAATAAACTGACTAGGTTTGGGCATGTCATGAAAATAGGAGAATCTATAACGCAGTAAGAATTTCAATGAAAATAAAGTAAGATGGAAGAGAGGGAGGGGAAGACCGAAAAGAGGTGATTATATGTAATGATGAAGAACGGTGAGAGGATAGTGAGTCGAGAGATTGGTGCAAGTTTTGGATGAGGGTGGTCGATCTCAAATGGTTGGGATGAAGGCAAAGGGTGTAAAGAAGAATTGTTCGCGTTACACAATCACCCAAATCCTTAAACGAAATAATATTTACAAAATAGTATAATTTTTTTAGAAACAATTAGATAATCTGTTATAATGTGTACGTTTTCGATTTAAACGAAAATTAAATTTTAAATATACCGTCAAAGATATTTAATGCTGACAAAATGATCTCACCTTATACGTACATTTTTTTCAAAGATATTTTAAGTGACACTGGACTATAGACTATATTCATACAGTATGCATTTATTCCGGCAATATATTATTTTGTATGTTTGATATGTTTGGAGTGTTTCCAAAGTGCATGCAGTCAAACGATTTTATAGTGTACCTAATCAAACGCGTTCAATATTCTATTATAATTTATAGGTCACTTGTTTTTAGAACCGTCAAACGTTTTTTAAACGAAATTATATAAGGTGATCACGAACAAACGATTTTCTCGGAGGGCCTTAAGTGAATGTGGTTATCGAATCGTTTTTAATGAAGGGTTTAGGTTAGGTTAGGTCATTTGAAAATCTGAATTACAAAGCGTATGCGTGTATAAAAATACGGGTAAACAAATTGAAACGGGCGTTGAAACGAAGCCTAAATGATTTAAATTAAACGGTCGAGAAAAAAATGACAGAAATCCTAAATGCATTTGAAACCGCAGTTTCGTGATGATAAATGGACCATCCTGTATACAAGTGTCTACTAAAGCGTTCCGCAGAAAAATGTGTGTTTCGATACAAATAAAATAATGTATAAGATAGCGAATGTATTATACGTTTTCGGTTTCTGTTGTTTGTTGTGTACGTTCGTATTGTGCGCTGGTCCATTTACGGTGTATAACAATCACCGCCGGACACTTGAGTCGGCCGCAAGCCACGGCCGCAAGTGTTGATCGATTTCGGCGTTTCTTTTGTAAAATCAATTGTTATTAATTTAATAAAATGTGCGCGTTGACATTGCGCGGTTTCAGTCGGAGAATTCAATACTCGCTCTATAAAAACTGAACCCCATTTATACTGTAGTCGTAACTATTATTATTATTATTGCGTGCGGAAACTATTTATTCGAATCAATATGACTCGCGCGTTATTATGGCGCGCAAACAAAACCGATATAAATTTAATAATTTCGATATGGAAACACAGTGTACGCCGAAATCGCTGTTGTTTGTGTCTCGTTTATACGGTGCAATAATAATAATAATATTTAAGAGGACGCGACGCCCGCGTCTCCATATATCGTCTCAGTCTGACTATAACGGCGGCGACTATACATAGCAAAATTACTTGGGAAATAAATGGAAGCGTTTAGGTTATTGCAATTAGAGTTGACACACAAATAACAAAATTTAATCATTTGCGAGGAGACTGCCGTGGGTTTTTTTTTTTAACGAATTTCGCTAAGAAAAAGTAACAGTCATGTTTTTTTTTTAATTTTTAAAAATAGCAGTAACGTCTTCGCAGGACAATTTTTTAGACAAAAATCTACGTACACAAAATATTTCCCTCATTTAATGATAGATTGAGACACTATATATGCGGGCGTGACTTCTTCCTAATTGTTTAGACTTACCAGTGTTGGACTACCTTATGAAAACAGCCCGGGAAATATTTATTCTAACGATCTGGAAAGATATACATCGGCGGCCTCATTTCAGCTTATCGCTTTTTATTGCCCGCGAAATCGTCCTCGCCGCGACAGATCATTGTGGTCTACCGATAGCCAGCTACGTCCTGTACCGCAGCTTCTGACAGACACCTAAACGACTTGCTGTGATCCCTGGTGACTCGTTAATAGCCCCTACGGGCCCTGTTTTACTACTCGACAGAACGACTCAATCATATCTCGTAATATTGCATTATAGACTCGATTAATAGGTACCTAGTCGCTTATTCCGGTTATTTATATTTGCCCCGTACGACCATACCGAATTCGCCAAACTCCATTTGTGCGGCGGCCTATTTTCCGGCACCCCGACAGCGACCCGCGCTTTCGACCGCCACCGATTACATTTTTTTGTACGCGACAAAATACGCGATTATTACACGCAGTGGCGGTTCGCGGCTCGGACGGCGGAACGATAGCACTCCCTGCGCTAAATCGGAGGTAAAGGAGACTTTTTCGCGTTGTCGCATTCCCTTTATCAGCACCTATGAGCCACCGCCAATTGCGTTACGTTCGTAAACCTGCTACAGATTCACAGGGATTTATTTCGGTTTTTATTTTCTTCTCGCCGCAGCAGTGTGATCAAAAACCCTACGACGGGACGGACGGACATCATAGTAAACATTATAATATCGAAACCGCTCTCCGGGGAGCGGAGGGCGGCGTAATCCTGTACATTATACGGTTTCGCGGCCGTAAAATCGTCGGACTCACGGTGTAATATCGACAATATATTCTTTAAGTGCGTATATCGAGTCGGTCACGAAACGTTTTTCGGCCGAATCGCTCCCGAAAATCCGAGAATCGTCGACCAGTGAAAGACGACCGCGGATTTATACGCCGGAAATCTTAATCCGGGCAAACTCGGGGGATGGAAACATAATAATAATAATAATAATAACACGCAACGCATAGTGATTTTACTGCCGGATTCCGGCCCGGACGTCTCCGCGCTCGCTCACGCACGATTCACTTTCGTCGTCCCGCACACAAGCGCTCGACGTGTTATTTGACGTGCGTAGGTACGTGCGTGTGTGTGTATGTGTGTGTGTGTGTGTGTGTGTGTGTGTGTGTGTTCGTATTTATGTGTGTGCTTGCGAGATATACATTGTGTACGCGTATATCATACCAGTATCGGCGGGGCGGCATAAAAATATTTTATACCCCGTCGTCCTCGCCACCGTTTTTATTTCCGACTGCGGACCAATCTAAAACGGGCCCGGACGTCCCGGAGTACCGGAGTGTACATTGTATAGTACACGACGCTGCAGCTACTACTCGTACACAATGCGTACACAGCTCGTCCATAAATCGCCGTGTATATGTGCTTTTCGGGTCGGTCCCGTATATAGTCGATGGACCACGGGAATCCGCGGGGTCCAATTCATTAGCCAAATAGCCGTGGAAAAAAAAGCCGCCCCGCATAAAGACGCGACTAAAAGCGCGTGACGTATCGTATAAAAGTCTCCGGAAGAAAAACATCCGAACCGATCGTAAAAGTCCCCGATAACTGTATTACACGACCGATGCGCGGTATTGTTCGGTCGCCGCAGTGCGGTCCTCGGACGAAACTCCAGCCCGTTCGCCGTACTAAAATAATATTCACGGTGTTTCGTTAAAAGGACGTAAACCGTTAAAAATCTAAAAAATCAGAAAACTAAAGGCCGGTAAAAGGGCGTATTTAAATACAAAAAAATAGGTCGGTAACGTCGACTAAAATATATTATCCGGGCGCCCTTTTAAAAAGATTTGTTTAACGGGCGTAAACCGCATTCAATGCGTATATACACGTTATGTACAAGGTATTATATGTACGAGTAATTTTATTGTTTTTCATGGTAAACATCATTACAAACTGTTTCGCTGTTTCGTTGCAAAACAGTTTTTTTTGCTTCCCGAAAAAAAGTAAAATTTGACACCTTTTTAACAAAATACCGTCGATACTATCATAAGAAACTCGTCACGTGACTGTCGATTATTATTTAGCGAAATTACGGATTTTTTCTTCCGCTCAATCGACCGTCGTCATGTCTTTGGTCCCGGCCGAGCAAGGGCGTCATTACAATTTTTCTCACTGGGATGCAAACATTCGAATGAGGCCGATTTTTCTTTCTGCCAGACCGTGTATACAACGGGTGAAACATTAAATTGGCTACATCGGGGAAAGTATTACATTTTTCCGGAATTTATTTCTAGAAAATTTAAGAAATTATTGAAATTTTTTTTTAAGTACAATTTTATCCAATGCGATTTTTTTCCATTTTTTGTTCGGCATAAACGGCACACAACAAATAATTATATACCACTGATTGTTTTCCCAACTAGCATAGTTTAAGTTGTTCTTACCGTTGTGTACATATCTATATTATACACATTTTTTTTTTTTTTTAGTGTAAGAAAAAATTATACTTAAAAACTAAAATTGTATATCTCGAATCTATCCACTCAAATTTCTAAAAATAGAATAGTTCAAATTTTTGTTTTCTTATTGTATTGTTCACATATATTAATTTTTTCAATTTTTATTACTCTCTATTTCAACTCAAGTTGTAGCTTAAAGAGATAGATAAATGTGGTAAATAATATTGTAATGTATGTATTATATAAATTACCATGATTTAATTAAAAAAAAAAAAAAATCGGTTGATCTATGTCCAGAGTCAACCGTCTCGATTATTTTACGCTCAACAAACTTTAGCATTGAAACAAACGAAAAACAACACGAGGAAACCGCACAAATTGCTTTGTACGACGAGCTCGAGTCGTGACGCCCGTTTTAATTATTAAAATATCCGCAGTCGTCGGACACTCGAATTGTTTTTCTACGCGATACGTCCGCGTATTTCCGTTCGGCTCTCGCGTGAGTGCCTTCGAGCCACCTCTGGGTGTTTACCGAAAATCGCATTTAAGACGGAAAAAAAAATAATAATAAAAAAAAAACTATTTATTATGATAATATTATGAGGCGAGGTTCGTTTCTCACGGGGGGGCGCACGCGATCACGCGGACTTTAACGACGCCGCGTCCGTTGATTGGACTTCCGTTTAACGACGGGAAATCCCATAGATTACTACGTACACAATATTAATTATATACGACGGTATCGAAACTGGTAGGTAAGTTTTTGTTATTCGTTCGAACGCCACAATGAAGACAAAGACGTGTTGTCTGTATGTACCGCAACGCAGTGTTGTTAAGGAGCGCGTTCCTAAAGGAGTGATTTTTGGAGTTGATTCCTGTTTAGAGGAACGAATGAAGGAATTGATTCCATTATTTTTCAATGGTCTGTAAAAACGTGAATTAATTCCTTATTTTTAGGAAATTGTGTAGTTCTTTCGGTCTCTCCGAAATGTGTTAAAAAACACATATTTGAGGGGAAAACTTTCGCTTATTAATTTATGAATATCTAATAGACGAGGCTTATCGGACCAAATTTGAAGTTAACACATGACTTAAAATTCCGAAATAAATTATATTATTGTGATATTTTCGAATTAAGAATACAGACAAATTATTTCGAACTGCATAGCATATTCATAAAGGAACGCTTAAGCAAGGAACGAATTCCTTTTTTCAAATAACGATCGAGGAACGGCAACGAGTTCCATTTTTCAATAGAAACGATAGGAATGGGAACTTATTATTTTTTAAATGGAACGTTAACAACACTGCCGCAGCGGGCCCGCCGTGTGCAACGCGCTTACGGATATAATCGACGATAAAATATGGCCGCACAATGAATCACCGCCGCCCAGAGATATACCGAATCTCCGTGTATATACGATGTCGTCATAAAAAAATAAAAAAACAAAAATAAAAACACGGAATGAAGCGAAACGCGCCTCGGCGTGCTGTAAACGAGCGAAATCCGCGGTCGCGGACGAGACTCGACGGCGGCGACGGATATGATAATTTCCGAATCAGACAGTCTCGCGCCGCGGCCATTTTTATCGTACCGAAAATCTAAATAAACACGTGGGAAACACGACTACGCACGACCGCGGACGCGCTGATTAGCGCAGGCGAACGGCCCGAACCGGGCTCGCAATCATTGAACAATATCACCTATACGAACGCGAACCGACCGACGACTGGCGAGCGGCTTTCGTCGTATTGTCGGTGCTCGGAATTATAACAGCGTTGAAAAAAAAAAAATTCAATTTTACCTCTACACGCTCAAAATCGCCAAAACGCTAGAGATTGGAAAATATGCACGTAATAATTCCGATTCGAGTTTTCAAACGTTAAATCCGCTAATAGTGCGCGGTAAGATTATGAGACCGCCGCGTTTTTAAAAACTACCAAACGAACGGAATATTGTCCGATAAAATCGGCGACGTCAGCCGAACGACGCCGTGTTTGTCGGACGCGTTTAGCCGCACTGTTTGAAATCGTCGATCGTTTAGGTCAGTGGTTTTCAACCATTTCGGGTTCACGGCTCTTCTGATTTCGGAAGCAAAATTAGCGGCTCCCTTACGAATAATGATGACGAGAAAATTTAAAATAAACAAATTGACTGTGTTACTGTACAATATATTTTACTATAGACGCGACTCCCTCGATAATAAACCACGACGCCCGCGGGAGCCGCGACGCGCAGGTTCAAAACCACCGGTTTAAGTGATTAGAGGTAAAATAAGCCGAAGAAAGGGTGGCCAGCAATTTACTACGTCTGTAAGGGCCGGATAGGAACACGCCTGTTTCGCGTACGTTTTAGACCTTCGAGTACATATACATAGGGAGGGAGGGGGTGGGAGAAGGGAGTTGTAATATAATAACATTATCGTCGTGTAATACGTACCTAGCTGTATGTAAAACGTCGGAATCGCGATGCGTCTCGTCGGAAAAAAGATCGCGCGCTCGGTCCGGCTGCTCGACAGCGTAAACGCGATGAAAACATTAAACTTATACGGAAATACGATTATGCGGATATTGTAAGATTATTATTGTTGCCGGCGATCGCGGCGGTGACACGAAACGGACGGTCGGAAAATAATTTCGAAATTCGACTGTACGACGACACGTTCGGTTTCTGGTCGCGGTCTCTCTACGGACGAAAACCTGCAGCCCGATTCCCGTCGGACCGCGTCCGTTATTGAACCGTCGCGCTCGGGCTCCACCTGTTCGCCATAATAATGATACATAATATTGTCAATATGTTATAATTTCGTGGCGCTATTTCGTTAAAATAATATCCGAGACACGTTTTGCCGGACGCCATAATACGGGTGCAATAATACCGAGGCCGTGTAAGCGGGCCGCAGTGTTTCCCGACCGGCGGATACGAAAATATTCCGCCGTCCGACATTATCGTCGTCGTCGCGAACGGAAATTACAAAACCGTCCGGATTTATCCGGAAAATCCGTGGAAACGACGACACGGGGCCACTCCCGTCTGCGGGACTAAGTTGAGAAAAACTGCGGTCGTATATACAAACGCGACATTAATATAATACAATGGAATATTATACGATGAGACGCGCGAGTTTCGTCCGGGGAGAAAAAAAAAAATGAAAAAAAGAGAACAAAAAAATTCGGTATCGTACACAATGAGACGCCGGTGCGGCGACGCGGGACGCACGCGGTTTTTATGACTCTTGCGTTGTGTATTATTATAATATTGTTGTTTGTGTACGGGGTTTTTTTTTTGCTCGTATTCTGGTATGGACGATGCTTTTCGAAAGGCGAAAAAAAAATTACATCACTATGCGTATCGTGCGCGGCGGAATTTTCGACGCGAGGTGTAAGACGGAGTGAAAAAAAAAAAATAGGGACGGGTATGTGTACAACAATATGCGGGAGCGCGTTCGGAGTTTTTTTTTTTTCTGTTTCTCTCGACACTGCTATGCTGCGCGGTCGCGAGGGGAGGGAAACAGAAAAAAAAAAAAGGGACGCGAACACCGCGCGCGCACACATACAAAGACGAAAATATAATACGACAAACGCGTGTACGTGCCGGTCGGTCGGGTCGCGGCGTAGGAGTGTTTTTTTTTTTGTCCTCCTCTCTCTCACTCACTCCCGCCGGCCGTCCCGCGCGCTACGAGCCGGCCGCCATTTCGGGGATCGTCCCGCGACGTTATTGTCGTTCGGCTGCCATGTGTGTCTGCGCGCGCGGACCCCCGGACACCGGCGGCCGACGCCACGGTCATATTTTAGACGGATTTTTTTTCGTCGCTTTTTTTCCCCCTCCTCTCTCCCTATCGCCACCCCGTCCACCCCACCCCATCCGTTTGTCGTATTGAAAACGAGCCAAAGGTCGCAGCCGTCGGCCGCAGAGCGCTTACACGTAGTATACGTAGGTACCACCGCCGCACGGCTGTTCTCGATCTGTCGACGCGTATACGATTCGATTTCGCGGATGTGAAACCCGACGGACCCCGGTCGCAGCCTTTCCGTACAGTTGTCCAAAACGATAATATAATAATGATGATGGCTACACGTAAACGCCTACAAACATGACCTTTTTACCTGTATTTAAAACATAAGCTATAGCGTAATCTCCTACACAGGCCTTTTTACATTTTGCATTCTGAGTGGAATGTCTATTGGTTTTACAATGATGTTTATTTAAGATAATTGCACTTACATAAATACAAACAATTGTGTTAGTCGTTTTTCCTATTCAAACATTTGTATTGTTTTATCCGGCCCACCTAGAAAAATGTGTTTAGCTACGCCTCTATGTTAATATCAGTGACCTTATGGATATTTGTTTATTACGGCAAACGACCGATTTGAACGGAGAACAAAATATTTAAAGTCATTAATGTGAATCCATTACTACTGTAATAGTGTATTATATGTAAACAGTATCATATAACGTTTTACAACATTATACAAAACCGAATCGATAAACCAAAGTTTAGATAAAAAAAAAAAAAATGTTTCATTACACTTCGAGAAACGTGAAATTTCACGTTTGAAATATTTCACGCTCATAACCCTTTATATATATATAAATTATGTTGTGATAGCAATATTATTATAACGATAATTCGCTTATTTTGTGCGACGACATCACCGATTTCCATCTCCGAGACCTTTCTAACGGACGCGGTACGGCGATAAAAATGCCATTATTTTCCGTGGGGGGAGGATTTTCATTCCGCGATTAACTTGGTTGTTAGCGTACGGCACACAACTGACAAAATAACTATCGATAACTGTAACTATTTACAATTGACTAACTATACACACACATATATACATATTATAATATTATAAAGAGAAAAGATTTGTTTATACATTTGTGTAATGGATAAGCTCAAAAACCACTTAACCGATTTTTATCAATTTTCACCACAAAAAAGCTACATTATCAGCGAACAACACAAGCTGTATTTTCGTAAAAACACAGAGATCCTTACGAAAATTGAAATAATAAGATATTTTTTTTTTTTTTGGTATTTTTGGTATGAGTATTTAATGTTTGTCTATTTATTTTCGTTTATTTGTGGGCTACTTCGGTGACATATGGATAAAAATTCGATTATCACGGACAACCAAACTACAATCATGATTATTATCACTATTATCTAGCAATAGCGAAGCATTGCCGGGTATTATATATAAATATTCGGCAATGTATTCCTTTGTAAACGCGGGTATGCGTATTTAGAGCTATACAGTCTGTACAGGTAGTTTATAGTTTAGAACTATATATTGACACTCGTGTCGAATTTGACGATGATTATTTTGTTTTTGAAAAAAAAAAAACCCCTTATACGGCTATCGTATATAAAATACAAAATTCATGGCGTATATAAAAACGAAAATGCAGTTTGCTCGCGCTCGCGAATAGGCTTTTATCGTAGTTTTACTATACGAGCAATTTATTATTATTATTTTTTTTTTTGTATTTTTTTTTTTTATTCAGCTGCGCACAGTCTCTATAATTTAATAAAATATCTTATACGAGCCCTGCTAGCTGCTATACTCTGCTGTTATATACCTGCACAAATTGTACGTACATAAAACCCTAAAACGCTTTTAGAGAAACTATAATATATACGTATACGTGTGCTGTAGCACAAAGCATACGCAAGTTTCCAAAAAAAAAAAAAGTGCATTTTATGACACGGCCGTGGATATAGACTGGATATGCGCAGTCTTATATCCACGCACTTGATCTTAGGCTGGGCATGGGCAACCGCGGGACGAGACGGGATACTCATGCCGTCTTGAATTTGTTTTATTTTATAATATATCCCGTAATGAATTAGAACAATTACAAATTTAAAATTAAAATACCTACACGTGTTATATTAGAGTTTTCCCACGAAATAACCACAAAACCTAAAGGTTTATAATCGAAAAACGTGCGAAAGGTGAGAAAGTGGAACGTTCCATACGTATAGACAGCTCATGTATATTATAATTGTTGCGTGACTATAGTGTGTACACATTTTCATAAAAAACCTCGAGAAAAATTCGAAAACGGTACAAGTTGCAACTGTGTTCAATTTTTGCGGAAAAATATATACATTTTTTCACAGTGTTATTTACGCAGCAGCGCGATACTGCGCGATTAAAATACATAATTTTGTTAATTGGACAAGGTGCAGTTATAACGTGGTCGAAAAATGTTTTGCACGCATCGTTTAGAGGATATTAACTCTTATGATTCGTATCTAGTAATTGTATGTAAGTGTATAATAATAACATTATGCTGTTTAATTTCACGCGATAATCATTAATTTTATCTGTACGCCTATCACGTATATAAAAAAAAAAAAATTAAATTTACCGCATTAACCACGGGTAAAAATAAAGAAAATTTTTTTTCCGTTGGGGTTTTTACTATGAATAGATAGATTTATAATGTATGCTCTAGAAATTCTGTTATGGAAAAAATTTTAAAAATAACAAAATCCTATTATCCATTTAATCCGTAATACGTGTTCGTGTAATTATTGGTATCTACATAATATTATAATATTCTGTGTGTAAATTTAAACGCACACTACGCCCGGTATAATATTTATGAAATCGGCATTTATACCGTTTTAAACAAATTATAATGTGATGGTTATGCGTTATAAAATGAAAAAACCTTTTCGATTATTCGATCACCTACAGTTACGCGGCAAAAACCGTATAGATCCGGTATCACGTGGTTTCAGGTTCTATTAGCCTCTCCTTCCTCCTCGTTTGTCCATTTATCCGGTTTTTGTGTGTCGAGTATTATGCCTTTTTTTTTTTTCTTATGGACTCCGCCAAACCGGTAGGGGCCGCATTAGAAATGATTCTCCTGATTTGGCTTACCCTCTTAAACAGAGCCGCCTTTCGGGGGGCAAACCTAAATTAAGCAAGCACGCGGCTTCGGGTCTCGTATTGCGACGTATTATAAAAACATAACCTCTTTTTATTCTCTTTGATTATTATTTTTTGAACAAGACGATTGGCGATTGATTCAGGACCTATTGCATTTAAAATTTACAAAAAATCACTTATAAACGTCAAAAAAAGCACTTTAAGCGAATATGATCAAAATTATTAGACCAAATGGTAGAAGGGTTTAAATGATCTCACTCTAACGGATTTAACTTATTTTAACAATTTTATAACGTTACAAAAATTATTAACCCAAAGTTAATTTTTTTTATAACACATACCATGTTATTTAAACAAAATAAATAGTTGATAATAATTATTTGTGTCGTGTTAGAAGCGTGTCGTGCTAAAATTCGTTGCTTTAGGTGTTTTTTTTAACGTTTTTGAGTGTTTTTTGTTATTTTTAAACGCAATAAATCCCGAAACCTAGTGATTATACTTAATATAAAAATAAATAAATAAACTATACACGCGTGGTTAACGCATACACATACTTCAGTTCGTATCAGTCAATCGTGAGTAATAATTGGATTATTTAGCTTCATACGATTTAATAGTACCTCGCATTGTTTTAAAACGCTCACACTAAAAAATTAAGATTTGCCTGTTATCTAAATACAAGTTACTCGAACGGGTATTCATAACAATGAAAAACAAACATCTAAAGGATTACGTATAAAATATATGAATTTCAAAGTCACTTTAAATCACGTTAACGCATTAAACATTTTTGTATCTGTTTGGGTCCAACAGTCGTGTCCGATAGGGATTTTTAACGCGGATCGGATACTTACATAATTATCAATTATTTTTTTGTCCATGACATTCCGTAGCGTATTTTCCAAACGCCGTGAAAAAACGCGGTTTATTAATAGCTGACGATCGCAGCAGGTAAAATACGCGTGTTGTTTTTTTTCCCCCGGTAAAGAAGTCGTCGGACATACCTATAGAGCATAATAATATCGTTGTTTTTTTTTCTTCTTCTGGTTGTTGTCCGATCATTACGATCTCGAGTCACTATATTATATCGTACATTCGTACCTAAGTAGGCACAGGAATGAAAAAAAAAAAAACAGAAAGAGAAAAAACCGTAGTAATTTACATACATTATTATTTTTTTTTTAAATAGGATTTTCTGTTATATACAACGAGATAATAATATCATTGTATCGTAATAACATATATTATTCATTAGACAAAAAAAAATCCTAACCGATCTGTACCTATATAATATATTTTCGACTTTGCACCAATAACCGTGCCCGATTACACGTCGTCGGCCGAAAACGGAACGCATTTTCTGACCCCGTCTAATTAAGAGATTCAATTTTCGAAATCACGTACCCGCCTATATAGGTATGATAATAATAATACATTCGAATCGACGATCGACGGCCAGAGTACGGATAATTTTCGATACCCGTAATATTATACCGACGTCGTCACGTCGTTGCGGGTCGCTATCGTCGTCGTCGTCGGATGAGGTAGAGGAGGAGGAGAAGGAGGAGGGAGATCATGGATTTTTTCTCGTTAATATCGTACACGGTTTTTTTTTTTATTCAAATCCGACTCGGCCGGCGTATTATTATCGTACGGGTACCCGCGACACATGCACACTGTTATTGTATTACACACGGCGATACGTCGACGATTCCGGTTAGCGTCGTGACGGCGATTGCGCGGACGACGAATACCGACGAAATCGTAATGATATATAATATCACGTTCGCCTGGACGAGCTCTTATTGGTCCGGCGGCAAAACGATGGCCATCAACGTTATAATAATAATATGCCCGGGCATACCGACGCTGTAGGAGAAGGTATGCACCGTCGACGTCTGGTACCTAGGTAATCGTGTTTAAAAAACGCTCGGCGCGCTTTTTTGTCGTCTCCGTCCGACAAACGCGCGTGACGACGTAGACGTAGTGACGTAGCCAGGAATTTTCGACAGGAGGGGATGTAGCAAACAAGAACCGTAAAATGGGAATTGACAAATTAAAAACCGGACGCTAAATTGCTAAACATATTTCTAATCAATAAGCCAGGGGCGGACTAAGACTAAAAGAAGCCATCGGGATTTAGATGTAGAGTGGCAACATAACTATATTGTTTATACAAACAAATAATAGAGATTCTCCGGTTAATTAATAAACTTCTTAAAAGAGTAGAAGAGTACACACACGCTAAATGGGCAATACGTATTGAAGAAATGTTGAAGCGTTTTTCCAATTTAGAAATAGCTGTGTCAGTTGTAAATTCAAATCATCGTAAATACATTTTCCCTGCAGTGAAAACTGTTTCGAATTTAATCAACTTTTCTATAAATGATCCTGTAGTAAATCGCGTCGACGAATTAAATTTCAAAGAAGAACACTTTCCACACTTGCATCAAGCTTTTTCTCGTTTCGATATTGAACCACTTGTATTTATTTTTGTAATTTTAAACCAACGGGGAGGGACGTAACCATTAACCTTCCATGCGTACGCCACTGCGCAGACGGTTCGCATTCGATTTCGCGCCGTTCGTGGTATAATGATATGATGGTTCGACTATTACTTATCAGACTTTGAGGGAACGAATACGTTATCCGTGTCGGAACGTTGGTTTTTTTTTTTCTTTCGTTTTTTCAATATTTCCAAACGTGTTACGAGCGTGCGAAACGTCACGATTTATAAAACTAATGTGTCGGAATGCGCAGATAATGTTCTTACGCTATTAATAGACAGTTACAAAAAATGCCTGTGCGATAGCGTCTTCTCAATACGAGTAAACCGTCTCACGTAACGTAATACCATTAAACCGTCTCGGCCGTTCCGATTCTGAGCGAAGTCAGAAGTGTATCGGTTTTACATGTAATGTTTGCGATTTGTTCGTTTTTCTGTCCGTAAATCACTTTTCTATCGAAAATCTTATTCCAATAAAAAAAAAAAAAAAAAGAGAGCTTTTTCATAACATTTTACAGTCGCCACGACGGGGCTGTCTTTCGATATCCCGGGCAGCTTTCTTAATAATAATAGGGAAACTATTCCGTAGGAAAAACGTGAAATGTTACGACATTGACGGTTTCCTTATTTTCGATTTTGTTTTATTGTTGTAAACATTTGTTGTACTCATATAACCTTAAATTACTCTATGTACCTTTCCCCGACTTCTCGCGACTACAACACGGGCACACCCGTCGGCAGTTATACCGGATCTTTTTGCCCTTCGTTATTTCGTTGTTTTTTGTTGTTTTTTTTTAATTAACAGCCGAACGGCAATACATACCGTTCTTGTCTCCGTCGAAATATTATTATAATATATATATCTGAATATTCACGCAGTACACTATATTATCGTGACGGAATATAATAATATATAAATATTATTATACAAACGACCGGACCGCACGCTCGGCGTCCGTGTCGTTTGCTCGTATAATATTTTTTTCGTCCCGTCGCTTTTTTTTTTCCCCGTCACTTTTACCGCGGGGCTGATATTCCGTACGCGATAAGCGAAGCAAAATATTAAAAAACCTAAAAGGTTACACCCCGCGCGAATATTAGCGCGGGTATAACGTTGCACTGGTTTTGCAATTCGCGCACGCACACGATACGTATACAATAAATTTAAATATAATACACGTATTACACGTAATATAAGCGGTGGAACCTCGATAATGATTCGAAATCCAAGGGAAATACAATTTTTTAGACTTATTGAGGTTTTCTAGTTATCAAGATTTTATGGGGAAAAAAGCGAATTGAAGAGTTTTTAAAATGTATCTATACGTATTATAATTTTTAATTTTATAAAGTATACATGTATTAATGTGTAATATTATTAAAGATTTCGATTTATCTGTACCTGCAGTAATGTTAACAGCCTATAATAATGTGAGTCGTTTTTTGCTATAATATGATTACCACCGCTACATTTCTCATTTTTGAATATTAAAGTTGAAAAATACTATAATATAAACACAATAAACCGAATGAAAAGTATGATAATAAAAAAAATAAACGTTATTTGTTAAATATTATGGCACGCACAAAATATGATTTTTCCCCGGGGCTCGGGTTCCTATGTATTATACTAATCATTGATAATCGTATAAATTAAATACACTCCGAGTTACGCAGCAATATACACTGCGTACCCTGTTCCGATGAAAAAACTTTTCATTATAATTTTACTCGACGACAGCCATGAAAAATATAATCATATTTTTACAACAACGTAGATAGGTACATAATTAAAACTGATAAGGAAATAAATTAACATTTTTTTTTTTATTAGTTTTAATTATTACAACTTTACTGTATTACGCGCGACGTATATATACAGTCGAAGACGTCCCACGAGGATTTATTATTTTTAATATTATTAAGTATGGTAAATAATAACGTATATTATATTGTAGAACATTATTATGACGTTTCGCTCGACGTTTCGAATAATTAGCGGAACGTTCCAAACGACGGCGTGGTTGGTGTTTTGATTTTTATAACGACAATGCGGATTTACGAAAAATTACTCTCGCTTTCGTACGTTTGTATTTTAATTTATAATATTATGGTTAACACGTCAACCCGTCGAAAACATTTTATTCGGACCGCCGCTGCGACTGGAGGTTTAAAAAAAATTCTAGTAAAAAATTATACGAACACTTATACAAGTACGTAATTCACACGTGGCCGTAGGTTTGTACCTAGATACCTATATATACCTTAAGATACAACCGCGATAGGTGAATTTCATCGTACGAAAAACGAACGTTCGCGAGACACCAGTTTTTGTCCGTTTAAACATGTATTTTCACGGTACGGTGCAGTATACGAGCGCTCAACACGTCTTTTCTGCGCCGTATACGCTGTAACGACTCTGACTATCCAAAATAATTACAAACAAATACACATACCGTGTATTCGGAGACGGATCATCAGGTGCGCACGTCAAGGCGTATATTTTCTTTCGCATTATTCAGCGCATTTTATAACGTCGTTGTGCGAACGCGTCACCGTCATCGCTGAGTGCGGCAGATAAAAACATTTCTCAAAGACGTGTATTATAGGTCACTGTTTTTCCACCCCCTTCCCGCCGTTTGGACGTTTTAATATATCGTCATCAGTGGCATTATACCGGGGAGAGATTAGGGATCTTTTTTTTTTTAATATCTATATAATTATTATCTGACTACTTGTTTTAAAATTCAAATTTCATTACTTTTTATTCAGAAAAATCAACAATGTGTTCGCGTATCTAGTAGATAATACCCGTGTATACATAAAAAAATATAAAATACGGACATACTTCGTCCGATGCATAGGCTACTGATGTAGGTGAGAAGTGGCAACGTAGGAAATTTAATTCATATCTGTACGCAACGATAAACTATTGCTAACGAAAAACGATTCGGAGCAAAATTTTTTTGTGCATGTACGTAATTTTTCTCGGGTTTTCTTAATTATTATGAAAACCACTTGGAAACTCAAAAAATGATCTCCCTAAAGTACCGCCAGATACAATTTCCTATTGGATAAGGTACTACACTTGAAAATCGAAGCAAGACTTCTAGTAAAAAAAATTAAAAAGAACATCATTGTAAAACCAATACGTTTCTCGCTACACCCTCCGAATCTAAAAATTCGAAGCGTATGCATTTTCTTGTTTAAAACGATACCTACCCAAACACTATCATAGTTGTTATGTGAATGAAGCAAGATTATAGTACCTAACTCAATATCAAGTAAAGTAATAGTAATTACTTTCCTGGGTATCGTAATCACAGTTATTTCGAATTTAATTTCTCGGGCCCGAATTACACGTTTTACAACACGATACAACTTCCAAATTCAATATCTCCCTCCTTTACGTCCTTTAAATCCTAAACGTGCCACTGAATATTTATCGATACGTGTATACCTACGACGTATAATATTATATTAATAATCCAAAATCGTGTGTAATACTATATAATATGCGTAACGGTTTACCGGCTGTACCGTGGAAGCGCAGATGTCGATGTTATAATATTGTATCGAAGGTGCACGAGAAATTCGAAAAGTTTCGATCGCGTGGGTGGAATTTATTAGTTTAAGACATTTTCAAGGCGTTCAATATCGGAAGCATTAAATATTCAGTAATATACGATAAAAAATAATACTGTACGTATACCTGTATAATGATATTACAATATTCATTAACAGTTTTACGGTGTACCAGTATGACGACGGAGACATCCGGGGCGATAAGTCGACATCTGCGATCCGTCAATATAATAATACTGTTATTTTAATAACGACGAGACGTATAGAATCGAGAATCGAGTAAAATAATTAATAATATTACTATCGGCAAAACGAACGGGCGCAATCTATTTTGTAATATTGTAAGCGAAATGATTCTGCGCGTGAAAAGGCCGACGACAATGTTGAAAAATCTCAAAGTGAATTTTTTACGCCGCACAACCATGACAGTGCTAACGAAAATCGACGGATTCGCCGACTTTCAAAAAAAAAAAAAAAAACGTTTTGTACTTTTATAAATGATTATTAATAATATACATTTTATACTACGACGATAACAGTCATTATACTTCGGGCTTTGTTTATTTATTTTTCCGTATGCTCCATAATTATTTATTTACTATGTGTATTATATAGGTACTTGTGTATAATGATTTATTATACAGACGTAGGCATTCGGAAGTTCGTCGAGCTGGTTTCAAGAACTACTCGTCAAATTGTCATGGCCATTTTTTTCAACAATCGATTATCTCGCGGAAAAGGTTTTTAGCAACGGAAATCCACCCCGGTGAATTTTGTCTTTTACTTTTGAATTTCGAAAACAGAATCATCAAAATTCAACCCAATGATTGGACACTGGGCAAGACAGTGATACTGACAACCACAATCAAATTTCTCACCACATGACGCAACGTAAACCAAAAACGGCTAAACTAAAATTCGATATTGAATTGTATATAAATAGACCGTTTTCCTTTTAAAATGTAGAGCGGATCGACGAATGTATTGGTTTTGCAATGATGTTAATTTTTTTTTTTTCTGTAAACAACGTCTTGTACCGCGCGCGACGGGAAAACCGCGGCGATTTTCTCGAGTGAGCCGCGCCGTACGATAAAAATAACACGTAATAAATTACGGGTGCACCGTCTCGCGGAGATATTTTTTGATTTTTTTTTTTTTTTTTCTAATTTCTACTCCTCTCGCACGACAGCGATGTCGGCGCGGCAAAGTCGGGTCACGTACGAAAATATCGGCGATAAGCGTTTCGCGAGAGGGACGGGGGGGTGGCGTTGGTAAGAGGCCGCGGAGGAAAATTGATTTTGCACACTCCGAGCGTGTACACGCGTATTATATTATGTATATATACCGGGTGACATCGTAAAATCCTACCTATATAGGTACCCACGGCGGCGTACACCTATACGCACGCATAAAACGCCGTTGACTCCGCGACTTTCCGCCCGCTGCGCCGCACCTCCTCCGCGGGGCATACGGTTGAACAAACTCCTCCCCGAGCGCCGCACCTGAGCGCGTGTGTGCGTCCGTACTCGAAGAAATCGTTTTCTCTCCGCCGAGCTCTCGCACGCGGAAACCCTTTGGGAACGGCTGCGCGCGGGATTAAATTTTCCCGGCTTTTCCGCACGTCCGTTTCTCATCTCTCACCGACTCTCTCTCTCTCCCCCTCCCCGACCTCTCCCCCCCCCGTCACTTACTCTCTTTATCCTTTCTCCCTCCGTCTCTCCGTAAACGCACACACACGCGCGAGTACGTCCATATATATATATATATATATATATGTTTGTATATAGGTGTATACGGAATCCCCCTCGCCCCGCGTACACGCTCGCGGGAGGAACGGGCTCGCCGGAGCGGATTTTCCGGTCGTTTTTACGATACGGCTTTTGGCGGCGCGGCGGGGCGGGAGACTGCCGTGTAGAGTTTTTATTTATTTTTTTTTTTCCTCTTCTTTTTTTCTCTTTTTTCCGCCTTGTATTCATCTCCGCGCGGCAATTTTGTTCCGTTTGTTTGTTTTTACCCGGCCCTATACCTATATACCCGCGCGTATAAATATATACTCTTGTGTTATTATACGCATAAGCCGCGCGATCGACGAATTTTATTACACGCGCGCGTTCCACTCGAGACCGATCGAACTTTATATTGGACGAACTCTCCGAGTTTCCTTTGTATAAAAGTATAATAATACACACACACACACACACACACACACACACACACACACACTCACACACACGAGGTAAATTGAGTTTTCCGATTTCTCGATAGTATTGCGCGCGTTCGCGTGTTTGTTGCCTTGCTTTATATATTATACGCTTATACGCTTTTGCGCAGTAATTTTATTTTTACGATACGTGCGATATTATAGCAGCCAAATATAATATAGCTGGTATATACGAGCCCGCAGCAGATCCGTTCCCAAAGGCCCCGCGATCGAGGTAGGTATGTAACACGAAAAACTATAAGCATATATAATTATTATTGTTTCCGCGCGAGAAAACGAAATCGAGTAGGTATATACTATCTTATACATAAAACTTCCGATCGTTCGATTCGACGTAGTAAAAAAAAAAAAATTAAAAAAATAAATATAAATACGTACGTTTTCCTTCGACGGGTATAGCCGCTTACGCACGCACTCGAAAGCCGTGTAACCGGTATATGTCCTAATATCGGACGCGGGCTGCAGTATTTCACGAATACCGTGTTCAGAATGCGTTTCGAGTATTTCGAATATTTCAAAACTACTTTTCATATTGGAGATTCTGAGTGTAGCGAGGAATGTATAGGTTTTAAAATAATATTTACTTTTTTTGTCTGTGTACAACTTTTCTACCAGGAATTTGGCTACGATTTACAATGATAGCACTTTTTCTGTAAGGAAATCTGACTGGGGAGATACTTTAAGATATTTGATTCTCCCAGGAATTTTCCAAATAAAACCCGAAAAATACGTAGGAAACACGGAAAAATAGGTACAATTCTTACAGATACACATTAAATTTCCCATCTATTACCTTTCCAACTTCTCACCTATAATAGTGGCTGCACCCGTCCCTCATCATCCTAGTATAGCTTTTTTCACGTATATTATTGTTTAGAAAACGCGTAATTTACATCCTATATACACTTGATTTAAGACATCGATCAGAATCCCCAATAAATTAAATATAATACGTGTTACCCACATTTTCGTATAATACGTATCTATTTTATGGTTTTACATTTTTTTAAATAAACATTCCTAACTCGTTCCGAATATTTTCGGCCAATTATTCGGAATATATTTTAGAATACTACTGTTGTTAAATATTTTACCCAAGTCAACTGTCGGGTACTACACTACCACGTTATATAAATGTACTTATATATATTCAGTCACGTGCCCAGAAATGTAAAACGGTAAGTGGACGTAGACCTAAAAATCTTATTTTTATCCAATAAATCCGAATTTTGTTTTGTAGCCGCTTGACTGTATAACATACCCAAGATTATAAAATAACTACAAATAAGTAGGGCTGTGAATTTGTAGGAAATTTTATTGTTTTTTTTGTAAATCGTAACTTTTTCAAAACATATTTTGAATCGTGTAACAACGAAATCAATATTGTGAAACTTGTATGCGACTTTGTTCGTGTCTGATTCGATAACCAAACGTTTACTTTTTAATTTATTTCAACGCTATTTTCATCAGTTTTTCACAATATCACATATTATTTTTTAAATTTATACAGGCTATAATATAAATACGAATCGCATTTATATTTCTCATATATAACGCGATTGGGTTTTATATCGGCCTAAAAAGACCAGGATCATAAATTATATCATACTACATAATACAGACGACGTATCGAATAATAAATCGTTTGTTAATAGATTTAAAATCGGTTTGTACCTCTGTCTGTAGATAATAATATACTTTAGTGCAGAAATATGCAAATATAATCGTTACTTTTAATAAATTAAACAAAAATATGCATAAGGGAACGCCTATACAGTATTATTATAGTAAATGCATTTCTCGCGTTGTGATTATTAAAACAATTCCGTAATCGATGGAACCATTAAACGTTACGTACAATATACGACTTGTTTTTTTTTTTTTTTTTAATCATAATTTCATCGTAATGTATCGTACGGTAATAAATTAATCGAGAAACGCGTTTCTATACCGTTTCATCTAAAGACGTGTCAACCGGCCACGATGCGTTTATAACTGTAAGTTTAAGCGGTTTAGAAGAAAAAAAAATACATATTAAAACGTTCATGCGTGCCGAAAGATTTATCATTATCTCGCATAATAAAGTTGGATCTACAACTGCGTATGTTTACGACGATACACGCATATAGACGTGATAATCTGTTGTAAAACGGTGTTCACGTCGAAAAGATTACACGATCAAACATGATGAAAGTGATTAATTTGAAAAATTCGAAAATACGACTGTATATAATAATAGCGTGTATTTCGGGCGAACATATATATTATATCATCGTGTAAAAAAAAAATCACGGAAAATTTAAAATAATATATTAGCCAATATTGATATAGTGCATATTGTTTTTTGTATAATTTATTTTGCTATTTTATCGGTTTCTTATTAGTTTAATTATTATTATTTTTTTTTTTTTGGTTTTTCAACGTTCCCCGAGCTATTATGAAACATACGCATTTGAAGGGTCCGGTGCGAGAGCCAGGTATCCGTGATACTTTGAAACTGTTTGGGAGTCATGAAAAAATGAAAGGATTGAATTCCTAACGGGTGAGGTAATATTATTTCGTCCTGAAAATGTCTAAATTTGTGAGACCGTTCAAAATATTATTGCGAATATTGTAATTGCGGTTTACCGACAAGTTGACATCGTGGACACTCGGACACTTTTCGCACGGCGACATGTAATATAACAAAATATTCAAATGGCATCGTAATATAAAAAAAAAAAAAAATAATAAAAATAAAACGGAAACGCGAGAATTTCCAGCGTACCGCCTACAGACGTTGCGTGTTTCGCAATTTAAAACTGCGGTATTTTGTTCGTTAAAAAAAAAAAAAAAACATATATATATATATATATTCAATATTGTGATCCGTAGCTAATATATTATGTGCGGTCGCCGATGAATATAATATAGAAATTCGAGTAGTCACGATCGAGTAGGTCGGAACGGCGACGCCGCGCGGGGCGGTGACCGTTCGGAATATTATTTATTTCTTTTCCATATACATTATCGTAACTCTCTGGTCCGTACCGACGACGTCGTTCTTGCAACGTTTGATAAAGAAGAAAAAAACATAGAGATAGAAATACCCGCGATACAAAAGACCGACAAATATACGAAAAATCTAAAATAAAAAAATAATACTAATAATAATAAGACCCAAAATACGAGTCGGAAGCATCACGACGGAGAAATAGTCGGGAGAGAGAGGGAGAGAGAGAGAGAGAGAGAGAGAGAGAGAGAGAGAGAGAGAGAGGAGAGTGAGTGGGAGAGAGAAAATAGAATGGCATGTTTCCAGGGAAGCTTGCCCGGCACTACCGTTCGTCCGTCCAAATTACCAATTCAAATGCGATGTCTCCTGCCCCCAGTAATCCGGACCAACTATAAATCTGAGATCGCTATATCTTTTATAATATAATGTACATATATTTATGTTTTGGGATTAAGACGTCTCCCGGTCTCTAATAATATAATATAGTATAATCACAGTCGCTTATTTTTTGTATTTTTTTTTTATTTTTGCTATTTCGTTTAATATCGACCAAAACCTTTTTCAGTTAATTTATTTGTTTTTTTTTTTTTGTTTTCTGTTTCAGAGCCGTTTTTTTCATGATGAAGTCAATAACGCGTACACAATCGCAGTCGTCGTACAAACCATGAGTTACTGCTGCCACATTTGTATATTTAGGCGACAGTTATCGATACGCATATTTTGCAGCAAAGTGGGCCAGGAGAAAAATCCAATCAAAAATTCACTCTTGATTTACTCGATTATAATCATTTTTTCTTCGGCTTGACTTCGGCCCTCAAGACTAAAACAAAACCTATTCCCGCAGTCCTCCGCAATTTTTTATCTCCAGTGTCTTTAATGTTCCTAAGAGTCATCCCTTAAGGCCTTATTCTTTAAATAGAGCCTGTCTCGATCACAGCTACTAAACTATTACAAAGAATCCTGTTTATGCCAAATACGACGGTTCCTATAAATAAATCTAATATTTATGTGTGCATTTAATTTATTTTACAGACTGTTTAGAATTGCTCGATCGAACAACGTTTTATTGAATTCAAGAAAGAAGGTATTTTTGGGCGTTCTGTGATACAGTCCATTTTGGGGTCGATAAGATTTTAATAATTTAAAATTTTTAACGTTGTGTATACAACGAGAAGAATATGAAATTCTGTAGGAATGATGTCAGTAAAAACTATCATTCATAACGAAATAATAAAAATAATAATAATAACAGGAAAGTGATAGTTAAAAAAAAATTTAAAAAAGACGGACATACTTTGTATGATGGATGGGCCACTGTTGTAGGTGAGAAGTTAGGAAGGTAGGTTGTGAAGGATAATTTAATTCATATTTGTATACGCAACGATAAATTATTGCTAACGAAAAATGATTACGAGTGGTATTCGGTTATACATGTTTTCAAATGCAGGTTTTCAATGTTGTATAATATTACACGATTTTCGTCAGATTTGATATTAAAATTTCATATAAAAAATTCTATATTATACTTAATTTTTTTTGTTACCACAAATTACGATTTATAATGAACTTCCCGTTAAATTTTGAAGCATTTCTATTTGGTCCAACAATTTTATATGTACTTAACGAATAAAAATTACGAAAAAAACACTTAAAATTTAAATGTCTATAAATAGCTCAAAAATGACTAAAATATTTTTTAAATTTTATCACATCCAGAAAAGGCAAATCGTATAAGTTTTCTGTCCAAATTTCAGGTCGCTGAGAATATTTTTAACTGATTCGCAACAAAAAACAAAATTGAAAATAATACGTTTCGTAATTTTCCCCGCGTTTTTCCCATTTATTATGAAAAACCCCGAGAAAATTAAAAAAAAAATATTTTTAAAGTACCATTCGTATAAAATTTTCTTTCGGAAAACGTGCTACACTTGAAAATCGGAGCAAGACTTCTGGTGAAAAATTTTACCACATCGTTGTAAAACCACGATACGTTTCTTGTCGCTCCGCTCAGAATCTAAAAGTGAGTAATATTAGTCGTTGATTGTAATAATAAATGACATTATATTATATTCACTGTCATTGTTTGTGTGATAATTTTGTCCCGCACGGCACGTGTAATGAATTTAGACCATCGCCGTAACGCCGTGTCGACGACGTTTTTAAGTACGGCGCGCACTACGCGTGTTATTACAAACACACCGCGCGCAACTAAATATAATAACATTATAATTCTGTGCATTCTTCAAACGCCGAAAATACTCGTATTACGGATTATCGCGTTTGTAATTTATAATATAATAATAATAATAATAATAATAATATATCGTGTAGGTACATAAGCATCACCTAAAGTGTATAACGTACGAGCGTATCGCTCGCGATAAATAACGTTTCTTTCTCGTATTTACTATTATAATATTACCGAGTCCACGCCAATTTTATTTTAACATCGTTCGAGCGACCGTTAAGTGTACGCTACGCCCGGGTGTGTTGTCTCAGTCCGACTAACGGGCGACTAACGGGATACATCAATAATCCACCTAAATCTGAAATAAAATCTATATTGAAAAGTCTAGAACTCGCTCGATTTTGGTTTCAAAGTATTATAAAATTAAGAGAGAACGGACTTCCGAAGGGCGAGTTATGCGATTCTTTTTTTTTTGTTATGTGTTACTGTCGTTTAAAAACGATAAATTAGATTTTCGTTATTAAACGATGTATATTGAACTACGCTATGACCGGAATAATAGCAGTAACGCATCGTCTTGCAGCCTATATATTATTATAATATCGTCTTCTTTTAATTTCGTTATAGGTAGATCTACTTTTAAATCAAAATCAAGCGAGTTCTATCGACCGAAATGCCTTTGTGCGCGGTCGAAAGACCGCTGAAGAGCCTTTCGCGTGCGCGCGCTCGTGCATACGAAAATCACGGGTACGACGCCCGGAAGAGAGAGGCGATAAGGGGAACGCTATTCGGCAGCTATCCAAATATTGCATTAAAGAATAGAAATAAAAACAAATGAAAACTAATACCTACCGTACCCGATGCGATTTACTGTATGGATTTATTGTGTAGGCGCGTAAAATAACATTATAATATGTCCGTACGATTCCGACAGGACTTAAAGTGGCTGGCATAACTGCACACTGCAACAATCTCTGTGTACTATTTCGAGCGTTCCGCGATGTCAGAGCCACGATGACGTAACGAAAATTGTTTAGGTTTAAAAAAATCGTATAACATGCACTCTATATTATATGCAATGTGTTCTGAATATAGTTAATACTTGAACGGTGGCATTTTGAAAATATACGGTGAACGCAGTGTTGTGCCTAGGGGGGAGGGTTAAGGGTTATATACCCCCATTAGTTTGAAAATACAACAAAATATCAGTAATCTAATATCGAAACTCATAAATTTCGGTCGATTACCGAGAAAAAGCTTGATGTATTGATTAGAAATTGGCTTTTTTAGGATCCGGCTTTTAAATAACCAATTCAATAATTGAGTTGGGTAGAGAAAACGATTTCACTCTTTTTTCATGATTTTTATTTGTTACATACTCTCCCATTGAAAATTCCTGAGCACACCACTGGGTGAATAGGTACGTTTTTGAGAACGGCAATTAGAAGAACCTACAGTATGGATGTAAATTTCCTGCAGCTTGGTTCTCGTCCACTTAAATCGATGTATGTAGCGTTAAAAACAGAAAGAAATATTGTGAGGGCAAAATCAAAAATAACGTCAATTACTATAAAAAAAAAAATGAATAATTCCATCAGTCGCAGTCACTGCTGATGTCTTGGGGGAATTATAGTCCGATAACAATCTTTATTCTTTTTACAAGACGTATTGAACTTTGATTTTGTAAATGAATTATAATATTCCCGAACGCTATAACATTAGAATTTGAATAAGACCGATGTTTTGTGCGGGTCTCTTAATACAAAAATTAAAACTCGTTGAGTTTTCGTTAATAATTTTTTACGACGTTTTAATTGCAAATTTTAACAATTAGTAATTAAATAATATTAACAATTCGTAAAAAAAAAAAACCACGAGCAGATCCTTTAAATAGGTGCCGTAAAAATAATAATATACTATACTATAATAGTATACAGTCGAATTTCGATTTCAATTGATCAATCGTCGTCGTCGGATTAATAATATTATTATTAAGTAGACGGGTGCCTGTATAATATGTTATTTTATATCACCTTCGGGTGTTGCAGCCGACGTAATGTCCGACGGTATTGTTTCTTAATATACATTTATATATCGCAATTTGACCTTTTGTGCGCCGGCCGGGCGACGGTTTTTAAATTTTTTTTTTTTTCTATTTACGATTTCTATACGCAGGTGTACAATAATATAAAACGCGCGACTGTTATAATAATATACGAGTCCGTTTATAGAATAATCCGGTATAAAAAAACGTTCGAATAATGTCTTCATTATATTCGTGCGACGTAATCCGTCGAAGGTTTTTGCACGTAAAAATATACGAGTTTACGCAACGACAATTTCAGATATTATGGAAATGTTGGTCAACGGAACGATTTCCAATCTAAATCGATACAGTAGCGTGATCGAGGGAGGTTTTTTGGGTGTGTCCGGACACCGGCCTCTTTAAATCGGTTTTTTTGAAATGTAATTGTATTTACATCAGTGAAATCAGAAAAAAATGACGGTCAGAATTTGTAATATCGACAATTATTATTTTTCTACCTAATTGTGTTTGCAATCACTAATTTATTGAAGCAAACAATCGTTTTAAACGCATTAAAAAAAACAAATTTGTCTGAAGGTTATACAAAAAAAATAATTACTTTGTAAATATTTCGATAAAGCAAATAAGTATACTGTCATCAAATGCATTTCTAGTTATAATTATGGGATTTATTATCGTAAGGTTAAACAAAAAGTTTCAATTTATCGTAAAATCTTCACTAAAATCTCCGAATTGGCCATCCTGTGGTCCAAATATTACCTCAGCAATATACGTATATGCAGTTCGGTAACACGATTTGGCGGTGTCTAATTAAATTTGTAACTTAATGGGGATTGATTTATTTTTATACATTTTCTAGTTTTATACTTAATATAATATATGTACTTGTTTACGCCATTACGGTCTTTACGATTTATGAAGGCGGACGGCCGAGGCCTCAGAAATGTCCTCAGCAACACGCATTTTTTTCGACGAGAGCTGCCACCGAACATATATTTGAAATTTGAAACATACCATAGTCAATAGTAACAATAATTTATCGTGTTGCTAATAAATAACCGAAGTGCAATCTTAAGAGGGCATCACAACAGTTATTGTGTATGCAATAATAGTTAAAAGGGCTAATATATTCTATATTGAGCGATGAAGTGTTGTTGTTTTAAAACTGATGATTTATTAAAATACTTCAACAACAGTATAGCAAGTATCAATGCATTGGACAACGAATACAATGTATGCTCGCTGGTAATCAATTAATCTGAATGAATACATATAAGAAACATTTTTTGAATTTCAATTTATTCCTTATATAATACTATCGGGTAACTGATAAAACTGATCACTACACACTGTATTTGTGAAATTTCAACAATATATTATATATTATCAATATGGACCGAAGAGCTTATTATCGTGTATATCATTTTTTTGATTTTCCGAACAGTTTTCATAATAATCGGGAAAATCAAAAAAAAACGGGAAAATCAAAAAAAAAACGGGAAAATGTACGTACATATTGTATAATTGCAATTTCGCTCCGAATTGCAATCGTTTATCGCTGCGTACACAAATATAAATTAAACTATCCTCTATAATCTACTTTTCCAACTCCCCATACTGTACCCATCGTGCAAAAAGTATGTCCGTATTATTTTTTTTTTTTTTTAATTTTCATAAATATAGATGTATTTTTGATACGGCTACACGCTTTTACGTCATTACTTATAAATAAAATATATTGTATTTTATTTTATTTTGAAGGAGGATAAAAAGGATACAAAATGTGAATAGCACAAAAGTACAGCTATATATCGCGTAAATAAAAAACATTACGTGAAATAACCAAAATGATTGAAAGCGAGTCCAAACATAATATTATATATTACACCTATCATGAATTCCTTTCAATATCCTACCTCCCCAACTTTTCACCTTACCACAGTGGCCCGACCATAGTGCGAAGTATGTCCGTCTTTTTTATTCTAAGCGTTCCGGGTTCATTATTATAATCAAAATTAATATTTCAAAAGCCATAGTATTAATATTGTTAATGAATAATAATAACCGAGTTGGAAATATCAAAAATAAAAATTTCGAAATAAACCCGAAACGCAGAGGCTAGGGGTAGGTCAGATAAAATTATATAAATGTTTAAATACAAGTGAATACTAATATAAATTTTTGATTTTAAAATTGTGTTAATTTTTTTTAGAAAAATGGGTAGGCCCCGCCCTACCAGGCCTGGTTAGGCTACGCCACTGCCGAAACGGTGACGCATTTTTATATTTTTATAATGAAAATATTTACAAAAATAATCAAAAATTGACGGGGACCATAATAATAAACAAAGTTGAAAAGTTAAAATTAACTAAGTTCGCGGTGTCTACTTATATACTTAAATAAAAAGTTGTTTTTTTACAGCTTAATTTTATTTTTTTTGTTTTTTTTTTTTTTTAGATTACTTATAATGTATTTTTTAATGGTTCTTGTTTTAATTTGAATGTGAGTATCCGGTTAATTTTTTCGCCGGGAATTAAATTAACACTCTATTTTGTTTATTTTTATCGTCGACTAAACCCGCATGGTATACACCTTTAGTATATTAATGATACAATATCTCTCATATCAATTTAGTTAAAGAAATTTGTCAGAATACACATTATTTTTTATACGCAAATATATTACATAATATTATAAATGTACGTTTCGGGGGTAGTTTTCGGTAGTCGGAAAATTCACACCGGATATACCGGTGCGTTAAAAGTCGGATTAAATTAATACACTTTTCCTACCGACTTCTCTATTCACTTGAAAATATTATAATTTTGTCCGGACAGCTACCTACAATAACCGTGTATGTTTTTTTTAACAAATCGACTCGCAATGACACGCGCGATATCTATCTAACGTACTGTAGATTAATATAATATCATAATACATAATATAAAATAGTGCACGCAGCAAATTCTAAATGTCTAAACCGGTTTTTAGAAGAAAAAAGTACAAATACATGTATATTTAAATATTTTTTTTTTTTTTTTGATCAAACAACTACCTATGTAAACTGGTTTAAAAAAAATATATGCATATACATCGTTTTGAAATATCTATCACCGATTTGGACGTTCAACTGCATATCGTATGATTAAATTTTTTTCTTCATGAAATTGTGTTTTTTATAAATCCAGAGTAAATATGCATTTATAATATTCAAATTAACGTAGTTAACGAAATTTTACGATAATATCGATTATTGCGGTGGCGGTTTTTTATATAAATTTTGTACAACAAAAATTATACCTGTAAAAACTCGCTCCAGTATTCATGGTCAGCAAAAAAAAAAAAAAATCTTGGCTACTATGTTAATTATTCCGTGTATTCTACGACAAGTACAATAATATTATTATGGGGTTAGAGTCATTTATAGTATATGAATTTTAATTTTTTTTTTCTTTAATAATTCAAAAAACAGCAGATGTTAATATATTATATATACTCGTATATAAATATACTGTTGTGAAGATACGCGATCTAAAAAAAGTCTTAATACGAAATATTATAATTTTATATTTGCGTGTTTTACACATTTCGATTATTAGAGCGCTATTATATTTGAGTGATTTTCGGTAAACCGAACACGAAAAGTAAAAACCGAATCTATCCGGCAACGAACTATTATTCTTTTGGAGGTCATTCTCTATCGTTTCCGAGGAGGAAATCGGGCATTCCGTGCTGTATCTGATTTACTCTAACAAATTCGGCAATATAAAATTGTATTCAATTTAAACATTGGTCCAGAAGCGAGCCTAATTATTAGCGAAATATAGTATTTTATATAAATATAAAAATATTCGTAAAATTCTATATATTATTATGACGTATATGACGGGTTGTCCGAATGCGCGAAAATAATAAACGATAATTTATTGTACTTTTGGTATATTTTTAGTGGTTTTTATGCGCCAATATAACGTTTATACTATAATTTGCGTATTGTACGTTTTTGTGTATTGCAGATGGAATACGCGACGCCGAGAAAATTGTTTCAAAACTTATTATAAACACGGCGATGATAATATTATAATAGTGTCATAGACGCAACTAGACCACCAACTTTGGGAGTTCTGACGTTATAGACACGTCACAGACGCATAGAGACAATGCCCCCGAAATCCCCTTTACACGACACTTATTATATAATAAGCGTCTATACACATTTCATTTACATTTTTTAAATTTTTTTTTATATACACTACACATATGCTATAGGTAATCTGTATTTTGTTTTGCTAATTAATTATATGAAACAATAAATGGCTAAAAAATATTTAGTCTATAATATAACTAAGAGCTTATCGGGTATTTTTTGGTGTGCCAAAGACTTCTTAGTACCCCCTCCCCCTCCCAGTTGTGCCTGTGGATACAGTGCGTGATATCGTACGGTTTGCTGACGGACGAAATAATGTAACAAGACGACGGCGGCGGTGAAAACGCGGCATGACGACTTTCGCGAAAATCGGAAGCTGTGTTTTGACCTAAATCCGCCGGGCACGCATCAAATATACAGGGGGCTCGGAACACGCGCACGCTCGCGTCACATTATATATTCCGCCCACGCTCGGCGGAGAGGACGAAAAATCAATACGATCCGGTGGCAGCGGCAGTGGCGGCGGCAGCAGAACCGTGCGATCGGCTCTGGAAAAATGAGAACCGGCGACGCGGCGGCGCACGTCCCGTCGTCGTAATCCGGTGCGCAGTGATGGCGTTACACCGGCACGGGTATAATTAAAATTTATCGCGATTGTACACGTTGGGTTTTTTTTTTTTTTTTTGGTTTTTCAGTAAGAAGGTTTTCCGTGTTCAAATGGCAAAGTGCAGTCCGGAGTCCGGCGGGAGGAAAGGAAAAAACGGACATAAAAACCCGCGTCCTCTATACAGAATAATAACAGCCCTATTGGGATTCAGAGCTTTTGGACGGGTTTAGCGTGCGTTTCGAGAGCGGAAGCTATAGACGTTCGTCTATTCGTTCTCTTTGTTTCCTGTGTATATTATTATACAAACGCACAACATACCCGGTAAAATATCGCATTTAGCGCCGTCGATTTTGCGCTTTTAGTTTCAATATTATAGCGAATCGACTGGTGTTATTATTGAACTTTCAAGTAAAATCATTATCTGTGTTTATACGTCAGCGTTTTCCCGGTATTTAAAATTTTTTGAGGCATAAACATTTTTAAATTTTGATATTTTATCTCGCTTAAAATGTTTAATTACGATAATAATCATCGTACAAATACAAATAATTTTTATCCATTGAAGTTTGATAATATATCAAATTTCAATGGATTAATGGATTAATGGATTCAATGGTTAATTCACTCTAATACTAAAATTGTCAGCTCGAAATTAGTTTTGTTAAACACAAATTTGATGTATTGTAGGTTTGTAAGACGGACACAACAAATTAACGTGTAGATTTTTTTTACGAGTCAACTACATCCCGAAACCGGAAACGAGATCGATATGCAGACAAAATGGGTGGGAATAAAATAGTTTTAGTCAATTTGAAACAGTTTGCGTTGTTAATATTTGAAAATAAAAAATCAATATGTTAGGTATTATTAATCGACGGGTTTAACAAAATGTTTACGGTGCGTATAAAAATAACAAAAATTGAATTATTTCGACTTTTTTTCGTTTAATTAATTATATCATTGTCGAGATGCGTCTAATTGATGTATGTTCGTACGCGATTGCTCTTGTCACCGATTGGTCAGTGTGAATCCCACTCAAGTATGGCCAATTAAATCTAAACATATCGAGATTGGGCGTCTGTCTTGGAAGTTTTTTTTTTTTCTTTTAATGCAGGGAGAAGTGAATATTCATTATGAGAACAAAACGATGGTTCAGAGCCTATAAACCAATATAATATACGACGACGACGACGACGATAATAATGATGACGCGGTATACCAACTAATACCCGATGATAAATAGCGATTATCTATTATAATTTACTCACCCGAAGAGTATACGAAATGCGCACCCGCGGCGTTTTGAGGGGGGAAAAAAGGTACTACAGTATATTGTAATATACAATGTTTATCGTTTCTAAACGAAACTTAAATCTTTAATATGTACGCGATCGCCGGGCTATACTCATTTTCTCACTGTACTAATATATATGGCCGGAAAAGAAAACAATCGTAAAACAAATTTTTAATGTAATTATACGTATAATATTTCCCGAGGACTCACCAACGCCACCGTGCGCGTATAAAGTCGGAGGTTTACGTCGTCGTTTTGTCGTGATGTGACATTTAAATAACTATAAGTACACTGAGATATTTTATAGGTATATATACAGTTTTCCTCTTTGTGTACGCGCGCGTGGCTCGACAATTAATAGGTATTACTAAACACAAACCCGGATAACGTATAGTCGAGGTAAGCACGTGCTGTGTAGACTATATAGACAATGACGGGCGTTATATAACGAAACTAGACAATTTATCAAACTAAAACAGGCCAAATGATAAATTTGAACAAAATTGTAATCAAAATACTCTTTAATAGGTTAAGTTATCGATCATAATCCATTTGTAATGAAAAAAAAAAAACAAATTATTACTTGATAGATAAAACATAAAAATAAACGTCAAATTGTGTAGCTATGATTGATTTTCAAGGAATTTCGAACCCGCATTTACAGTAGGTACGAATGCATTACCCGTCATGCATTATGATGTGTGTATTTATATAAATTTAAATAAAAAATTTTCTTCATTTAAAATACAAAAGTTAAATTTTTAATTTAAAGTTCTACTTAGTCAGTTAATCAGCCTGTTATATCCAGTCAGTATTAGGTCAAACAATGGCCTGACTGGCCTGATCCGTAGTTTTTGCCTATGGCGATGGAGCTATTTTATTTCTTGTTATGTATAGAACAGGCATCCCAAAATTGAACACATTGAAATGTTTCCAATTTCGTATCATAAATCTTAAATGATTTATAACATAATTGTACAGCTCAACGTACAGGTGGCGGGTATTGGTCATGATATATGATCTTATAATATTATTGTAATTAATGGGTTATTACAAAACACGTGTACAAAAATTAACAAAATTGACAATGTATACATTTATTTGAAAGTAAAAACTAAAATTCATGAAATTCCGATTGTTTTAACAATATTTAAAAAAAATATAAAGCTTTTTTTTGAGTCGGAGCTGCAGCAATCGGCTTAGCGTATTCGATCACCATCAGAAAAATTATATACACATACGCGGACACACGTTTAATTTATTATACTTTTATGAATAAACGAGCAAAGTCATTTGAGGAAAATATAATATACGCACTTTTTTAATAATTTATATCTGTTGCGTAACACACTTTAAGTACGCGACATCATCGCCCGCAGCGTCGGGTATAGCAATTATTATACAATGTTTAAATTGCATTTAAATGCGCGGGAAACTAAGGATATACGCTGAAATTGCGTTAATAAACGTTCATTAAAACTATCTATACGGTTTTTTTTTTTTCTTTTTTTTTTTTATAATGAAAATACAATATAAACGGTGGGAAAGAAACGAGAGATCGGTATAATATATGTGTATTATAATAATATACGATGATGTGTTGAAATCTGCAACCGCGGTGATTGCACCGACAAAAACGCAGCGGTGAAAATCGATTTGTAAACTCGGATTAGAAAAAAAAAGAGAAGGGCAACAATTGTAACTGTAACAATTTACATTGTCTCATTGAATCGTACAACACTATCGGTATAGCTGTAGCACGCCTAAAATTTAACTTGACCATATATACTTTAGCGAAATGTCTAAAACAAAATCATTTTTACAATTCGCATAGATCTAATAACCAATATTAATGCGAAAAACACGTAGTAGAACGATTTCTATCGTGACCTGCATTGGCTACAATAATAATGATAAATTCGGATGTTTTTTTTTTCACCAATAACGAAACCAATTCACTGTAATAATGTACAGAACTCCCTAATAAGTCGTCTATTATAATATTGTTTCACAAGACACGGATTGTTATTATGGTAATACGCTACATACCGTGTATATGTTGTATTTTAACTTTTCTACATCCAGATAAAAGTATGATATTGTACTAATATTACTCGTTCAGTGGATTCGTTGCATCACGAATTAAGACGAATGATATATGAGATAGTTTTAAGACTAAAATAAGAAATTTGCGTTCAAAACGTAAATGCGAAAATTCTTAAACGAAATTCAGCGAATCTCAAAAGCAAAACCTAAACGCTCCCCCTATCCCACCTTATATAAAAAAAAAAAACAACAAAAGATTTCATTGAAATCGAGTGCGATGAATAAACGCATGTAGTAAGTAAAGAGGGTTTTCGTGATGTTGAAACGACAAATCCCTTCGGTTTAATTATAATTTCTGCGCATTACAATTTTCAATGCATAATATACGATGTTTTAATTTAAGTGACTTCGATAATATTTATAAAAACCAATCCGACGCGGTACGAAAGCATTTTTTACCAGAAATATAAAACATAAAAATAATATGTATACATTGTTATATTATTTTATTTTAAACGTGTTTTTATTTTATTTTTTACCCGTAATACTACCTATTTAAGCTTATAGTTATCAAACCGTTTAAATATCATATTTATTTTTGTACATGTTACTTTCCTTAAAAAAAAAAAAAAAAAATAGGTAAAAACGATGGAGAAAAAATGGTGACCGCCGACAGAGACGAAGTCTGCGTGTTTGTTCACCGAATAAAATAAATATTCTCATATCTCTCTTAAATATCACGGTGAACCGTATAAATTATTATGTAGCTGCAGTTTCTCGATCTAACAATGTATAATATCTTATTACAGCGTCCTCGGGTTATACGCCCGTGGGATATCGAATAGAAAATCGAACGAAAAAAAAAAAACCGAACGAAAACTATAAAAGACAATTAAATATGGTAGGTAGGTAGGTTTTTTTTTTTTTAATGAGCTTAATATAGTGTCACCGCCTCGGCGAGCGTTTTCGTATAGACCGTATTTTCCCGGCGTTAATTAAAAAAAAAAAAAAAAAAAAAAAAATACGGGAAAAAACACGTAACTCCGCAGTACTTCTATGGCGTGTATCTATATGTCCGCATGATATTATATACTCACGATAAACGACATCGATCGGCTTTGATATTATTATACTGCAGCATTCGTATACCAGTATACGTATGTACGCCTACATAAATCTGTATTAGAACCTAACCTCTATAGATAACAGTTTATACGGCGATCCGTGGATTATACTGCGACGACATACTAAATATTTTCGTGGTGTTGTACGATTCGGCGCGATTGTGTACGAAATTATTATAATGTTTCAAATTGAAATATTCGACGTAAATGTTATTTCGCTATATTATACGCAGGTTGCAGTCGGTTTTTATCTCGACAGCGATTTTCTCGTAAAAACGTACAAAATAGATAAAACCGTGTGTATATATTTATATTAATGATGATAATTGCATTAAACAATGTACACTGCATAATCCAGTGGTTTTAAACCCGGGGGTCGCGACCCTCGAAGTGGAATGATAGTTAGGGGATCGCGAAAAACCATAAGTATAATATGCATACAGCGTGTATCGTATTATTCGAGTTTTATGGAACAATTTTTGATGGGGGTCGTCTTAAATGGAAAATAAAAAACAGGGCGTCGCGATTCATAAAAGATAAATCACCGGTATGATCAGCTGTATACGGGCTAACAAATTTTATACGGCCTTTTTTCGACCGTAAAAACTCGTTCGAAAAACTTATTTACCTGACGTTTGAAAATATATCACGTTTTCATAACACGTTTTCGTTTGAATTTTATAAGTTGATCCCAGCATTTCGCTGAAAAGGACAACTAAAAATGTTAAGTCCACGTATAATTTTAGATTTCATTATTTGGTACAATTTTTCGTTACACGTTCTTCTCTATTTTGTATGATTGTTATTTATGTTTGAGAAAATCGCTACACTATTAAATTATGATCACCCTGTATAAGATCGGTGTTCTAGGTATTAAAATAATGAGATTCAAATTTAATTGAACTCCGGTGTGAGCGAAAAAACAATACCTATTTATTTATACCTTTACCCAATGTCTTAATATTGAAATGGTTTAGATTCTAAACTTTAGAATAATATAATATTATTATACACATACTTTACTCGGCGTATGTGTGTTGTCCCATCTCGAGAAACTCGGATTATGGCATTGACACACACTCCGTTGTGGTCCACATTCAATCGAAGCCCTAAAAAAAAAAAAAAAATAATATAAATATTAACAAAATAAAAACAATAAAACATATATACATATATAACTATGTACAATAGATCTTAATTCAAAAGCCGCAAGTATTTTTTTGTAAAAAGTAGGTAATAATTGTAAACGTGTAAAAATATCAAGAAAATTAATAAAACGCATAAAACACAATGTTTTGGGAAAATCGCAGAGACCCTCGGAGTCTTGTGGCCTGTAGACCGTGCCTCTCTGTCCATTAAATAATCCGAGCTTGCCATCACTAGTGATTGATAAAAACCCGAACGAGAACAATATTGAATTATCGAGTATTCATGTTCAGAGTATACGCATCAGACTAATATACCTATTATACAGGCGTGGCCGACGTTTTACAGCCAAGTTAGTAACACCCGTAAGAGCATTACTACCATACGAAAGCGTACTAAGCGAAATGTTTAAATCTTGAAAAAACATATTTTACGCGGGCATAATAATGTTTTTTTAAGACGCGAAATTCAGTTTATCATTTATTATACAATTTAATTTATTGAGAAGTCTGTATAATTTCGATCGAATATCAAATGATCAATATTACACGAAAACGCAGTATTGTTATTAAATCGTTTAATTGTTTTGCGTAGGTAGGTATAATTGATATGAGTATGTGAAAGTATAAATTATAAAAACAAACAAACATGGTTCGCACGATGGGTGGGCCATTATTGCAGGTGAGAAGTCGGGAAGGTAGAGGAGAAATCCAATGTTTATATCTGTACACAAAGGTTAATGATTGTAAACGAAAAACTCTTCTGAACGGAGTTCGGTTGTATATGTTTTTAAAGAACGTAATATTTACGATTTAAAAATAATATATTTCGTAAATCTACCGTTTTTCCTACGTTTTTCCCCGTTTATTATGGAATCCCCTGGGAAAATTAAAAATAATTAGAGTACCACCCCAGTTCAATTTTATTTCAGAAAAAGTGCTAAACTTGAAAATCGAATCAAGATTCCTGGTAAAAAAAGTTGTTCAAAAGTAAAAAAAAAAATAAATGCTACGCTCAAAATCTAAATATCATTAAAATCAAACGATGATTGACAAATGTTTTCGATTTGGTAAAAAATATATATATATATATCGTTAGATAAATTAATTTTTTTTTCTTTTGAATACGATTTTTATTCAAAATTAATTATTTGCATATTGTTTTACTTGGGAGAAAAATATGTTCGATTTATTGTCATTTTAAGTCGGTGTTTTCTCCTATTTAATACAATATAATCGTAGCATTCGTGAGTCGTTAACGCGTACAGTGTATGTGTGTGCATGTGTGTGTGTGTGTACGTTTTATGAACAAGTACAAATTTAAAATGCGTTTTATATAAGTACTCGGAGAGTAATACAATTACCATAACATGCTATGAAAAAAAATACTATTAAAATCAGTGCGTATAAAATATTGTTACACCTAATGAAAAAAAAAAAATAAAAATAAATTATCAAAATATGTCTTTATTTAGCACTGCAATAATTTCTTTTATGTATGTATTAAAATGTCCAATAAACGTTCGTGATAGTCACAGTCTTATAAAATATGTTTATATTTATATTTCTTTTTGTTATTTGTTATTATAAAACCCAATTCTTACATAGATTTCGACACTTCGAATTCAAATCTGAAATCCGGTTTTCTCTACCTGGGCCACTGGGCCAGTAGCAGTTCCATGGTTAAACCGTGATTAGTTAATCAAATGGCAATCGTTGATTGAATCTCTGTCTTATCACCAATTATTGGTGATAAGACAGAGTATCACCCGATGAGTACAGACTGTAATACAATAAAATGAAAACATTGTATAAAAACACCAACATCATGATTTAATCATTGATTAACTAACCACATTGTAATCATCCACCGTACAACACTCAGAGAGTTAATCAACGATTAAAATTTGATCATTGATTAACACTAATATCGCTATTTAACCACGGAACTGTACAACTGGCCCCTGAATTTATGCACCTCGAGTATGAAAATTGTACCTCGCAGGAACCTATATATGTATAGGCTAACCATCGATAAATGCACATGATGGACGGTATATTGTTAAATATTCAAATGGATATAATACAAATATGTAAAATCGTAATTGGAAAATGTTCGTTTTATTCGTTGCATATTTTACACAATACACCAATATGATTACAATATAGTAATTAAAATGAATTAATAACGTACAACATGGTGGATACACTTAATATCGTTTTTATACGCGCAAAATACGCGCAAAATTAAATTAAATTCTACGATTATTATTATTTTTTTTTAATGGAGGTACCTATTTGTTTTATACATTTGAGTATTTATAATAAAATTTTATTATGTGGTAATTATATACGTTCAATGTTCATTCATCTGTAATTCTATACAGTGGCGCCGGAACCGGGGTTCCGTAAAAATAAAAAAAAAACAAATAAAAAAAAAAAGCAAGTGGACAAAACAAGCGTATGAAAAAAAAAATCAATATTTTAATTTTAAATATAACATAAAAAATGATATTATTGGTTAGTACTACGTGATATTGTATAGTTCCGTGTAATAGGTACCTATAATACAGTATGTAGTATATTTCAATACCATTGACTATATTGCGTATTCAATAATAATATTTTAATTGTTTTCACAAAAATAATTACCGGAACAAGTTATCGAAATCTGCCGTCCATAACCGAAAGTGACGAAAATAACTACTATTGCGGTGTAAGTACAAAATAAATAAAAATCAACTTAAAATAAACACGTGGCTACAGCGTGATATGGTGGGGAGAAATAAATTATCTAAATATTCTTGTCCCGAAATAAGAACCGTTGGAAAAAAAAAATTCGTGTACATATGAATATGGTTTATAATTTATAGCCGTTTATATTTATTTTTAAAAATCAATAGGCGCATTATACAACCAATGGGTATATTATGAAATAAGTCTGATAAGTCATAATAGCGCGTCGGTACACGCACAGATACAACAATAACGGATTTGTATTAAATTCGAAAAATAAAAAAAAAAAATTTTAAATTTAAAAATAAAATAAATAATATATACGCATGAATATTGTACATAAACTGTAAACAAACATGTAGAAAATGTATTCATTTAAAACGTATACGATACGCTACAGCGTTTAAGAGATTTGCATTCGATTTCGATTGTGGACCGCATGTTTCGATAACTCGCTCCGATAATTAAACGTTTAAAATATTATCATTGAACTTGTTATAATAATACAGTCGACAGTATTAAAACATCGTGCCGGTACTATGGTACCATATAGATGGTGTATGATACCATACAATACGAGTACATTGTACTAACCAACAATATTACTTTTTGTATTATAATGTGTAAAATAAATATATATATGCACTTTTTTACCATTTGTGTTTTATTCGCTTGTTTTTATTTTGCTTGCTTTTGTTTCCTAAACTCGCCGGACCGGCAGTCGAAAGGTGGCGATCACCGCCCTTCTATTAATGTGCGGGTGTTGGTGAATCCATGATGAATACCTGAGCCATATTTTTTTTTACCGAATTAGTACGCACGGAATATTAATTAAGAGTATTGTATGGGAGTTTGTTTTGCAAACGAGGGTGGTGATGGTCTGTAGAACCCGTCCACTATTTTTTTGAACGCGGTTCGGCACCACTGATTCTACACACGTATAACGTACATTTTTCATTGTTGTACCGAAACTGGTATTATAATACGAATATAAACGAAAAATATTCCACTGGACCGTGCAATAATATAATAAAATATTTCAAGACCGCGGTAGAATATTGGGTACCGTATGTTACGATGCTTACATCGCCGAAATATCTAAAATTGATTCCGTTAAAATTATGCAGGGCACGCCGCGGTATACAAATTGCATTTTTTTTTTCTCTACATATTTGAGTAGTATTAGAATCTTATTTTTTCATATACACTTAAGAAAATTGTTCGGTAAACCGACCTCTCTAAAAGCGTACCGTTTGCTGAATTCCCGCGTGCACCAGGTCCAATTACTTATACCTAGTAAAATATTATATTCCGAACGGAAAATTGTCGAGAATATTATTCTGTTGCTTTAATACGTCACAATGACGTTTATCTGAAATATAATGCGTATATTTTTTTGTATTATTAAAAAAAAAACATCGAGTTATTCAATGCGGATGTATATTGATATACACATATACACATTGTTTATATTGTTGTACCAGTGTGCATGACTTTCGAATATTAAAGAAAACTCTTTGATCACCTGTATATTTTTAAAAATCTATAGTTGTTGTTTTTTTTTTTTTTGCTGTTGTCGTTCAAAAACATATACACCGCACAATAAAACGACAATAATTTCCAATAATACATACTATATTTGTCTACCTGTACAATATTATTATAATAATACACTGTACATGGGACAAAAACGGGAATAGTCGTCGAGTCATTAAGAATAAAAAAAAAAACAATAAATTATTCGTAATGTGTAAATGTATACATAAAAGCCGTATACATACTTGGCAGTTGACACCGTGGGTTGGCTACTGACAGTTGTAGGTGGGAAGTTTAGGATGTATAGGGTAATTTAGTTTATATTTATAATATACTTATACAATGGAAGCAACGATAAAACATTGCAATAGAAAAATAATTAAAATCGGTTCTGAACGGAGCCCGGTAAACTACGGGCGAGGTCGTAATATTGTGTGGTGCAGCGATTCTCAAACTGGTGGTCCCGAACAGTCTTTTTAGGGTCGCCAATATATATATATATAATAACCGATAAAAATATATTATACGATATCTATTAACGATGAATAACCAGCAAGGCGTTTTTTTGTAAATATTATCATGACAATCGTTGTTGAGAATCGCAATTGATAAAAGTTTAGGATTGCCGATAAAAACGTAAATATATAATGTGAAATTCGGAACGGGAGACGCTTCTAAACACAGATATAAAGATTACCGATAATGAGCGATTTTATCGGTGTTCCGAACGGCCTAAGCGTCAGTTGCAAGTCGCACGCCAAACGAAGTGAACCGTATGTTTATAATATTCGTTTTTTACGTAAATAATAAATGCCCCCGTATTAATATTATGTATAGACAAACATCTTTGGCGCATTTTTTTTTAAAAAAACGTACATTAAACAAACTTATTGTTATTTCAAATGTTAAATCCATGCATTTATCAAATACTTGTTATTTTAATTTTAGTACAATAATAATCATATTGATTTACCGCTACTTTATAATGTTATCATAATAAAAGGGTCGCTCAAAATCTTGGTGACATTGTAGGGGGTCGTAGCCTCAAAAACATTGAGAACCACTGATGTAGTGCGTTAGTCGTGTTTTCCCCTTGTAGCTGCAGAAATCAACAAAAGTAAAATCGACGTGCCGTCTTTTGCTGTTGTTGTAAGTCTTATAGATTTGTTTAGAAAACTAATAGGAATCTAGAAACATGTTTCAAATCAAGTACCGTAGGTTGAAAGTTTCACATTTTGAAGCTTTATAATGGCTATCTGACAGAAAAAAAAACGATTCTGAGCAGAATATTATACTGCCGAGGAAACACAAAAATCAACAAAAACAATGCCAAAAATTATCAGTTTTTCAAAGAATTGTTAGAAAGATAAAAAAAAAAATAAAAACAATATGGCATTCTCAACGAACAAATCAGTCGATCGAAAACGCTACGAGGAAGTTTATATAAAGTTTTGAATTGGACACTAGGTAGAAAAGTTGTTTCAGGCATGAGAAAAAAAAACAAACAACTTTGATCAGCATCTAAAAAAAAAAAAAATAAGATCTCAACCGATTAAACCGTCGAGAATTTAAAAATGAAATAAAATAAAACGTTTCGTTCAAAACGCTACCGAGTGGAATTTCCGTATCATTTTAGAGTACTACGGCGTGTAAAAACCTGAGCGTTTTCACCGGGTAACCGAAAAGTGTTTTACGCCTATAAAAGTTGTTAGTGAAACCGTATACCGTGCGTGATTATCTCCTCGTTGTGCGCTCGAAATCAACGGTAATCGCGGTATTGCCGAACTAAACCGAACGTACGCGAAAAGGAAAAACGTATCGACACCGGGTCCGAACGGTTTTCACGCGCTGTGACGTACGGGAATTACGTGTGTGGGCGCGCGCGCGCATCGACCGTCGTCGTACCGCAACCGTGAACGGGCCGCAGTTTTGCGCGTCCCCCCGACGTCATCGACGCGATGACACCGAACACGGTTGGGACGGTTGGTTTTAGCCCGGGGAAATATCGTATCTGTCTTGTCCACTCGGCGTCCACTCGAAATGCCCGGGCGAGCGGGCGCGCACGGAAACGGCTGCGGCACGATTGCGCGGATTTCTCGTACACCAAACGTGTACGCGGGATTCGCGAGCGCGGCGTATTGGTCACGCGACGGCCGGGCGTGCGCCGCGACACAGCGACGGTCCACGGACGGCCGTCGTTTTTCACACGCGTTCGAAATGGCCGCGGTCGCGAACACCGACAGCGGTTTTTCCGCGGCCGGATCGCGGTTCTCGCGCGGCATACGCGGCCTCGTCGACACGCGGCGTTGCGGTGTCGCGTCGGAAAAATGCCGCGCGCTCGTTCCGACGGCCGTTGACACGCGTCGCGTTCCGCTCAACCGGTGCGCCGGCCGACAGGAACGGCGCGCGGCCGGCAACGGACGGCCGGGCGTCCCGCGTCCGCGGGTGGGTAAAACGCGAAGGATTAGCGGCGGAAAGGCAATCGTCGCCGTCCGCGCACGCCTACGTCAACGGCTACCGTTGGCCCGGCGCGGCCGCGTCGTCCGTAAACGCGGGCCTCCGGCCGAGATCGATTTACCTTTGTTTTTTTTTTTTTTTTTTTCTCTCTCCCCGATTTCCGTTTTTCCCCGCCCGGGTAATCCCGCGCTCCGGCTCCAGCGGCGCACGTCCGCCGTGCGCGCCCGTAACGACGCGCGCGGACACCGTCGCGCGTACCTCCGCACCTTGTCGAATATTTAACGAGATTACGCGCGCGGCCGTCGTCGTCTGCGTAATGAAATTATTATTGTTCCGGTCGGCGGGCCGGTCACAATGACCACCCAACGACTTGGCCGGAGCGCGTGTGCGTTAGCTGCGCGGCCCGACGGTTTCGCGCGCCGCGTACCCACCGTACAAAACCAGTTTCGGGTTTTTCGGTTTTTTTTTTCCTCGTATTTTTCTTTTTAATTCCGAGTAATAATTACAATAATAATACTATCGCGCGCTGTTACATTCGTGTCCGGCCGAATCGCCGCGGCACGAAAAAAAAAAAAACATGATAATAACCGCACGATCCGCGCGCGCACGCCGACCGCTCGTCGTCGCCGGCGTAATAAATTCGGCGCTTTACAACCCATACGTTAAACGTTTGTATTTATTTATTTACGCGGTGTTAAGGCGGAAAAGCATATTTATTTTTTTTTTTTATTATTATTTATTTTTTTTCGGCGCTAAATTATTAACGCCGTAAAAAAAAAAAAAACAAAAAAAAAACACACGACGCGCCGCGGTAGCGACCGGATAATAATAATTGGCGTCTGTCGCGGAAAAACGATAATAATACGCGGACGGACGGGACGTTCAAACGAAAATAAAAATTCGCGCGTTTCACTCTGCGGGCCGCGGTCCGTCGTTTCCGACCTACGTGCAATTCACAGAAAAAAAAATAAAAAACAAAAAAAACCGATGCTCGAACACGCAATACCCGTTTTCGTCAGTTATGTGGGCCGTATCGGCGGTGAAACGGGGTACTCGCAATAGTAACACGCGTTTTAATGCGTTCGGATACGCCCGTTGTGCCGTACTCGTAGATCGTAGTGCAGTTGTTGTCGCGATATGTTTGTCCGCGAATCCAATACGAACAATAATATCCGACGACGAAAAGAGAGAGAGAGAGAGAGAAAAAAACGCTTTTCGCGGTCTACAAACGATCGTCTCTACAGACGAATCGTGCGGATCGCAATTTCTTCTTGTAGGTATAATTTTTTTTTTTTTTATTCTCGAATCTAAACGTTCCACAACCGAGCCGCGTTCGTATCCGTCGCGGAGAACGCGCGGGCAATTCCGCCGTTCTCCGAATACACGAATACTGGTTGCGGCGGTCACCGCCAGCGCGGGCGCGCGGGCAGCGCCGTTCGGACGGACGTGCGTCGCTAGATGGCGTCTGCGTATACGAGTAAAATTACTACTTTTACACTGACGAACGAGGGGGGCGTACGTGTTTCGCGCGAATAAAAATAATCCGACGCGCGGGAACGCGACGAACGTGTACGCGATGTTTTCTCGGTTCGGTATCGTCGACGGTTTTCGGTTTTCCCCGAGACGCGACATCACGTTTGCGTCACGGCTGTTCGGACGCCGTCGATGCCCGCGCGTAATGTTACAGTACAACGCGTTTTACGGACGCGTGTTGTGCTGCCGGCGTCTACGCCGCGACGGCGTTTTTTGTAGTTTTTTTAATTTCGTTTTTCCCATAACGTTTCGCGAACGTTCGACGTACGAAAAACCACACGTTTCGCCGCGTTCCGTGCCGCGCGCATAGCCGACGCTTCATCGTTTATCGACGCGTTCCGTTTCCGTACGAGTCGCGATTCCGGTAGACGCTGAAACGTCAGTTACCGTTCAACGAACATTCTGCGAGCCGACGACATTCGCGAGAAATCACATTTTACAATTACGCGTTAAACGCACGGGACACTTTGGACGTTTTAACAATAAAGCCTATCGCAGCGCATTAATGTGTACAAACAGCGCCGATTGATATTTCAATAAAAAAAAAATGCACGAATACGATAATAATTGTGATACGATATGACAATGTCGTATAATCGATAAATTACCCTAACTCGTTGCGGTCACAAGTCATAAAATATAACATTACAACAAATTTTCCAAAATAGATTCATTTTCTTTTTTTAATTTCATCGTAATCGCGATCGCGAAATTTATTACAATTCGAATGTCTCCGGTATTTTTCATTGGGGGGATTCCGAGCTGCTACGAGTGCGAATCCCTGTAGATGTAATTTGTTTTAAATTTAATTACTCAATACGAAACTGCAGGCTCGCACCCAGCGACCCGCAACGGTGCGACAACAGTGAACGGTATGACTTAAGAAGGAACGCGAAACACGGTATCGCATAGAAAACATAGAGCCCCAGACGGGTGTTTGGTGGCAAGTCCCAGACGTCTAGCGTTCTGGCAAGCGGACGTTGATACGGCCGAAAAGGGGAACGCGAGTAAATTCTACCGTCGAGAAGTTTACGGACGAACGATAATAGGTCGCGGCCGACGAGGAGACGGCACTTGGCAAGGGATAATGTTAAATTATATTATAAGGACGTCTTTTTCAAAAAAAAACAACAAAACAAAAACACTAGTCTCAAAAATATAAAACAAAAATTTACGCTCGAAAGAAGTTGACATAAATCACGGGTACTGTGTATTGTTACGGTGACGATATTAGATACGCGCGCGCATCACGAGAAACGCCGCATATAAAATGAAATTAAACGAGAAAAATCGACAGTTTTGAGAGTTGTTATTATTTTTGAAACTTCCTTGGCTGAGTGAACGCACGTGTGCACAGTGGTCGTCATAACACCGTTGTGACGTATACCTTTTATATACACTCATAACGCATTTTTAAAGTATCGCGAAAACAATAATAAAAACGATATTATTGAAACGTTTATAAACGCATAAATCATATTTTATTTATTGTTTTTTTTTTTTTTTTTATATATGAATTTTGACGATTTTTATTGACTGTAGTTTGTTTTATTTATTTTTTGTTTTTTTTTGTTTTTTTTTTTTTTTGTAAACCGCGACCACTGTCAATATGATTAAGTGTTAATAAACTGTTTTTAAATGATATAACTTCTGCCGCCGCTGCTGCTGCTGCTGCTGTACTAATGAAATTATAAAACGTACCTACAAAATAAATTATATTATTATATTAGGTATACATCTATATCATTATTAATTTATTGCATCGTTAAACGACCGATAAAATAAAAACACGTTAAAATTTTAGCGTTATTTAATAACATCATCATAATAATATGTACCGCGGTGCGTTTACGACTTTATAATAATGTACGTGTATGAATACATGTGTGTAAGTATTCAAAAATAAATAATCGTGTTTGGGGGAAAAAAAATAAAAATAATAATAATAATGATTGACAAACCACCATCGTTATATTTTCTTTATACAGAGCGATTTTTTTACGTTGCGCTTTCGTTTTTCAAACGGGAACATATTATGCGTTTTAGAACTCGTAATGGAGACTATTTTTCTAGACGTTTTAATATGTACAACGTTAATGAGTGATATGTGATAACAGTTTAAAGCTTATCAGGTACTGGAGGTATAGGGACGGGTGATAGATGACATATCCATTTTGAAATGTCAAACTGATTAATTCCCCCTACTTCTCCGGTCTAAATTTTAAACGGTTAGAAACTTTATAACTCATAAACGGTAAATGCGATATTAGTGTTATGCACACGAACATTCCTTGAAAAATATTCTCTATACGAACCCGCGTTTAAAAAAAAAAAAAGGGGTGAGGGTTCATATTTGAAAAACAAAAGTATGTACGTATTTTAAGCATAATATGGAAAAATTCATTTGTTTACAAAAAAAAAAAAAAATAAGAAAAAAAAGGTGATCGCCTAATCATCCCCGGTGACAGTAAAATCACACGTGTCCGATACTATTGTCATAACCAATAACTGATAATAACCGTAATATTAGAACATTAGAAATGCGCATACGATCAATCAATCGATCAAATAACATCCAAACTGTCCAAGCATTCCAAGCCCACCCGGCATCGGCGCTTGCGTCCGCCACTCGCCACCTCCTTAAAATAAGAACGCGTCTTCGTAAAATGTTAAAATGTTCGACCGGCCACTGCCCGGGCTGCGACCGTTGCGTTCAAGAAATCGCGTGACTCTGCGGATTAGCTAGACGATGGGTCGAGGTAAGTAGAATACAATGATTACATAAAAAAAAAAACGAATAATTTCGAACTGCCGTCGGTACACAACTAATAATTGTTGATGCTTTCGTGCTCGTACAGAAATAGATTATGGTTTGGAATTGCGCGCGCGGTACGAATGAATAGACACGCCTTCGGAACATGCGATTTAGCGACTAATGTTTAGGTTCGAAATACACTATCGTATTATCCATTTCATTTCTGCGATATTCTGCGCGTTAGCACATTCACATGGGCGGTATCGGTTTTGTACATATAAAAATATATTGTAACACGTAAAAGGCGAACAAGTTAACGGAAATAATCGACTCGATTGTGTTAAGTTAAATAAACCGATAAAAGCATCCAATTCAAAGTCAACAAAAAGTAATTTGAAATAATTCAGTTGTAATGCAATAAGATGTCGACTTTACTCGGCAGCGGATAATACGCAGATTACATTTATTCGGGTCGGTTGTTTTTTTTTTTTTTTTTATTACATTCGCGAGAGTTTTATCCCGTATTTTCTTTTTAATTATTTTACTAGAACAATATTATTGATTAAAAATCGCCTCGTGGAACGTTCAAGCTTTCGTAATTTTTTTTTTTTTTTTAAATATATTTTTGTTGTGCGACTGTATGAAAAACGGAAAGAAAAAATAAAACAATCCCGTGGAAAAACTATTTCTATACACAATATAATGCAATAGGTATATTTTGTTACGGTGCATTGTGCGCGTGTCGGGGTTTTGTGAAATTCAGCTATTCGCGTTCGCCCATCGACCGGGAGGCGGGCCTCGAACAATGATTCACTGCAGCGAGACACGCGAACCGCCGGAGTAAACCTACCCCTTTTAAAAACGAAAAGTAAAAAAAAAAAAAAAAAATCCATAAAACTCATTTAATGATAACATATATACGAGTATTATACAGTTTCTGCGGACGGTATTACATACGCGTGTATAATATTATACATTTTAACCGCAGAACAAAAAAAAAAAAAAAAGCCAAATACTAAACGTACCTACGGTTTTTATACCCGTCGTACGGTTACGGTATACCCGACTGATTATTAAAAATTCTCTGCGATGGAAAAAAAAAAAAAAATTACTATATTGAGTCGGCGTTTAAAAATATCCATATTACGGTGGATCGCTGCGGTGTTTGTGTAAACCTCCGAAGGTAACCCTCGACTCGTTGCCGATAAGTATCTATATTATATATTTTCAATTAAAAAACAATAAAAAAAATGTTCGTATTGTCTACATAGGTACACTAACGGTTCGTAGTCCAAATAACGGATGTACCTACATTCTTTAAACCAGTGGTTTTCAACCCGGGGGTCGCGAGTCCGAGATGGCCGAGCGGGCCTCGAACGGCAGGAAGGACGGATCGCCGAAAACCGTTCGTACCGTTTAGAGCGTCAGAAAAATGTATTCGAGTTTTATTGAACAGATTTTGAAATGGCCGCCTCATCGAAAAAAAAAAAATAATAATAATAATAAAAATCAGAGGACCGTGAGTAGAAAAAGTTTCCGCTGCCTCGGACGATAGGCCCACCTACGTTACGGAAAACAAAACGACTGGAAATTATAACATTGTAGTATCGTATAGGCCGACCGGACACACTCGTATACCGTGTTATTTCGTAAATGCCATACAGTCATATGCCGTCGTTAGTTTTCGAATGTAGCCGCCCGCGTGTGTACAGGTAAAAAAAAGAACGTTAAGCGATAACCAAGCAAATAACAATTTGTATTGCAGTAGGTTTCGCAGCGGGCGCAAGTGATTATTGATTTTACAACTTCGGAAACGTCAGTTTTTGTAAACTTCCTGGCCTATTTTTGAACGGTTTTATGTTTCGGGAATGCGAAATATAATATTAGCTATCGCAGTATCGGCTAATATTCTATTGAACGCCGAGGGCTCAGTTTCCCGTCGATATCGATTATCGTGCATAACGTAATATCGGTCTAGAACAAATATATTTTACAAACCGATTTTTCGGCCAATTCGAAATTTCATCGAAACCATCATCGTGATGTAGAAAAATAAAAAAAAAAAACAATTTAGCATGTATTAACGCGTATATGATGAGTGTAATAGATACGTTATTATGTTTGAACTCACTTTCAAGGATTTTGGTTATTTCACGTCATTTTTAAATTATAGGTATCTATACGATACGCAGTTGTGCTTCTGTGCTATTCATTACAATCATTTTATCCTCCTTGAATACCCTAATTATTTATGAGTAATGACGCGAAAGCGTGCAGCCGTATTGAAAATGCATTCATATTGATGATAATGTTAAAAATAAGAAAAAAAATCAAAAAAACAGATATACTTCGCATGACGAGTGGGCCAGTGTTGTAGGTGAGAAGTTAAGAAGGAATGATATTGGGAGGGGGGGGGTTTCATATAAATTCGTAACGATAAGCGATTCGAAGGGAAGTTTCTTGCACCCGTACGTATATTTTCCATTTTCCCCTACGGTCGTCCCGATTGTTATGAAAACCGCTCGGAAAATCGAAAAATGACTTCCCCGAAGTATCGCCCGGACGCGATTTCCTTTCGGTAAAAGTAAACTCGATTCCGTACAAATGACATTGGCGTGCGAGACGAACACTGCGCGCGCGCGCGCGCACTAAAACGGAGAAATAAAATAGCGGAAATCTACTGGCGTACTAAAAAAAAAAAAAAACGCGCGTTCGAATATCTATTACGCCAATCGAGGACCCGATTGTACAAAAAGCGAAATACCGTAATGCGCGCGCGTATCGTTAGTACAGCCGTAGCCGCGGTGCGGTTTCACTCGCTGGGCGTCTGTTATAAGATATCGCGCGTTATAAGATATTTATCGTAGATAAACGAAGATATACACTGAAGATACTCACTTTGGCGAACGTACGTTTTCCGACGCGTAGCACACGGAATTACTCGCTCGCGTATTTTTTTTTTTTTTTTTTATCGTTTTTCCGTATTTTTCGATTTCTGCGTTCGCGAAACGTGCGTTTCACTGCGCAAAACATCCCCGGGACGTTCCGTTGCCGTTGCCGTTTTCGTTTTTCGTGTGCTATCCCGACAAAACGAAAACCGTAACTGAAGCGTGCGCCCGCCCGTATCGCGTTACACCTTATGCTATTACGATGTGCATGCGTGTACCAACCACGGTAACTAACAAAGTTAACGGCGATACGCGTTCACAGCTAACCGCACACGCACGCGAGCGCGTACGCACAATGATAATAACAATAACGGTAATTGCCGTTCGTATCGCCGGCGAGACACGTCAGTCAGGCGACTGTTTTATTGACGCGCGTAAACCGCGCGGCCCGTCGCAATCGCAACGCGCCCGACGTGCCCGCGCGTAGAATTTCGGAACGTTTCGCGGGTAAAAGGGTGCGGCGGCTACCGACCAATTACGGTGCGGGCTCGCGCGTCACGCACCGGCGCCCGAAAATAGACGAGATACGCCACGGAACCGGGGCACGGGTTGACGAAACGTTTCGCGGGTTTCACGGTCGGGTTTCTTCGCGGGCGCGGCGTAGTGCTCTCGTTTCGCGATATTATCGAGAAAAACGCGACGGCCGAGCGTTTTAACGCCCGACCGGGTTCCCGTACGTTGCGCGCAAATACGTGTACGTCACCGCGCACGCAGACCGCAGTGGTGCGGTTCGGGATTTTACGGGGGAACGGAACGATCCGTTTCGTTTTTTTTTTTTTTTACGTCGTAACACCATACCCGTCCCTTCACCCGCGGCGTTTTACCCGGGAATTCGGGTTTTTCGTAGTCGCTGATCAGTGCGACACACTGTACTTTATTACGGTATGATCGGGGGGAGGGGGACCGTAGCCCCCTCAGCCACCTGGATACGCCATCGGTCCCTACTATAAATCGAATGTCTCCGAACTAGTGTGTATAATCATACCGCCGGACGTTTAACTCTTCCTCTATACAGTTTATTTTTAAGGGTTTTCAAAAGATCAAGTTAAATTGTAATGTATTCATGTTGCGGCGAATACAGAAAATTATGGGATTCATTCGGGTCAGCTTATGTAGTGTAATTTCTAAAACTCGAGACTTTTATTTTATTCTCTAATAAAAATACGTGTTGTATACAGTTTGTTTCATTAAAATAATATCTTTCTCGAATGCTGTGTGCTGCAGTACACCCGGTCCATAAACTCGGATTGAAATAATAATTCGCCGGAACCGCCTGTACGCTGTATCGTATGAAAATTATTACAAAAAAAAAAACAATTTTTTTTTTTTACGCAACAAAATCGAAAAATTACTACCGTCAATTCGTTCGTGTATAATCTCCCGGAAGCTTTTTTACAGGCCGTATACGAGTTCGGACCAAGCGGTATGCAAACGTACATAACCGGTCGCGGTTTATACCATCGACTAGGTTTAGTCTAGATTAGGTTTGTACTCAGGAATTCATCTCAGGACACTATAACTATAGTGACTTTCTAAAAAAGGAGCGTTATTATATTGTGTTTGGACCGACGGCTAACGAGTGGCCACGTTAAATTTGTATACATGGGGCAATACGGGGCATTACCCTCCCTATACCCGCTATTCGCTGCTCCCCCTTCTAGAATTTTTATCGGAAGACGGCCGTTTTCGAATTAATCGTTACGTTGAAAAACGTATACAAGAGTAAAGAGTCGTAATATCGTTTGTATTGTTTTTTTTTTTTTTTTTTTTTTTTTTTTTTTTTTTTTTATTTCCCTCTCTGCGACTCGGTGTTCTCTCCCGCCCCCTCCCCCCCGAAGAATCGACATTGCCACGGGTCCCCGAGTATATTGTCACACAATATTAATTTAATTACATTCGTTACGGCGCCGTTAAGATTTTTCGTGCGACCTCGCGCGCTCCGACTCCACTCGACTGTGTTTTTCGTGCCGACGATTTAATACGATACACGTGTTTTTCGTGCCGACGATTTACGGCGCGCCTGATACCGTACACGGGTGCACCCGCCGCGCAGCCTCTCGGCCGGACGGCACTCCGGTCTTCGCGGCAGCGCGTTCGAGCGTTCGTATGTATCGCCCGAATCGTGTCACGCGCACGACGCGCAACGGACGTACGCGTACGTTTCGGCGCGCGCGCGCGTTTCAGCGCCGGCCGACAATTTGAAACGCCGCGCGGCGTGTGACATATTGTTGTCGGGAATGCAAAGCGCGTCTCGCGTTCTATCCGCTTTGATCCAGGCCGATTGTTTATCGACCGCGTTTTTTTGTTTTTTTTTTTTTTTTGCGTAATCCCAGAAATCGACACCTACTTCTCGTCGGAGACGCTTTGACTTGACTTCGCGCGCCACCGCAACAACAGCGGCACTGCACCGCGCAATAACGTATGACTTCTCCGAAAACGCCGCGTCCTTCTCGTCACGCTGCACGAGACTCGTCAGCGTGTACACGGCGCACGGAGACGCGCGCGGTTCGGACGGAAATTCGTATAAACTAAACAACGCGCGTCGCTCTCTATTTACTAATACTCAACACCTATCGGTTAGGTTACGTACAATAACGTACAGAGGCGGAGAACGCGAACACGCGACGGCTCATTTAGAAACGCCGGAGGCGCCATAAAAGCCGTCCGCGACTTTACGCTTTAACGCCGACGCCACCGCGTTAATAAAACTCAGACCGAGGGAGACAGAGGCACGCGCGCTGTTTAATTTGTGTTCTCTCTTAATGCGGAGCACGCAGAGCATATGTGTATACATTTCGACTGGGATTCCTTTGGAGGACGCTCTCTCTGCGCGGCGCGCGGCGAGTTTCTATTCACACACGGTCGGAAAGGGGCGCGCGCGTTTTCTGGACATCAAACGATGGCCACAAACAAACAAACAAACAAACAAAAAAAAATAACAACAGCAAACAGCGAAAAAAAAAAAACAAAAAAAAAAAAAAAAAATGTATATTTCGAGTCGTCCGAATAACCGTTATACCGCGCTGTCGTTGGAGACGGAGAGCAAAAAATCGCCGTGTACCGTAAAGACCGAACGGCCCGAAAATACAAAATTGTGATAGTAAATGTTACGTGTTATAAATTCTTCTTCAGTCCGTATCCGTACCACAGCCGCGAAACAAGTCTGACCTTCCTGCAGCCCGTGAGTGCGTACCGGTGGCCATTTCTGTCATTTCCGCGCCGTAAGTTTATAACGTAATATTATTGTAAAGTCTCGTGGATTTCGATTTTGTGCGTACAACCGTCGAGTAATCTTTACGCGCGTAGTTTTTTTTTATCTCGGACGAAAATTTCGATATCGATCGGCGGGTTATTTGAGAATGTCAATTTAACCGTTTAAATGCGTACCTCCCCGGCGCCATCTCGTGTTTTCGGCGACAATCGAAAATAAACCGTCTTTCTGTTTTTTTTTATCCAGATAAATTTCGCCTATCTATATTTTCAGCTCATCCGAGATATTTAAAATTTTTTTTTTTTCGGTATTATTATATTACACGTCATGTACAGATGATTTCGGAGCGATTATCGCTATAATTTACATCGTATATTATCTCGACGCTGTAAATGAAAAAAGTAAAAAAAAAAAAATAAAACCATTAAATTCTTTCGACTCCTGTACCGAACGTTGGCGGCTAACGTTCGCACACAGTCGTTCGGTTCATTAGAGTGTATGCGTATAAACGCACACACGCACACGCGCGCACACACAGACGTTATAATATAATATACCTATACTGCTACTGCTGTTTGTGCGTTTCTCGACGATTACGACCGGTAGTGCCGTGGTAGGCCTACTGAAGGTAAATATTATATGTGTTTAGTTAAGGTAATTATACGGTTTACAAGTATTTACGTGCATACACACGCACACACACACACACACACGCACACACTTCGTACGTAAAATATTGTTTGCGCATATTTCCGCGCCTCCTTCGGTAAATATCCGCGTCGCGGGTGTAGAATAAATCGGTAGTGTAAAATAAATATTGTCTTTAACAGTGTATAACTGTTGTACAGTGTAATGCGGACAAATACCTAATACGTTGTATTATCTATCTACACGCATTATATAGTTTATCGTCTCCGGTATTCTAGAGTCTGGGCTGCAGTTTTCCATTGCAATTGAACGGAGACAGATGGATTTCAGATTCCGAGTGGTGCGAGGAATGTGTCGGTTTTACAATGATGTTTATTCGATTTTTTATCGTATCATATATTTCACACTATTAATCGAACCCCGGTAAGAATCGTTTTTCGTTAGCAATGGTCAATCGTTGCGTACAGATATATATATATATATGTATATTAAATTTTCTCTTTACAATCCTAACTTCTCAACTACAGTGGCCCACCAACCAGAGACTGGAAATTTTGATTTCAACAATAGCATTTTATAGACAATAATAATCGTACGATGTACAATATTCTAGCGTTTTATACATAAAAGCGTTCGAGTTTCGAATTTGATTTTATGCGGATAACGTTTTTGTCTCGGCTCCATAAAAACATTCAAAAACATTGTACGCAAATTCCTCTTTTCGTTTAAAATAAAATAAAAACGAAAATTGAATGAAAAAAAAATGGTCGTTTTGTTTTCAAAGCGTTTTATATGTTCGGGCGTACGTCAAAAATCTTAACCGTTAAAACCGCGAACAACGTCCGTAGTTTATGATTCCGCGCGGATGCGAATTAACGAAATTCAAATCTGAACCGAATCGAGCTCGGAATCGTCGCGACCTACCTCCGCCCCCGCTAACGTGTTCAACATTTCCGTGCGCGGCGGACTCGGTCGGGACGGCCGTGGATCACCTCTACAAAACGCGCGGCCACGTGAACCCAATATCACGTGGCCGGGTTTACGTTCGAGTGGAACGCGGTCGTCAATCCCCGTCGCTATCCCCGGACCGTGTAATCGCATGTACGGCCGAACGGGACGGAGGCAGAGTTCCCCCCCCCCGGTAACGCGCGCACTGCGCGATTGTGACGCTATGCCGTCGAGCGGGTGGCTCGGGTTACGTTGTACGGTATGAGAAACGCGGTATCCTCGGTGGGCGATTGCCGGCATTACCGTATTGTTGTCGTTGCGCGCGCGGGAACGGGGTCGGCGCTGACTATTCGTACGGCGGCGGCAGACGAACGCCTGGTCGATCGACGGCGAGACGGCGGAGGGGGGGTGAGGGCGAAAACGAACCGGACTAACGCGCGTCCCGAAGAGAAATGTGGGCGGACAGAGGGACATTATTAACGATTGTACACCCGATATAACACACGGCTGCTATACCCGTACACCGTACCCATTACGTGTACATTTGTACGTGTTGGATTTCGCGCGGGGGACGGCGATTACACGCGTATTGTCGGTACCGCTAACAATGGCGGTCGAAAAATTGAAATTCAGACGGTTTTTTAGAAAAAAAAAAAACAAAAAAAACGAAACGAAGTCCGGACGTACAATTTGAATCGATGGTTGCGGAAACTTCGGACACAGTCACGGATTTCAAGAGTCTCCGTTTCAAACTTCGAAAGTGAAATATGACATTGAAATTACGTCGACACCGAAATCACAATGTACAATCCGTGTAATGTGACGTTTCAGTAAGTATCTGTTCTCGAGTTAAATTCGTTTTCGAAATTATTTATACGCGGATGTTTATCAAATATCGTGAAGTTTTTAAAAGAACGACTCTGTAACGTTTCCGCAATCGTCGATTCGTTTGCATTACGGGCGGGCTATTTTCACAAGTACGAAGTCAACGGATATTATATAGGACGGTCTATAGTGTGTACACGCTGGAGAAGCCGTTTATGTTCGAATTGTTACGGAAACGGTGTTTAAAAACACGTTTAACCGAAATTCTCGCAGAATCGCTTCCCGTTAACAATGACGATCTGTCGTATAAATATCAATTGAACAACTTTGTGTATCCCGTACTAATTACCGGCTCCCACGTTTACAACAGCGGCACACTCGTCCGTATTGTCAGCTCTAAATATTCGTTTTATGATTTAAACAATTCGTGTTTGTATTTTGTCTACGTATATTATATTTTACGGAGTTTAAAAAATAAAACATATACATATATATATATATATTTGAAACTTATCATTATCATGGAGTGTACCTCATGTTCCGGTTCTTTTAGATTTCGAGCAAAGTGAGGGACGTGCATATTTGTTTTACACCATGCATGCATTAGAAACCCTCACGGGGATTTTTTTGAAATATTTTCGAATAAATCGGTACGATTTTCTTTGTAGTTTTCTTGAATTGAAAACGGGAAAACTGGATATATTTTTTTGTATGTAACTCGTGTTTTTTTTTTTTTTTACGGGTTACCTTGTGGGCATTGAGGGAAAAATACGACTAAAAAATATAATCTGTTCGGAATCGGTGGTTTTTTTTGTTTTTTTTTTTTTTTATCTTATACTCGTTGTTAATGGATAGTATAGTCGAGTCGCGTATTGTATATAAAAAAAAAAAAAAAAAAAGGAACACATAAAAAATAAAAAAACCCAAAAGTAACGATTGGATATACGCGTTTTAAATTTAAATAAAAATACACGGTTAATTTTTTTTTTTTTTTTTTTATTATTATTGAAATCGATATGTCGGATATCTATCTCTTTATATTTATCGTTCCGGAAAAATCTCCGCTCCACACAATACCGCTGCCCGTACGTAATAAACACCGCTGCGTCTGCGTTATAGGCGCAATAGAACGTTTTACGTGCCGGTCCCGATGAAAATTGCCGATTTATATGTAAATTCCGTTCAACGGGGAAAACGTTTTTGTCGCGCGCGAGAGGGCTCGGAATCGTATATTCGTAATATAAAAATAGGATTATAAAAAAAAAAAAATAAAAAAAAACGCGCGAGTCCGCCTCGCTTTTAAAACGATTGCGCGTTGTTCATCGGGTGTTTTTTTTTTTAAACGTTTGTCACGATCACGGCGTATCGGAATATACCGCGGGAGCCGTACGTGCGCGACGGCGTAAGAACAAATGTATTAAGTTGTTTTTTTTTTTTTTTTTTTTTAGCGCGTCCAATAGCCGCTTTAGCTTTCGGCGTAGAACACGAACGGTTTCGCAATGGCGGTGTGTATACGTTATAATATCGGAAATATTTACACTTATTGTATTTCTTCTGAAAAAAATTTTACCGCCATTTTCCATCAATAATAATAACGCGCGTAGCGGGTTTTAGAAAAAAAAAAAAAAACACACAAACTTTCCGGGAACGATTAAAATATATAAATAAAAAAAAAAAAGAAAAAAACGCGACACGTCTCGTATTCGGTTAGAAGAAAAAAAAATAAAATAATAATAATATATTATGTAAATGCGCGCGCCAAACGAGTTATACAGAAACGAGCGGGCTGGCGCGCGTTTTCGCAGTAAAAAAAAAAAATAAAAATAAAAATAATATTAAAAACTCGCGGTTTTACGTCACTATTTCAAAGAGATTTATTCAACAGTATTATTTCAAACGACCGAACAATTCGGCGACTGCTCGTCGCGGGGCCACTGCGAAATCAACGCGATTTCGAAACCGAAAATTTACACCCGGCCGCAGTCTTCGCCGTCCGGACCGCCGTATCCCCGGCCCGTCCGGGAAAAAAAATTTCCCATGGCTGCGCCTCTGCGGCCTATGTGTTACGGAATCTACGCGTTACGCGCTATGCGAGAACGTACGGTTACTTGTTTTGTGCGCCGGCTATTAACGCTATTAACGGCCGGTATTTTTTTTAATTTATTATTTTTTTTTTTTTCTACGCGTATGTCAAATAAACATCGAGTCGAAATTAAATAATATTTAAAAAAAAAAAAACTGTCCGCACAGACGTCCGGAATATTTTAGCGGTTACATAACGCGCGAGCAACGGCCACATAACGTGCACTAAAAATTCGCCGTGGTCGCGGTCGAAAACCGAGAAGATATTATTATTATTATTATAATGTCCGCGCGCGTATTTATAAATCCTGTTGGATATCATACGCGTACGCGAGTCGACGTTTTTTAATTAAAATAAAAATACTCGGAATAGAAAAAAAAAAAAATAAAAAAATAACCGACGTCAAAATATTATACGAGTAACGCGCGGGCGATAAATTTGGACGTTTTTTTTTTTTATTTTTTTCCCCTAACCTTTAGCGCGTTGATGTTATTATTAGTTTACTGCGCGCGTACATTGCACGGAAAAGAAAACTGGAAAATATTTCGAAATATCATAACGTGACCGCGGTCTGTCGTTACAACACTCGTTCAAACATTTTTGTCGAACGGCGCGCGTCCTAAGATTGACATTTTTAGACGCCCTTTTGGCGGGCGATCGTAGCTTTTGACGACGTTCGAACGGCCACTCGTGACCGAGAATAATTATTTCGCGGACAGACGTCGGAGCGTCGGATCGAATGAATCGGTCGGCGTTTTTTCTCCCCGATTTCCGTCGGAACGCGCGTTTATTCCGACGGGGCGGACTGCGATCGGTCGGCGAGACGCGTTACCGCAGCATCGCATTGTTCGGAACCGGTGGCCGAAAACGATTTTCCCCGGGCGTCCCCATTGTGCGCGCGGCCCGGCACGAGCGTTCGCCGTGCCCAGGGCTCTCGCACCCGAAACCGTCGGACGCGCCGCGCGCAAATATCGTCCGGACAATAAAAACGACGTCGGCACACGGGCCGTTGAACGGCGGCGTCGTAACGCGCGCATAAAGACGCGATCGAAACGACCCAGGGACAAAACGAGAACGCCTACTCTGGAATACCGCGAAATGTCGACGCGTGTGAAACGACACACGCCGCCGGCGCACATTGTCGTCGGTCGGGCGACCGCGAACGCGACGCGCGTAATACCTGTTTTGCCCGCGGGCGTTTCATCGCCGCCCCGCGGAAATCGCCGGATCCACGCGTACCGCGTGGCGCATTGTCGCGCGCCGACACGCGTTTTCCCGCCCATGCCCCCGACCGCGTTCGGCCGCGGACGTATTGTTTTACCGAACAACGTAAACGTCGGCGGCGGGTCGCGCGTCCGAGTGGACCGCGCGTTTTCGTCCGTATTTCTGTGGCCCGCGTTCGCGTTCCGGGGGACGCCGCGCAACGGACAGTGCGGCGAACGAATACGTCGCCGCGATCACGCGCGGACCGCCCGGGCAATTCGCGTCGGGAAAACGTTCCGGACGCCGCGGGCGATCGCGGTGAATCCGTGCGGATTGAAATTCCGTCGCGGCGCGATCAACGGACGAACGGCGGGACGGGCGACGGGGCGTGATGTTCGACATCCAAAGTCCGCAAAGTCTCAGTCTGTTCAGTTTTGTTTTGTTTTTTTTTTTCAATTTTCCTCGACCGGAGAACCGCAAAACCGGTCGATGGCGCGCGGGCGATTTCCCGATTCGCGTTCGTTACCGTTACAATACACAACAGCACCGTGTGTTTATTATGCGATTTTGTTTTTTCTCCTTCTCGTTCGCCCTCATCCCAGCTATTTGGGACCGGCCGCCCTCGTCCCGAACTCGACCCGACATCCCGTCCCGCACACACAGACGGCCCATGAGCGTGAGCGCCCTCGTCGTGTTATCATTCTCAGTCGCCTTTACTCCCGTGCGTTCGCTTTCACTGTTCCCGACTCGTCACTCCTCGCCACGGTCCGTTGTCTCTCGTTTTTCTACCGGCCAACCCACTGCACCGCGCTCGCCCGCAGCAATGCGTACTTGTTCGTTGTCCTGTTTTCTCTCGTTACTCCGATCATCCGCCCGAGCATTCTCGCCTTTCGATACACCCGTTCGCTGTTCTATTTTTCCGTCCACCGACCTTTGGCTTTGGCCGAGTTGAACAATGAAATTCACAAAAACGCGCGACGCGTGTGTGTGCCGTGGTTATCGGCGTACGTGTCCCGTTATTGGTATCCGAACTCAACGCTATCAACACGGTGATCGTTAAAGTGAATAACAGGACACGGTATTGAAATTTCACCCGGCAAACTGCGGTAACTGTTGTGTAAAGAAAACACACGTATATTTCGTTTTTTTCGTCACGATACAAAATAGCAGTGTAATGCAGTTTTATCGTGATTGAATATTTTTTTTTATTTCCGAACACGACAATGTATTATATCGATAAGAAAAACGATAATATTATTGTACTTGTTATTATTGTTATTTTTTTTTTATGACGTATTATACAGTTTTGCAGTTTAGTTTTTTTCGTACGCACACGATGTACCGATATAACGATATACAATACACGTATCTTATATTATTCTCGGAGAAAATTATACACATACTCGTCATATTATATAATCTTATTTTTACGCTTAAAAAAAAAAAAAAAACAAGGAGAAAAATACATAAACGTTTTCGAATTTCCAATTCATAATCGGTTTTTGTTATTGGAAAATATTTTACGATATGTATTTTTATTTTTCAATATGTATTGCTATTATCGTATACATATATGTATGTTCGTATATAACTTTTCGGTTATCGCAGTTAAACTAAAATGGAATTATTTACGATTTTGTTTTTGTGTGATACGGAAAAGTGCTAATAAAAATGAAAATAATAAATTCAACATTTCTGACTATATGCGTTTCTGGTCACGGCATAAATATACCAACAGGAAAATGTCGAGTTTTTACAAAAAAAATTTATCGATTATTATTAACGATATTAACACGCGATCAAACACACCGTTAAGACAATATAATAATTTAGAGCAATCGTTTTGTGAACGCGGTAGTCTGCAATATCGGCAATATTTTAAAATTCAATTTTCGGAATATTCGCCCAACACTCGGTTTTTGAACACAATCGCATCCACTCGGGTAAGTGCCGTCAGTGTGGTGGGGTTGATTTAGCGATGACTGTTTTCGCTCATCGTCAAATTCGTAAACCGGTACTCCTCTAAAGAGAAAGTCCGGCTACTCATACACATTGTGCTGCAATAGCTTTTCGAATGAAACAGATTAAAACGAATTTGTTTTGCGGCACCCCCTCCATTAATTGACGTTGACCGATTATGAGTAATTGTTTAGTGATTTAATCCGGAAATTTATACTCGTGTACATATACATGTATACATATTTATTAGGTTACAGGGAATAGCTCGATTTCGAAATTCAATTTTCCGGTTTTCCCGTTTCCAGTGCGCCACGTACGCAATACGATACGGCCGGCGTACGTTTTACGTGCGCGAAATGGGACGCGATACACGCGCGCGCGCGTTTCGAATTTAATGCGCGCGGCACGTTGTAAAAATACTACCACCACCCCCCCCTCCCCCGGCGCGTATGCACGTGTACGCGTACAGTAATTTCGGGAAACGCACGATAGTGATAACAATAACGTGTACGTACGTATACACGAATAAAGCCAATAACACGACGAGAAACATCGCTCGCTCCGTCCGTTAACTTTGTCATTATCGTAACACATGCGCGGCGTACCGCGTAACGTACGTGTGTGTGTGTACGTGTGTGTGTGTGTGTGTGTGTGTGTGTGTGTGTGTGCGTGCGCGCGTATATCCCGTCTGCGGAGTCTGCGGAGACCGTTTTTATATCCGCCAAAAGTCGGCGAAAGGAGAGTGAAGGAGAGAGAGAGGAATAAATAGAGCCGACGTTTCGATCCGTTAATCCGATACGGTATAATATTACTGTGTATACATATAAATATATAGCGCGCGCGCTATCCGAGAAAACCGAACGACTTCCACGCGTCCGCCGCCATTTTATACCGTCGATTCTCATTATCTCGCGTACATATACGGGGTTTTAGTTTTCCCCGAGTTTATGCCGCACGCGCGCATCCGTAGTTACACGCATAACGTAATACCGCACGATATTATTATCGTCTTGTATGTATTTTTTATTCGACCGATTCCGGGGGCGGAACGTCCTCCCGGTATCGACTCCGGACATAAATTTGTTATTATCGTCGTCGTGTTTTTATGTCGCGGGTACGCGCGTCACGATACACAACGCACACACCCGCAATGATCCGTCGCGACGCGAATCTTCAACTCGTTCGCCGTATCGAAATTATACACAGACATATATATATATGTGTGTGTATGTATTTGCGTACACGTGTGTACACAATGTGCGAGCGGGTTTTATCATTCGTTCGTTTATTATATCCGTTCGATGTGTACGTCTGCGTACGTAAGCGCCGTGTTTGATCGCTGCGAAATTTTAGTGCGTTTGTATAGTGACGAACGACAACCGCGTCTACGGAATACGAGGGTAAATTTTATACACTGCGACGCGCGTTGTAAATTCCGTTGTTCCACGCGCGCGCGGTTCGTTCCGAAAGACCGACGGCGGTTCGGCTCCCTCGGAATCGTTCGGAGCCTACCCACGCCCCCCCCCCACTACATCCCCATCCCGCCGGCTCTCGAATTTAACGATTCGGAAAAATATATATATATTAAGATTGGTTTTTTTTTTTTTTTTTTTACAAATTTAGCGCTAATGAGAAATCTGTGCCTGGTTTCCTGGCTTCGTTATAAGTTTTATTCGTTGAACGGTTGACAGGCACACCCTCGTGTCGTCGTCTATGTTCTTCATTTGTGATCGATTTTTGATTTTAACGGCATTTTATCGAAGAGAAACGCTGCTTCACAAAATATTGGATGTAGATAAATGGCAGGATAGCATGCATAGCTTTCCTTGAAATCTCGGGATACTCGTTTAACAGATGTATCCAAAGCGATGAGATATCTGACATTTATTTTGATTTTTTTTTTTTTTTAACTGTGACTCTGTCTCAGTGTCTACGACTAATTTAGAGTTACTGTAGCTTGAGACTACGGCGATTTTCAATATCGAATAATTTTCACTTTCTTCATCTGTGGTAAACAACGCAGTCTCATTAGCGGAGCCCGTGAATGGATTTCTCACCCGGCCCGTTGACGAAACGTCCGGAGATGGAAAACACCGTTTAATATTTGTGTAAAGCAGGCCGATTTCGGTTTAAACAAAAACGTCATTGTGATAGATTTGCTTCGCGACGGGCGACTAGCGACTGACCAGCTTTGAGTAAAATACAACGGTTTAATGGGAGATTATCAACGGAAATAATTTTTATTACACCATCTATCGAGAATCCAAGATTGTGTAACGATCGGGCGATCGCCTGTAAGAGAATCGTTAAACGTGTTTTTTTTTTTGTTTTTTCTCGGCCGTTATCGGAATTTCACGTAAACGTTTGTTAACAATCGTGATGTTTCGCGGCACGTCTACGGGGTGCTCGCGGCACGCCGGTCGGCAAACGCCGGTCCGCGCGGTCCGTCGACGGCCGTCAATCTCCACGGGCAATGTTACGCGATACGTTATCGCGGCGACGGATTTTACAGTGACGGCGTTCTCGCGGCGGACGGGCGAGAGCGTTTCGCGTTTCGGAGAGGAAAACAAAAAAAAAAAAAATCGAAAAATGCCGTTGCGCGCGCGTCCGCGAAATTCGTCGCAGACAGGGACGGGAAGACCGCCGTGACGATCGCACAGGATTTCGACGCGCTCCGCGGGCGCCGGCGGTCCGCTGGTGCGCGTACACCAATCAAAACCAAAGGGGTTCGAGGGTTTTTACAGGATTCGAAAACCGTGTACGCGTACGCACGCGCACACGCGCGCGCGCGCGAGCGCCTATAAATACGCGCGGTACGTACTCATTTAAAACACATGTGCGTTCATTATTATTACGCCGTTCTTTCACGTTGTTTCGGAATTACCGAATGCGTGTCTCGTTACACGCGGGCTGGGGGAAAAAAAAAAAAACTCGCCGTATTTAGTTTTCAAAAATATATCTACATTAAGACATTGTCAAACGTTCGGAACGTTCAGATATTGCGGTTATTACGGTCGTGTTCGTTACATTCGACGTTGTTCCGTCAAAATCGACGGCGTGTAAGGGTTGTTTTCGGGAAGCAAAAAAAACAAAAACAGTTTTTAATGACGTTTGTCGTGGAAAACAATAAAATTACTCGTACTACGTAATATACCTATTGCACATAAAGTACATGCGTACATGCATTGAACGTGCGCGCACATGCCCTTTTAACAAAATATCAGTGTTGATTTGACGATATTTTAAAAGGGTGCCCGGATACCTTTTAGTCATCGTTACCAAATTAATATTCTATATTTAAATACGCCCTTTTTTACCGGTTTATGTTTCTAATTTTTTTGATTTTTTTTTTTTTTTTTTGTATCGTATCTTTCGATTTTCATAGTGTTATACGCCCTTTAACAAAACACACCATATTGATATTACAAAAAGATTGTATTGAATTTTTTTTCAAAGGACAATGTCCGCGCGCGAATACCCACCGCGAATCGCGATATGTAATCCATGCAGAAGTTATACACGCCGAACACACAGAGAAAAAAACCGCGCTTACGTCGTAAATACACTGCCGTATAATTGCACGCGCGTTAGTTATAATATTAGGTTTACAGGATATGTTTTCCGTTTTACATCAAACATATTATGAAAAACAACAGCCTTCCGACGAAATAGAATACAAGTGTTCCAGTGTAATCATTAGAACGATTATCATAATATTCCGTTTCGGATGCGCCGACTCGCGTTCGTGCGTCGCGTCTGTCAGAATCCGTATACCCGTGTATCGAGTGTTTGGAAACAAAAAAAAAATGGTAAAAAAAATTAAGAAGAGGAGAAGAAAAAATGAATTACGACGACGACGATGACGGCTGCGGCGATACGGTCGGCGGCCCGCCGTATATGGAAACCGAAATAAATTACACGTGCGGTTTATTACTACTGGTTCGTGTGCGGAAACACGAACTATTGCACTAGGTATAAGTGCGTAACAATAATAATAATGATAATAACGATTTTGCGCGGCCGTTACGTGTGTGAAAACGAAAATAAAAAAAATATTCGGCGGCATGTCGATTGAACGCGCGGCCGAAAATCGCGGAACATTTTACGTGTTTTGTACCGCAGCGGAAACTCTTTTGTAACGAGAGTGCCGAGGGTCCCGGGGGGTTTTTTCTTTCACGTCGCAAAGAGCTTTCGCAATAGAGAATGTTCAAGACCCGACGCGTTATGAAGCGGACAGGTATGTTTTACGGTCCGTAGTGTTTTTCGGCAGAAAAAAGAAAAAAAAGAAAAAAGGTTCGGTATAAAGAGTTAGGTTTCCACCGCACGTATATGGCGTAAACATGATGAGGGAATTCGAGGGTTTTCGGCGCTATCCTTTTGACCGTCGCACGAGTACGTTTTTTTTTTTTTGTACGCGCACCGCACAATTACGGCCGAGTCTCCGGGCCCTAGCAATTTTCACGGGGAATATACGCACTGTAGTGACGAATTTCGGTCACCGCAATACGCTAGTGTTGCGTCCGAACGTTACCGAAGAACAATACCTATCGTAAACATTTCTTGCGTTTACATACTTAGGACCGGGGATCTCATTTGCCAGTGGTTTTTTTTTTTTCGCTGTCGTTTATCATTCAAACATTTTTCTTTTCGTAAACTATACAGTCATACAGTCCCGCCGTTTTCCGTCTCGTCTTAAAGCCACTATCGATCCCGGGTGCTTTTTAAAACTTCTGTAAAAACCGGTTGGTTATGCATTGCGCAGAACCAATACGAACCTTCAAACTATTTTAATGTTATTATTGATATTACTCACTCTAGTGTCGATTGGTACTACCCGCGGGAACTCGACAACCCGACACCGGTGTAGGTTTTCGAACCGCCCGATAACGAATCCCGGCTGTCATTGTGCGTATAATAATATTTATAGTATAAGCCTTCGAAATTCCGGAAGGTTTGTACGCCTGTCGAGTAGTCTCGAGTACGAGCCCCGAACCGTGCACACTTTGTTTCGGTATTTCAGTACACGCGATACATAACCTCGTAAGTACTCACGCACGACCGACGGGCACTTATAATCGATACAATAATAATTATGACAATATAACACTTGTAGGCATACGCATTGTTTTTCGATGGGAAAAAAAAAAATACAATAATATGTACTCTCGTACGGGCGCACGGCGGTTGCCGCGAAGAGCCGTCGAGGTGATTCAGTTCGACATTTATTGTACCTACATAAATTTTCGGTCGCGATGTCCGCGACAGCGGTCTCCTGAGCGACAATTGCATTATTTTCCCGAGCGATACCGACGCTATTACGTGTCGAGTGTCCAATCAGCGTCCACGGTTATTTCGAACCTGTATAGGTCATGCCTACAGTATTCGAGATTCGTCGAAAACGTACGGTCATGTTAGGCAAACTTGTCCGTTTTTATACTTGTTTTTTTTTTTTCCATTATTATCACTATACGTGAAATATAATATAAGCGCCTTCGAAAAAAAAAAAAAAAAATTGACGGGAACGTCACCACAGAATACAACAATATTGCATACATTATGTATACTGTGTTACGGTTAATGTTGTAAAATCGGTCGGTGTCGTTGTATTTGTACTTTTTGGGACACGAAAATCGATTTTGCGCTGTTGGTTTTAACAATAGTATGTACGAGCCTATTATCGAAGCTAGAAGCTAAGAACGTTGTCTGGTTTTTTCTCGGTATTTTATTTTCGAGTAAGTCGCGAACACGCGAAATATTACGATTTGGAAATCGTCGGATCCGGATCTGAAATCGAAATGTCGAGAAAAAACCTACGCACAAACGCAAACGGCACGCTTGCCCCGACTCGAGTCAGTTAACGGGCCGATACGCCCCGACATCGAAACGAACAGCGCAAAACAGGCCAAAGGCGTAGACGACATCAACCGCAACGTATACACGCGTCGAGAGAATCGTATAAGTTCAGTTATTTCCGCTTCGTGTTTTCACGCGCCCGGCGTGTTATGAATTGTCGATTTCACGAACCGTCGCCGTATAAAACCGTACGCGCTACGATGCGATGCGGCGCCGCGGTTGATTCGTTTCGGATGCAAATCGCAAACGAATTAAGTTATAAACCGCAAAGTGTTTTTTCGCGCGCGCGTACGACAGCCGACGAATATATTACGTAATAATACGGTTTCGACGTGTTTTTTTTTTTTTTTATTCTTTTTTTCTCCTCGACACGAAATTAATTCGGATTGCCGTAGTCGGAACCCGTCGTCAACGACGAACGGCCGTTTTAGAATACGTATTTCGCGGTATCGGTTAAATACACACACACACACACACACACATACGTTATACGCGCAATTGACGTCCGTGTTACACTCGCTGCGTGTACGGACACGGCCGCACGCGAATCGGTTTGCGATAAATTACCGACGGCCGTCGGGTCACGCGCGCGCGTATCGCCGGCCGTGCATGTCTCAGTCGAACGTTACGCGCGAGTCCCGTGCGCGTATTGTCGTTATTGGTTGTTTTTTTATTTTTTTTTTTTCCCGCAAACCGGACGTACAGACGACGGACGCGCGCGTGCCGCCGCGGCGATATAATATTACAGAGCGGCGCGCGGTTATTGACGCGCGGTCGTTTTTTTTTTTTTATTTTTCGCCGCCGGCTGTTTTCCAGACGCGGCCGGCCGCGGGCGTGCGCGCGACGATACTGTCGAGCGCGCGCGTTCCGCTGCCGCGAGACCCGACGGTCCTCGCGCCGTTTTCGGGTCGCGTATCGCGTGGTTTAGTTCTCGATTTTGAACCCCGCCCGTGATATCCGTGACGTCGAGGGCGCGGTGTTGCGCGCGGAACAGAATAAAATACGCGTGCGAAACACGGCGCTGCGGCCGCGGACTGTTCGGCGCGGATGCCGACATTATCGTGTTTTTCACTCTCCTCCGCGGTTTCGTCCGAACCGGCGGACAAATAATGGATGATTTTTTTTTTTTTATTTTACTCATAGTTTCTTACATAGGAAAAACAAAAAACCCCACAAATTTTCGCGGACCGAACGATAAACGTCGTTCGCGGGGACCGCCGGCGCTGCAGCTACCCGCTCCGTACGACGCCGATTGACGTCGTAAAATTATTACGATATCATTGTGCGCGCCCGCTAGCGGTTACGCGCACGCCGTATAACAGGGTGTACGTTTTTCGTCCGCCGCCGCAGCCGGAGAGTCGTCGTCGTCGCCACGGCGGCGGCGTGTACCGCGGCCGGTCGCGTCGCATTGTATCACGGTACATACGCCCCACCCTCCCCGCCGCTGCCGCCGCCGCCGACGACGACGGCGACGACGCCGCCATCCCCGTCGCGCGGTCGGCGGCCATCATGGCGACGGCGGTGGCGGCGGCGGAATTCCGAGTGTATGTGATCGTGCGCGCGTGCGCGTGCGTGCGCGCTCGCGTGCGAGAGTGCACACGGACCGGTCGGCGGCGGCACACGGGCGACGCGGTGACGCGGCGGCGGCGGAGGTTTTTCCGCCGCGCCGACCGACCGGAGCCAACGGAACGACTCGCGCGATCGCCGGCGTACGCACGCACCGCACGACGCGAAAGCGGTACGACACGGCGGCGGCGGCGCGCACGGGGCCCGCGTTCCGCGACGCGCATAAAGCCGCCGGCCCCCCCGGCCCGGGCGTAACGCGGAGCGTGATAATGTGCCGGCGCGGCGGAACGGGCCGTATAATCGGTGCGCGGCGTCGGAAATACAATCCCGTGTGCGGACCGTAATTGTGTGCGTATAGTGCGACGTACGTCCGCATCGTACGCGATCGTTTCGTATTGTCGCGCGAACAGACGGTTTTTATTGTTATCGTTTTCGCGTGTACGTCCGGAGGCGACGCCGTCGCCGCGACGTTATTGGCCCGGATAGAAACCGCGCGTGCTGCGCGCGGCGTCGCGTTTTCTGGGGCTTTCGCCGCGAAGACGTTTCCTCCCCTACGCCGTCCGTTTCCGGATTTTTATTTTTCATTGTACCGCGGTCCGGCGCGGGAATAAAAAAAATGACCCTCGCTTCACCGCGGTCGGGGGAGATTCACCGTTGACGGGTTTTTTTTTTTTTTTTTTTTTTATTAGCGTATCGTCTATGATTTAACCTTGATCTAGGCTTGACGCGAGAACGACCAATGTCGATTTTTTGAAAAAATAAAGTAGGGAAAAATGAGAAAAAGTGACAATAGTTTTTTTTTTTTTGAAAGGTGTACACATAATACAAATACAAATTGTACAAACATTTACATTAAAGACATATTGAAGACGCAGAGTCATATAGGAAATTACAATTTCAAAGCCCAACAATCGCATTAAGTGAAACTGGCCCTTCTCGCGCCAAACACATAAGAATTCCGTTAAATTTATATATCTGGTTATACGCCCGGTTATACAAATCGATTTAAGCTTTATTCGCCGGTCCCGATGAAACTTTGCGCGCGCCCGACATTCAAAACGAGAGAAATCCAACTGTACGCTGTACGAAAGCCGACTGGAACTGGATTTTCGGCGTTTTCGAAACGAAAATCGTATTCGCTTCGTTTATATACGGGTAACCTTGGCGACGCGGACGATGTGAAAAAACAAAAAAACAAAATATAAAAAACGATTAATTATTATTTTAATTCGGCTGTTGGATTATAACACAACAGCGGTGATGTACCGCATAAAACCGGACGGGTAAACAATCCCCGCCGTGTATACGTCCCGCCCGAACCTCGAAATTGTAAACAGTATAATAAACTATAATATGTATATGTATGAGCTCGTTGTACGTCATTATATATTCGTCTAGCCGCAGTGAAATTAACAGCGATACAACGAAATTCTCGGGAAAAAAATAAATATAATTAATTTTTTACGCTGCGTTTCGGTGTGTAAAACCGATAAAACCGTAACAATATAATTATTATAGTATGATGGCACGCGCGTCGAACTGTATACCTATAGCTATTCGTGTAAAAAAAAAAAAAAAATTAGAATAAAAATTACAAAAATTACGTGTCGCTTCGACGCGGTGTAATAGTAATTTTTTTTTTTTTCTATTAAATAATAAACGACAGTGCGCGTACGCGGCGTCGGGGAACGGAGGTGGAGAAGCGACAAGCGTCCGGGGAAAAAAATTCCTCTCTGTTCGCTAGAAATGTTTTTCGCCGCGTACAACGCTGCGGCGATAGTTTTCGATTTACGTACGCGTCGGTCTTTTGCGCCCGTGTGCGCTCATCGTCACCGTGTCGGTGTCGCGTCGTATTTTCATTTTTTTTTTTTTTTTTTCCATACCGTAAAAAAAAGATTTCACTGCACGGGTACATCGCGGGACGTTCAGCTCGGATAACGTACGCGCGTGATAATGTATTTCGCGCGCTTCAAGGCCGTTACGTACGCAAAAATCAAAACAGACGGACGTATTTCGCGCGGCGGGCGGGCCGCCGTTGTCGTCGGGAGGGCGGAGGGGAAATTTAACGCGCGCGCGTGGGTTGACCGTCGCCAACGAAAAACGATTCCGAGTGTGGTTCGGCCGCACACCGTGTTCCAGAAAGGCCGCGGACGGTGTACGCGATTCGAAAACAACGTGTTTCGTAAATTTTCCCCGCCCGCCGTTTCCCCCCCCCCTCGTTTTCTCGGGGAAATGGAAAAACGACGCGGTTCCGGGGCTACATAAAATATACCGACGGAAATCGCCGCGCGAAAGAACGCGAATAGTCGCGCGTTCGCGCACGGTGATCGGCCGGACCGCGGTACGATGACGACGCCACGTTGGAAAATGCGTCCAACGCGCGCCGTCGCCGCGTAATAATACCGTGTACACAAAGTGACGAACGCGAATCCGTTTCGCTGCGCACGGCCGTGCCGCAGTTTCGCGCGGTCCGTCATAAAAAAAAAAACGTCTTTTATCTCTCTCGCTGTCTCTTTTTCTCCCGTTCCCCTGGCGCGGCGGTGTAAATTGATTCCGTCGTTTTTTTTTGTTTTTTTTTTCTTGTCCGGACGCCAAACGCATTACGATTATTTTCGATAAAAGCAGCGCGCGCACTGTGCGCGTTACGGACGCGTCACATTAATGTATTATAAACGCGTACGCGATTTACGAAACGAAATACGAGATACGTGTTTGAAAGCTCTACGCACGGTTTTATCGGGTCGTTTTTTTTGCCCCTACACCCAATAATTGTAATTTACGACGATGCGATGCGCGTGTCGCCGTTCTTCAAAACGTCACCGGGGAGACGGTGGGAAGGGGGGGGGAGTGGTTGGCCGGACGAATGTACTACGTTTTTCAACGATATCGCGATCAAATCGTCGTCGATTCGTATTATGGTCGCGCGTACGACTATATATATATATACGTGTGTATACGGAAAAGTCGTGGGGGACGTGCCGCTCTTGGCCCCCGAAAACGGACGCTCGCGAGTTCGTTCCGTACGTTTATAACGTTTCAATAGCATTTGATTATAGTATCATGTGAAAAATCACGAGGAAAAAAATCGAAAAATGCCGGACGCCCGCTGTCGACCAAGAACCTGATAGATTATCGAAATCTACACGTTTTCTCTACTATATCAATGTCAAAAGAGAAAAACGAAAAAAAAAACCGTTTATCTCTCTCAATTAACTCGTCAGAAGTAAAATTCGAATTTTCGAGTATGTACATGACGAATATTCGTTTTTTTTTTTTTTCCCATTTAACACGGGAATCGCGGGGAGCTGAACTCCGTCTTGTCAAGCTTACGAGAGACGGGGGGTGGGGGGCGCTCCCCGGCCGTAAACGACGACGCCCCTGTATCGATATAACTGCAGCACGGTGCGAATATCAACTATTGCGTTACATGCGCGTCTCCGTCATCGCAAACAACGGGTTTACATTACGGACGGGAGAACGTTCGAATGTCCCGGGACGGGGACGTACGACGATAATTAACGTCGAGCGGTTTTTTTTTTTCCATTTTTTTTTTTTTCATAACTCGCTCGACTCGTGACGCGCCCCCGCGCCGTAACACGAAACAAACGGCCGCGTTAATGTATACGGTCTCCGCGAGAACGTTCACTAAAAATAATTGAACGCAATATCGTACGCGCACGGGACCGCCCGATGAACCGACCGGCGGTCATTGTAATGAACCCGGCATTGTTATAAACGCACGCGCGGTATTGTTATTGTCGCCGTTATTAAATGAGCCGTCGAGCCGGCGCTCGCGTTAATTTACGCACCGCCGCGAGGGCCGGGCGTACCGTATCGCGCGCATAACCTAAACGACACGGCTGCGTGGGAGTACTCGCACGAGTGTGTGTATCGCGAGACAGCGACGTCGCACCGCCGACGAGGATGCCGTACGAGGATTCGGGCACAACGCAATGTTACAGTCGGACACTTGTGTTTTCGAAACGGTCGAGAAACGTGAACGACGCACGACACCTGACGGATTTCCACGCTACCCGCGGCTAACTGTTACGCGGACCTATTGGTCCCCGAATACACGCCGCCGAACCCGCGGCCTGATATAGCGGTCTCCCGCAACGGCCGTTTCGGTCGGCAGCGGATTTTAGGGGCGGGACGTGATCGCCGGCGATCGTTCATATGAACATTTTTTTTTTTTTTTTAAATCGTTACTCGAATTGCCGTCACCGCGGAGACGGAGAATCCGGTGCGCATGCGTTAGAACGTTAAAAAGCCGTCCTGGAATTACGATGACGGGTGCGGCCACTGTTGTAACTGTTGCAGATGAGAAGTCAGGAAGGTAGAATATAGACTGGAATTTAATGGATGTCTGGACGAGACGATAAACCGTTTATAACGAAAATTACGATTCTGAGCGGAGTTCGTTTGATAGTTTGCTTATTTTCCTGGTTTTTCCAATTTATTAAGAAAACTCCCGGGGAAATCAACAAATCGCCCCCCTAACGTACCTCTCCCGGTCCGATTTTCTTTCAAAAAAAGTGCTATCATTGTAAATCGGAGCGAATGTGCTGATGGAAAAGTTGTCCACAGAGAAACAAAATTTGCCCCTATCGGGGAATTGCCCGGTTCGTGAAATTACGTTGTACTGACACTTTACGTTCGTTTTGTACTTGTTAGTGTTAACATCGGTGTGTATTTGCCTATTGTCGTACCGGCCGAATGTAAGAACGTTTTCTAAATTTCTCGATACGATACGATATTTTCGATACTTTAGTTTTCAAGCGGCGTAATAATAGTGTTTGAAATACTGCCGTTTAAAAGTAATCGTGCATCTCGATCGAATATTAAAATATCGCGAAAAAAACCAGCGTACGAACGGTATACCGTAGACAGTAACGTCCGCAATACCTTCGGGTTTGATAGCAGCTGTGAACACGCCGTACTGCGTCGAAACTGTGACGGGCGAAAGACGATAACGGAAAAACACGAATGCGGCGTAATTTCACCGATGGGCCGCGGCGCATGCACGCCGTGTATAGTGCGGACGTTGTCGAATCGAAAATCTACACGTAATAATATATTACACGAAAACGCCATTGTTTATGCCGAAACGCACGAGAATATAATAACGCGCGCGTATTTTTGTTTTTCTTCTTCCTTTTTTTTTTTTTTTTTTATAGCCGTCACGTCGTCGACCGCTGTTTTTAATCGTTCGCAGCTTCGGGTGGTCCCGTCCGCCGACGGTGTCTGCAGAGCAGTCTAAACATTGACGGTCGTTACACACGTTAAACACGAAATCGAGAGACGATTATTGTACGTACGTGTATTATTATACACGGACCGCGAAATACCGAGCGCGCCCGGCGTTCGTAAACGCCGTGTAATAACGGATTTCGTTTCGTTCGGAAAACCGCGTCGCGCATTAGTAAACCGTTCCGGCCGGACGGGACTGCGCGGTTATTTCGCGCCCGCACACACCCGGGGCGACGGGATGGCATTCGCCGTGAAACGCGTGCGCCCACGTGTCCCGCGTAACTACAGTGTACGGCGCGTTTTTTTTTTTTTTTTTTTTTTTTTGTTTTTTTTTCCTACAGACCGTACGCATCGCATTGTCGTTATCGCGCGCGCCGGTCGGCTATCGACGAAAACCGAAACGAACGCGCTCGCGCCGAACATGATTAAAATGAACGTTTCAGACGGCCGCGTACACCGTACACCCGCGCGCGTGGCCGAGCGCGCGACAAAACTACCCGCGAAACCCGCGCAAACGAACGCGCGCGTGCCGGGGCGACGGGATAAACGGCGTCTCCCGAACGTCCGTTGTCGTGTTGTCGTTTTGCCCGTCGCGGTGTTTAGTGCGGGTTTTATGCCGCCCGAAACCGTACCGATCGTAAAATTGCGCGACACTGCGCGCGCACGGGTAGCGTGCGGGCGCGACGTCGCGCGGTTCGCGTACAGACCCGGCGCGCGAATCCGGCCAATTGGAAACGTCGCGCATTCGTGTTTACACATCCACTTTACGCATAATCGTTGCGTGTCGCGTCTTATTGAGAAGACGCGGTAATATAACACTGTCACGAACGCTCGAATGTCCGTTTTGTTTGTTTTTTTTTCTCGTTTGTCCACGTATAATATAAAGTCATTTCGAAATAATAAATACATTTTATTACATTTTCAATGTTTTTCGCTGCGTTAAATACACAGCCCTAATAGTGTATTTATTTATGTGAGCGTACAAATGGAAATTGAAATCGACTTGACTCGTTTAGATAGAAAATCAACTCTAGTTAATTAAAAGTTAATCCTTTTGTATTGCTCAAGTTAACAGTAGTTCAAAAAAAAAAAAAAAAAATTAATTTATAAAATTTAAATGCTAAATTAACTTAACTTTAACTTATTAATTCGAATTAATGTCCAGTCTTGATCGTAAATACACAGGTATATACGACGGTAAAAGGCTCGTATTGCTTACGGTTTTTCACCAATATATAGTAACAAACGTAATTGAATTATTACGGAATACCCGAATCCATTTATTGCTCCGATAAAAGTGTATTTTTTGTCGATTTTCGAAATTCACTTTATTTTATAAATAATGCGCGCTGGTATTATACGCGCGTAGGTAGGTACCCATAAAATCCATACTCAACTCTCAAGTACGCACTCGAAAACTTCGAACTAAAATGTATATAATTTGTAGTATTTTTTTTTTTTTTGTGTTTTTTTTTTTGTTTTTACAACGCTGTAACGGTTGCGCTATATTATTATATTATAGTAATACTGACTTTACCCCTCATCCCCTCATCATCATGATGGCATATTATATATATATTTTTCTGTTTTTTGCGGTTGTCGTCATAAAAAAAAGAAAAAACCAACTAAAATGTAGGTTATCAACGCCGCCGAGCGCGGTAATAAATAAAGTTGAAGGGGCGCAGAAAAAAAAAAAAAAAGGAGAAAAGTAAAAAAAACCATTCCGACATAAATGGATGAAAATTATAGGTTCGACTGCGCCGCGGTATTATATAACATAATGGCGTTTCCGGAACGCGAAAGGCGTTTTAAGGAAATTGCTTTCGAGGGCCTTCAGACCGGTCCAACCCTGAAAATCCAATAAATATAATAATAAATTATACGCGTGTATATATGTATATATTTTCCCGATGAACGTGTAATTTATATAATATATAAGTCCGATAGAGTAGTAAATCGGAAATGTAAAAAATATAATAAATAAAAACGGGGTTCATTTTCGTGGATCCGTTTCGTTAATATAGATAAAAATAAAAAAAAATAAAAAAAAACCCTAAAAAAAAACCTATACGCCGCAGAAACTAAAAAAGTAGAAAATATATTATGTTATAATAGATAAATCCCGTATATTTATATAATTGTCGTGTTCTATGAAATGTCTATAGATATTTTTACATACAAAAATTGTGTCCCGCTGCACAATATACGTTACGTGTAGCATATTGTACCCGGGCTTCGTAAGAAAATACATTGCAAATTATAACGTCCATGCGACATATCGATCCGTGGACTGTTGTTGATAAATAATATTTTATACGCCGCTGAATAATTGTGTATTACTGACACGTTTTAAAAAATGCGTTGTCATTCGCCGTATATTGCAAATAAATGCGAATTCGATATTCGTAGATATTGTCGCGGAAAAACGGTAATTTATATGCCGTTGAACATTATTACTGACATGTCACAGTGACGCGTTGTTGATTGACAGTGCGCCTTTACAGGTATAGCCTACCGATCAACGCAAATCAGAACGATCAATGAAAACAAACGCGACGTCCTTTCGTTGCGTACATTATGCATTTATGCGTTTATGCATCGGATGTGTTTGCGACATTTCGACAGCACCGGTTTAAAAGTAACATTATTGCTCGTTGAATAATACGAAATAACACAAATATATATTTTTTTGTTTTTGTTCGCAGATATTTTCGAAACGCGGACGCGTCGACAGCGTTTTGAAGCGGTCGGCAAATATATAGGTAGTGACGCCGAAAATCCCACACCGGAAGACGTCTATTATATAATACTATACCCTTATATGCAATGTATTATACTTTGTAATTTTTTTTTTTTAGTGTAAAGCGAACGGTAAATGTATTATAGTCGAACATGTGAATTTATTTTTTCTGTTGCCTGTAATCAAATTTTCGACCGGAATATCGCTCGTCATTAATTTCAGGGGCGATTTCCGGTAACGAAAAGCGAATTACTACGAGTATCGGCGCATCATTATTGTCAAACGAGCTATTTTCGTTTCAAAATTTGTACACTATCTACTTTTCTGAACAATGAGGGAGTAATCGTAGAAAACCGTAATCGGAATAACTATATACGGTTCATTAAATCCGTTAAAAAATATAATCGCGAAGACGTGACATTTTCACCGAATACACTTCGATTATATATGTTAATACTTTCTGCAGACGCGGTATAGTTTTCAAAATATTCCATCGTTTTTTCGAGTTGGCTGAAACTATCGGGTTTGTTCTTTGTTCGGTTACAATATTTTCTCGGTTTCGTACATAGTCATAAGGGTTCGAAAAATTGGTTCGATATATAGGTTCGCATATATTCGTCCGGAATTTTTTTTTTCGTCCTCACATCACACTCTCGTCCTATACACGGCCAATCGAAAATGTATATTTGACCGCATCGCAACTGCATATTACGATAACGATGTTATATTATACGGCCTTAAAAATAATGACGAAATAGGTGTAATATTATCGTAAGGTGCGCGTGTGCGTTTTGGTGCAGTGATGTGCACGAATATAATATGTTGCAGTCGTTGCCGATGACGATGTCTAGCTGAAAAAAAAAAAATGACCGCGACTAATACGAGACGACAAAAAAGGAAAACCAGTCTTTTGTATGTAAAACGGTCGAACAAAGTCGCGGCGAGAGGACGGCGGGGGATAAGGTAGTGAGCGAGCGATCCGTATTTGTCGCGTGTAAAATGCGCCGCGCGATTGGTATTCCAAAGACGTCGCGCAGCGCAGTCGTATCCTCCTTATACGTATAACTAACCTATACCTATAAATAATAAATGTATATTTATACGCATATATATATATATATATATATATACGGTATTAATAATATTATATATGTGCGTGTTCCGGTCACGTGAAGATCAAAAAACCGACGCGTATCGTGTTCGGGGGTGGGGGAGGAGGTTGGGCGTTGTCGGAATCCGTGACGATCGATGACGACGTGACGTGACGTGCGGCGGTCGAGAAAAAAATAAAATAAAATAAAATTAGAAAATATTACGAATTTGCCTATATCCTGTATAATACTCGTGTAATATTATATGTCTCACGGTGTCGGATTAAAACAAGGGGAGTTTAACGCTCCTTTTTAAGAGAGAGACGAAAAACCTCGCGTGAGGTCTCTAAATAATAGGCAGCAGCGCGTATTAACGATTTGAATGTAATAAATTATTATACACCGCGTACGTGTGAGCCACTCGATAAATATTACACGCGAGGGAAAACGGGCGAGGAAACCCCGAAAAAAAAAAAAAACTATTCTGTCAACCGAAACGAGTTTTTTTTCTTTTTGTGTCAAACGTTCGTTCGTTATAACCTATATTTATATACCTATATAATTATAAAACACCGGATGAAAAGAAACAAGTTAATGATTTTCTTCAACTCGGTCGAGTTAAGTTAAATTTGAATTTAGATAAAGTTAATTCAAAATAATTTATCTATTTCAACTATGTAAGAAGTTAACCAAAAGTTATAACAAACTTTTTAACTCATGTTAAGTTAATTAAAAACCTAATATAATACCTACTATAATAACCTAATAATTTACCTAAAACTTCAAGACGAAAACAATAGTAAAAAAATTACAGGCATTCGTAATTAGTATTTTAAAATGTTCACAGTATATTGTTAATAATAATAAAATTATATTTATTTATATAAGCATACAAATAAAATTTGAAAAGATAACAACTTAACTTGTATACACAATATATAAATAATTCAAGTTAATTAAAAGTTAATTATTTTGTATTCCTCAAGTTAACAATAATTAAGTTAATAGTTCAAAAAAAAAAAAATTCATTTATTAAGTTAAAAAGTTAAATTAACTCGTTAATGCCTATCCATGTAAATTCGATTTCCGCAGTTTATAATAAGCTAAATTTCAACGCTATTTTCGAATACGTATTCTTCCTGTACACTATCGTTAAACGAACAGTATTAACTTTTGATTTTCGAATAGCGACCCCCTCCCCCCCCGCTCATTTTGAACCCAGATATAACAATGTTTTCTCAAACTATACAATTCATCTGAACTAGGTAATGATACGACCATCGAACACGGCGATATTATAGCGCAGTTATGTATACGCGTAACGATATTTTGCAGAAAAACGTCTTCTTTTCGAATCCGGTTTGTCGATATACGCGTAGTCAGGACCATTAAACGTTTCTATATAATATACGCCATGGCGACCGAGAAAAATCCAATTAAATTTCACCAGAAATATCCGTACAAGTCGTTAGGCGCAATCGCTGAATCGTTATAAAAAAAAAAAAAAAAAAACAACACCCTCTATAAACTGTCTCGGTATATATTATGATGATTATACGACTATTCAATTATAATATATTATTATAGACGCGATTTTTCACCGCGGTTCTCGTATAGCTATAGCGATCGTTACGTCCCGTACAACAACACACGACATAAGGACCCGCGAGACGCGGCCAACGGTTATTTCGTATTGCTGTACAGGAGCTAAGACCACGCGTACCGCGCCTAATTAAGAAAAAAGGTTTTTTTCAACCGTCGTTATTTTTCGATCTCGGCCTATAGGTATGCGTGGAAATTAACGACCGAATAACGTCGCGTCCCCGGCTAAAAAACTCGTATAAATAAAAAAAATATACACACTCATACGCGCGCGCGCACACACACACACACATACATATATATACATAGGTATAATACGCGAACGAACAACAAATAAAATATAATACGTACCTAAATAATATATACGCGTCGTCGTCTCGGTCGTCGTCTATATTTCGGTCGCCGAAGAAACGAGTGTTGATGACAATAATATAGGTATCGGATCGCGAACTCCCGTCGGACACGGTGTCGGCCGTCGTCGTGATAATAACACCACGGGCAGTTTGGAAAATGATTTCGAGTTTATAGCAACGTGCGGGCTGTACAAGGCGGTTAGAATAATAATAATGTCTCGCGTCCCGTATCGTATCGTGCGCCGCGGCAATGGCGCGTGGAATAAAATTATCGAAATACAGGTATAATACCTTCTTGTATGTGAATTTTCGGAGAGAAATAAAAACAAAAACAAAATGGTTTTCGGCCCTCCTACGGCTCCGGTTCAATCGTCTGTCGTCTGCTAGTCGTTATAGTACATGCGCATAATCGATTATTATTATTATTAATTTCGTCCTCTCCCCCTCCCCTCCCCGGGATAATATTTTAATTTAGAAACGAAACAAATTACAATAACCTTCGTAACCGCCGCTGCTGCTTCTGCTGTTCGGATACAAGAACAACAGTCGTCGGCTTGTGTGTATATATATACACAATAGCAGGTACTGCAGCATTTCGATTGGTCGTAAAAACGGCACCTAGTCCGCGTATTATTACAGTGCTTTGATAATTGAGTTATAAAAAACACGAAATTAAACACGATATCGTCGACCCAACGAACGGCGTGCGCGCCACGACGACGAAATACAGATTCGTAGCCAATAAAATTATTTTGTCGAGGGTGAAAAAATGACTTTTTAAGCCGCGCGACGGTGAAAAATATCGTATACAATAGGTACACTTATACACATTTTTTACGGTATTAAAACGATTTGTACGCATCTTTCTGCGAGATGAGGTATATTATATTCAATAGCGCGCCCCTATGTAATATCGTACTTGTGCGAGTGAAATTAATACGTTTTCAAATTTCTCGTGTACACATATGGTAAGCGCGCAATAAGCCGACGTGCGATAATATAATAATATACCAGCAGAAAATGATGTGTTCGACTTAATATATATTTCATTACAATCAGTGGCATATTTACCGGGGCGGATCTATCCCTGCTCGCCCGTGCCGTTTTTATAAAATGTGCAGATGAAACCGAATAATGTTTAGATAATACTCATTGATAATTTCGAAAAAAAAAAAATATCAGGAAAAAAATGTTCCACGATGATAGCGTGAAAACCTTGGTAAAATTTTACCAAGGTTTTTGCCAACCTAACCTTATCGCACATTAATGTTCTTATCTATATGGCGTCTTGAAACTGTAATATGTTTAAATATTGTCGATTTGAAAAATGTTATCGAATATGAGGTCGATGACGAATACATATTTTGTAATGTACAAACTGCGGGGAGGAGAGGGGACACAAGCCTCTCGCGAATCTGCGAATGCCATTTTTTTTTTTTTGTATCCACTCCCTAGACAAAACCTTAATTACGCCACTGCCTGCTTTATCCATTGTTTAAAATGTTCGGGTATTCGTGTAGTAAGCGTAGAGTGTCGTCACGGTAGACTAAAAAAAAAATCCTAAAAATATACTTCGCCCTCCGCCAAAATTCCAACAATAATTGTCCTCGACAATTATAATATATTGTATAGATGAATACCTTGCAGTTGTCGGCGGCATATGACAATATACGAGTCTGATGACTATCCGCTATCTATTATTAAATACGCACGGTTTTAAAACGAGACCCGGAACACGAAAAACGGGCTACGTCTCGGGAGGGAAAACTAAATATTTATTACAATAATAATTTTTCGAAAAACGAATAAAAACAATTCCGCCGGGAACCCGTATGCATATTATAACGTACAACTACGTATACCATGATATACCTATTCAGCTATTTTTAAGTACACGCGAGTGTCGTCGTCGGGCAAAAAGTCGTCGATTTATATGTATTCGGACGTGTCTAATTTTAGCGGGTTGACAGTCGTAATAAAATGTATGTATAGTATAGCTGGTACGTAATACACAACGCGTTGTGCGTGCGGTTATTTCCGTTTCCGAAGAAAATATTTCACGGCCGAAAAATTTGAATAAAAAAATATGTGTCCGAATATAATACTGCAGTTGTAGTAGGGTATAGGTAAGCCCGACGGCGTGTTTACAGATCCCGTCCGGGTTCGGCTCGAATCGATTTTAAGAGGTTTTTATAATTCAGGAGGTCTCGACGGTTTTAAAAAACATAATTTTTTCACTTTTTTTTTACTTTTTCGCCTTCTAACGCCGCGATAAACGCGGGTTAATCATTGCGGTACAATTATTTATTCCGCTCAGTCCGTTGATTTCAATTTGTATTTTCTCCTATAAATAATTATGCCAAATTACTTTAGGTAGCCGCGATCGCGACTCGACGCGATGCCCCTAAGAGCGCGGGGATCCGGCTGCCTTCAAGCCGGCCCCGAGAGAACGGAAGTCATGTCTTCAATGTAGCTCTAAAACTAGAACCATAACAGTGATATGGCCGACGACAAGCTCCCGCGGATTCGGACGAAGTGGAGAGAAAATGGAAAACTTCACCCATCCCGAACTCGAAAACGTGAAAAAAGTCCGTGTAGACGAATCTATATTTGACGGTTAAAACGGGATTGTATTATACGTGTAAGAGTTTACAGTGTGGCGTTTTAAATTCGGGTAAAAATAGGTAATTTTCGTATCGATAACCCCGCGGACCGTCGAATAATAATTACAATAAAAACGTCGCGTCTTTGGAATTTTGGAATTCTTGAAGTTTTCAAAAAAAAAAACCGGAATACCTATCTTATTATGACGACGCATATGCGTGTATACCACATAAACCATATGCACATAATAAATACGCGGCTCGTCCGGAGGCGTATCCGTACAGTCGGTACATCGGCGTCTCCTTTTATAGGTCTATAATATTTATATATAGCGGGAGATTATACCTGTCATAACCACCTGCATCATCCGATCGACCATTTTTCTCCTTTTAGGAACCTGATATATAAACAGGTGTTTTAGGTACGTACGCACGTTGCGCGATTCGTCCGTGAAATACGCCGCGTAACGATACGCGTCCAGCCGGCTCACCTTCACCGTAATAACAACAATACTGATATTATTGTTACTGCTGTAGGGGCGTCAATTTTCGCGTTTTTTTTTTCGCTCGACGCAACACCAATATTGAAATTCAATGATAAACATGACGCACGCTTGCGACATTGTCGGCAAACCGTGAACGCGGAAAAAATTCGACGCGTCGACCCAGGCTATTGACAGCCGGTTCGTTGTAGTTTCGCAGACAATGTACGAAAGTCGAATTGGAGATGTGAACTGCGAGAAATGTGATTCATCCATTTTTGTCCGTGTTAATATTTGGCGGTAACTTACGTCTCCCGCCAAAGAATTTCAGTTGTTCGCACCTACTACGCGTATTGCGAATTTTAAAACTTGTACGTCTTTGTATAATGTTTGTGCCCTATAGCTGCTGTGCCCTGTAATTATCGGGGTAGGCGGTACCTCCTGTCGCTTTTCTGCTGAGGCGGACGGTTCTGTATTTCACTATACACACTGATATCAAAAGAACGCGATTACGTGTACCGAATCAAAACGTGAACTCGAGTGAGTATACAGGTGATGCGTATCTAACGGCGATGAGTATATACTACAAAACTACGCTAGGTAACCTCGTGAAAACGCGTTTGTACTTAAACGCGTAAAAACAGTTATCAAACACAAATGAGTCTTCGGAAATATCGGAATGCAATAATTTATTTGAACGCTGTCTGGGTTCGCGTTCTCCGGGGCTTCGGCTGAGAGCAGCCGAAAAGCCCCGAAAAGAGCGGATTTTTTACAATAAAATAAGAAAAATTATAAAATTGTATAATAAAGATACTATAATGTATGGTCCGTTTCGTTCGCACGGTTATGCGTGTATAATACGCGACGGACATTAGATATTTTATAATTATAAGTATTATATACGTACGAAGGCGGTTATTATAATCCTTATAAAGTCTCGCGCGTATATTATAATAAAATATAATGTAATCAAACGTATTCGAACATAATGAATATAATATAACCCACTCGGGTATAACTGCCGTACACACGATTATATATTATGTAGGTATTATCGATAGATTTTCATTATAATTTATAGTAAAGTCGGAACATTACAAAGTAAAACCGTCTATTCGACCATGCAAATACGTTTTAAGGTTAAGTCCATTATAATATGAATATTATCCGCGCGGACGTTCAATATAATTATTGTAATAAGAATATATTATGTATGTATTAAAATAAATGTGTTTGAAGTTGTCTGTATATTACAGGTACCTACCTAATATTTATTTAAAAAATATATATATATATATATATATTAATAATAATAACAACAGCGAGTGTCGAATACGAGAAGAAAAAATAAATAAACGTCCAAATATCAATAACGTCGTTGTAATAAATACATATTATACCATACATACGTATGGGAAAAATTACAAAATTTATATTCGCGGCTTAGCGTTTTAAAGTATAGACAATATATGCGAAATTACAGATAAACAGGTGTTATAGGCGAATGGATATGCGACAGACATAATGGATGGTAATTTGTTATTTTTCTTTTTTGAAAAACAGATAAGGCTACCAAAAGATGATGACGGTCATTGGTCGCGCGAAAAGTGAAATTTACGACCGCCGAACGACGAAATTAACGTCAAATACGCGTCGCATCATAGTTCGTGAACAATTTTGGGGAGGAGGGGTGGAGAAAACCATACACTAACGCGTGAATATTTCAAACTTTCAACGAGGTATAGCGAAATAATTTACCGACGTGTTTTTGCGTATACAGTTCGGTTTGTTAAAACGTGTAATTACATTACATATAGGTACATTATCGTAACAATTACGAATGAACCGTATCTAGCTGCGGTTTTTAAGCAACGCAAAACGAAAACGAGAACATGTTAATATAATAGATCCGCGTAATAATCGCTCGGTATCAGTGTCGAATCCAGGTATACTTTAGAGGGGGGGGGGCGAATACACGTATCAATATTATTTTTCATTATTTTTCTACATTTATAGCGAAACGTGAACAGAGAAAATACTTAAATCTTTGGCGTAGTAATAACTAATGACTGTCGCCCGTCATAGATAAACGAAGAGGGCATTATAAAATGAACGACTCCGAAAATTATTGATATACCTGTTAATTACCCATAATTACCCATAATTTTATCATAGGCGATACGATAATATCGTACACCGTACGGCGGAGAAGGGTTGCCACATTTTAAAGACGGTAAACCGGAGACGGGCTGATAAGCAAAAGAAAAAAAAAAGGTCGTCAACGAAAAATATCGCGCCTCGCATAAATTATCTCATGTTTCGGCGAATGAGAAACGTTGTACTCGCCGCTTATCGACTAACTGCGTACAATCGATCATAATACGAATAGCGCTAATTTTACGACGACCTGGTGCCGAATTCGCCGAACCCGCAGCCCGTGGATTTATGTGTAAAACCGCGGAGTGTCCGGGCTAAACCCGGAGTGGTGGCGGCCCGGTCCGGGAGCCGCGCGTACGTATCGTAAGACCGTCGGTTTCGAGACGGGCGCGTGCGCGTCGCACAGTTTCGCGTCGCGGGGCCCGGCGAACCGCGGACCGGGGAAACGGCCGTGCGAGAGGGGCGAAAGAGAAATTTAAAAATTCGCACGGTTCCCGGGCGCGCCGCGAGGCGTCGTCGCCGGGACCCGCGGCCTACAGGTACGCGCTGCTTCGAAATGCGCCGCTCGCCCGTCGCGCGTGAAAACGTACAGCGCGTACACGTGTCGGGTGTACGCGCGCGCCGGCGTGTGGGTAGGGGCGGGGGTGGGGGTGGGGGCGGAGGGTAGGCGGCGGCGACGTCCTGGATGGACGTGTAATGTACACGGACTCGAGCGCACCGTACGTCTGTGCGTGTACAATACAATATCGCATGCCGTACGTCGGGCCGCGTGTTATAACGTGCGGCCTGGTTGTTTACGGGCGTACGGGGCCGTATATGACGGCCCGTCGCCGTCGACCGACAAAAATAAAAATATAATAATATACGGCGTAAATTATAAAATCAGAAAAAAAAAAAAAAAAGAAAGAAAGACCCCGGGCTCCCATCCGGCGGAGAGACCACTCGTGTATAATAATAATAATAACAACGCGCGTATGTATCGTCGTAACGTTATGAGCGCCCGCGGTCGTTATTTTCTCCCCGACACCGCAGTCTGGCGTTGTTTTCACTCTTCGGATATTCCTCCCCTCACCCCCGCCCCCGCATCCGCCGCGCCTATGTATTACCGTGTACGCCCATACCGTCCGGCCGCTTAATCCTCGAAATTATCGTACGTGTTATACGCATTATTATAATCCGCTTTAAAAAAAAATGTCGAATAATCGCCGAAACGGATTACCCGTGTATGCACAACAATGTTGTCCTACGCGTTTGTGATATCCCGAAAACTATCGTCGTACACCGATATTGTCGTTTCGGCGACGACGCTAAAGTGTTGTACGGGTGGACGGAGCAGAGACGACGGGTCTGCGCGAGAGGTTCTAAATTTACGCGTCGCGAACGATACGACGACGGTTGCCAAATGTTTACACGCGTTTTTTTTTTTTTTGCGAGGAGAGGTTTTCGTCTCTTTTCAACATTTTTTTTCAATCGGAGAAAGTGAAGGATTCCGAAACATCCGTTTTGTACATTATATAATATGGTGTTTTTAGACGTTTGCTGGCAGCAGCGGGCGTACGCGCGAGTTTTGCGACTTGACTTTGTCGGCGGTTAATCGGCGTTGTTAAACGGCGGGTCTGGACGTATTCGCGAAGACACTCTAAGTAAAAACAAATACAATAAAACAACAACAAAACTTTCGTATCGGTGTACACCATATATGGACGGACGAGTCATCGATAACTCCGCGATACTCATAAGACGGTGTCGATAACATCGATATCGAAGTAATTTTTCGTATCGATTTAGATAAAATATTTATTACGTTGAATACGATAAGCGTTAATCACTTTGTGGTTGAATTGATAAGAACAAATAAATCAGAAATGTTTTTATTTTATCACGTTATGTTTTTAGATCTAAATTCCAAATAGCACGGTTTCTTACCAATAAATAATATAGAAATATAGTTGATATATTATCTTAAAATTTAAATTTGGTTTTTATTTTAAAATAAACGTATCAAACATCGATTATCGAGTACCGAGTTCTACATTTTTGGAAACTGCCCATTTCTGGTTTCTAATTAAATATAATTCTGTATAAGTAAAATACAAATTGCGATGGGTTAGACGAGCATGATGGATAAGCAAAAATTCACATTTCTGTATACAGGAAATATTAGGTCAGAACCCAATAAGGTATCGAAAACCCTATTGGGGAAGTTGAGAATAGGCGGGCGGGAAAACGTAAAGTAAAAAAAAAAAAAAACTTTTGATTACGCGTAGACCGCTGTTATAGGTGGATAGATGGAAAGGTAGCAGGATATACGGAAAATTATTAATTTATATACCGTACGTAACGATAAATCATTGCGAACAAAAATCCGATTCTGACCGGAGTAATATTATAGTCGCGGTTATTTTCACGTTAGCAATAGGTAACCCTGAAATCAAAAATAAATATTCCAAACGAAATAACAAAAATGTCGCACATTTCGAGGTATTCCGTATGAATAAATCGGAACGTTTTTACTGACCGTTTAAAAGTGTTTTCAGAGAAGAAAAAACGCACGTTTATAAAATTATAATAGCATTTTGTTTTTGTGTTCTGAATCTTTAAAACAGATAAGACGCTCGAGCTTCTGGAAGCGGACTGGATCCGGAAGTTTTCGTCGATAATGGGTGATAGATATATCGCATACATATATAGAACATGGAATATTATTTAGAAACAAAAGGGCGATTGGTTTTGGGACCGGATGAGATGGTCTTATAGACCCGAATAGCACATTATTGTTTCATTATATACACAGTCCGTCACAATGGCCTAGATAAAACGGTTTTTCGGCTGCAATAATTTATGTGAAAAACTAAAAACTGCACGAGTCGAGTGAGTGGTACCCCGTGTAATGCGACGTCGGTTGTGTAAGTTGCAAATTTATATTATATTATATTATAATGTGTATCCACGTAAATAACGACGACGACGGACGTGCAGTCGTGTTGTTGTACGTATACATATAAGATGGAAATCGCTTTGGCGTTTTACCGAAAAAAAAAAAATAAAAAAAAATAAAATAAAAGTAACCGAATACGGAATCGATTATATTATATTACGGGTTCCGCTGCCATTCGACGACGGCGGCGGAGCTGGTGCCCGTAGAAAAAGTATTTCTCGCATTAAACAGGCAATTTACAGGCGACTGCGTTGTCGCGCCGGTGAAACGGAAAAATAAACAAAATCGAATTTATATATTACGCGCTATATTATGAAAAAGAATTCCATTAAAAAAAAAAAAAAAAAAAAATAACCCGACAACGTATTCTACGGAACAGGAAAACAAGAAGAAAAAAAAAACCGTACGTACGCCGGTCGATTAAATCGTACAGACATTTTTAAAACGAGGGGGACCGTATTTTTTTCTTTTTTTTTTTTCTTTTAAATGAGCCCTTATGTATACGCGCACTACTGTACGAGACGGGTTTACGACCGATTCGAAATAAATCTGAACGCGCCTACACACGTAATAATATAACACAGGTACACACGCTCGCGATCCGATCAGATATCGGAATCGATATCGGCTCGTCGTTTCGTATAATAATACCGTGGTGCCGCGCCGTCGCTGAAATACGTCCGTAGACGTGCGCTCCGGTATTATTGAAACGGGTTTTTTATCAATCGAATCGTACAATCTCCATTTCCCGCATCCTCCAACCGTCGTGCGCATCCTGTTCGCGGCCTTTGCCGTACGGTACAAAAACGTCATAACTATAATATCACTGCGGCTTACCACGATAGTTCATTCACCAAAACCGTTTCTCCCAGCACAAGTCGCATCGGCGGTTTGTTTGCAAGTTTGCAAACGCTCACACGCGCGCGCGCACACACACACACACACACACACACGCGCGCGCGTCGTTATACTATAGTATTCTTATTGCCTCGGTCAACAGCTTTGGATATTTTAAAAACATGTTTTCCGTCTCACTCCCCCCCTCCCCGTCCCCCGATGAAAAGTGTAAAAATTGACACGTCTAACCGGACTATCTCTCGGACTACACATCGCTATTACGGGTCTAATTTATTTATTTTTTTTTTTTTTTTTTTTTTAAAAAA
>CABPRJ010000523.1:76591-119961 GCA_902439185.1 Cinara cedri | reverse complement strand
AAAAAAAAAAAAAAAAAAAAAAATATGTATCTATTTCGTTTGTAAATAAATCTAAACGCGAGGCGATATAAAACGCGAGTTATACAGGTAAGTATAATAATACCTTAATATGATAAATTATGATCTACACAACCGTACGAATCCGTACGCACATTTATGTTATTGTGCTCGTACATTTGATATTATTTAAGTGCGATATTAGCGCGTAGGTATAGCAATAAAATTAACGTGTTCGCTGTGATATATGACTTTTATGTTTTATCGCATTTTTCATTCATTAAAACGAATTAAAATTTACTTATGTAAATAAAAACACGAAACGATCAATTATACCTACAATAAAAACCTCGTTACGTTTCTTGTACACTATACATATATACATGTGTATGTGTGTAATACCGTCGCGTATAATATTATTTTCGGTGCACGAGGACTTCTGTAATAACATAAGTTCCCGTACTTATACGCATATTACGGGGGGGGGGGAAATGATGTGCCCCATCATAAGCATTGCGAATTATCATATATACCGGCGCGTCAAATAAACGATTTAACTACTCCGGGGTTTTACACGGTTATTTCTGAAATCAAAAACAGTACATACCTATCGGCCACCGCAGAAGATTTTCGTGTTGCGCAAAAAAAAAAAAAAAAAAAAATATGATATCATTACACGTAGTCGTTATCGTATAACGTAAATCGCTCTGGGTTCTTTAAAAAATCGTGCATCAAATCGTCTTGGTTTAAAACAAACAACCCAGTTAACCTCGCCCAATGGTCAAGTAATCTTACCTACCGAACCGATTTCGATGCGTTTCGGTATGGGAGACAGATAGAGGACTTTTAGAGAAAATCACGGGCTACTTTTTGTCGTGGAAACAAAACCCGAAGGGTCTTCGGGTATGTTTGATACGGAAACGAAATTGTTTTTTTGTTGAACTGTGGATTGCCTTGGTAACGCCTAGGATGAGATGAAAAACAAATAACCAATGTGAAAACTAAACGACAGACAGGAATAAAAATGCCGTAACAACTTCGTAATATTTCACTAGGTAGCCATTGTCCGACCGACTGCCGGATCTATTATCGGCTTGAAACAGGACGGGCTGCCCGGGCAACCGATCCGGCCGGTCCGTTCGAACCGCCAAAAGCAGTGCGCGGGTACTCGACGCTACCGCGCGACGGCACGGAATTTCCGAATCTTCTCCGTACGCGTTTCTGCAGACGGCGCGTACGTTTAGGCGATTCCGCCGCGATATGTACGCGGCGAAACGGCGGCGGTTCTCTCCGCGTCGAGCTGCGCGACGTATCGCAGTGCCAATGACGGGTGTGCATAAAACGGGCGTGGAAAGAAACCCCGCGCAAGAATAAAACGCCACCGCACTCTGGCAATAATATTCTGCCGTCTCACGCGCGTTTTTCCATTTTCCTCCCTCTCTCTCTCTCTCTCTCTCGCTCTATGTCCGCGCACACGACGTCGCGCGTGCGGCGTACGGAATCCGCAACGTCCCGGTAGCACCGCGAAAATGATCAATTTACAACACGCGCCTCCGGCAAAATGCGGCCGACATTGTGACGACGACGCGGTAATGGCGTGGAGCGGTCTCTACGAGCGTTCCGCGTGCGGACACGCCGCGAGGCAAAGGTCCGCGCATACGGCCGGGCGAAACTTTCGCCGCGGCGGAAATATGATTTAAAAAAAACGTACGCGTACGCGCGACTACTATAACCCGCGGCGGCGGCTCGCGATATTATTAATATACGTGTTTTTTTTTTTTTTTTTTTTTTTCTGTAACACGGCGGCCAAACGAATAATACGCGTGCGAAACTTCGCGTGCGCAAAACTGCAAACGGGGCCCGTCGAATCGTAAAAACAGTCGGCGCGGTTATCGCGTCCGGACACGACCGGCGATGGCGAACATTGCAATACACGGTAATATTGCGCCGCGCGCGAATCATGCGGTACGTTTTACGAGTTTAAAATCCGAATGGACACTGCTCGACGTCCTTTACCCAAACAGTGTACGGTATCACACGAGAACGTTCCGGGCGCGTTATCGCGTGGCGTTCGCCGATTCCCCTATACAGGTTCGCTGTAACGCACCCGCGACGGGACGTGTCCGTATTTGTTTACGCGTCCGCGTGCAGAGAACATTTACACGATAACGAGTCCACTGCGATCGGTCGGAGAGCCGCGTTTAAAACTGCTCGGACGTCATCGCGAAACCGTCGCGAGAGTATATTACGTCACACGTGCGACGTTTAAGGGGTCGCGTGTAGGCAATTTTAACGGATATTCGGTAATAATCTATACGGTTCATCCGTCGGGAATCGATCGGCAAGGGATACAATAAAAGTGCTTGAAATAAAATTATATTAACTAATTGTTAAATTTCAATTTATTTACGCGTTTTATTCATTTGTGTATGTATGTATATATTTTTATTTTTTATGTATTTGAAATTTTGAAGTCCAGATGCCCCGACTTGCCTCCCCTCCGGGCGCCCGCTATCTGATTTATTAAATTTAAGCTACGGCTCTGCGCGTTGCGGACCGTCTATAAATCCGCTGGTACGTACGATATGTCGGGAAAAACGTTGTCCCGCTCAAAACGTTCGGTATAGACGTACAATTGAAGAATCTGAGAATAATTGAAAAACCATTCGTAATTTATGTAACAAACTGATTCCGTGCGTGATGTCTGTTAAATAAAGCAACGAAATCCATATTAATAACACTGCGCGTCTGTGTTGTTACGTACATTATACGCGTGCGCATACATTATTCATAAGCGATTTAATGGTACAACTTTTAACATTAATTTTAGACGTAGTAATATGGGTATGTAGGTACGTATATGTAATTTGTTGTGCCTTCATAATATTATAATGTCTGCCCAGATTTAAAGAGAGAAAACGAAATTGCCCTCGGCGCGTCCGTCGGCCATACTATAATATATACACATACAATACGAGCGCAGTGTTTCCCAAAAAATAAATAAAAAAAAAAAAAAAAAACGAATAATACGAAGGGACGGGCCGCTATATTTCGAAAGCGGCTCAAATATTACGGTCGCCCGGTGTCCGCGAGAGAGCGCCAGCCGCGGGCCATCTAGCGGACCGGCTCGCAGACGTCGCGGCTTTCTTCAGAGAAATCGCGTCTCGCCCGTTCTGACCGTAAGCGGCGCGCGAAATTTTATTTCAAAGGAACAAGTCGACCCGATCCGATCACGTCACGTCACACACGAACGAAACCGTTCGGACGAAAACAATATCGGAGACGAGTTTTTCGGAATGCGGTGTTTTCCGTCGAGTTCGAATACCAATTGTGTAATATGTGTACGCTATTGATCGTTCGTTCGGTCCGGTGGTTTCCGGGGGGGGAGAGGTAGGTACCTATTTGACCTATTTGTATTAAAATATATATATGTATGTTACTCGTGTTCGATAATAGTATAACAGTCTACTTAATTGGGCCGTCTGCGCCAAAGATAATACGGATAAAACTCGGCGGGGGCGGCGGCGGCGGCAGCCGCGTGGACGGCCCGACGATGACGGGACGGTTCGTTTGTGACAAGGTGGCCAAGTCAAAAGTGTAGGTACATTACATTAGAACAGGTGTATAACATACAAATATATTTGGACTGGACCGTTCACCCGCGCGGTGACTGTAACGCGAAAACCGTTTTTCACGTCGACGCCTGTGGCGCGGCCGCCGGACGCACCGGGAAATCGTCTTCAAAATCACCGCGTGTTGCGAGAAACGATTAAACCCGACTCGACCCGCACGTTCTCGCGAAGAACCGAGCGAATTTCACAGCGTCGTTTACCGTGACGCGGGGGTGTTTGTTTCGACGCGCGGGGAAACAAAAAAAAACGCCGAAAACGCGGATCGAGCCGATTGACAATAATATTAATTGTCGTTGTCGTTAGCGTACGTTCGTGTAATGTATGGAAGCGGTGCGCGCGGACAGCGTCCTCGCGGCGGCTAGAACGAGACGGCGACGGCGGCGGCGACTCGCAGGCCGCGCCCATTTCTCCATGGCCGACGACGGAATTTCGAACGTGCGCGTCGACGCCGCGCCAATGGACTCGACGCCGCCGCCGCACGCGGTTTTTATTTTTTCGTTTTTTTTTTTTTTTTTCCCCCGTCACCGCGTCGCGTTCGTTCCTACGGCGGTAACGGTAACGATACAACGCGTCGGCGTTTTCCACTATTTCCGATCGTCGACCAGACGAAAAAAGCTCGCGGAACGATCGCGGAGCGCCCCCGAAATAATATAGGCATATAGGTGTTTAATGCCGGACCGCACCGGACCCGTCCAGATCATACTATACCCGAGCCAGTACACGATCAATACACAAATACTTCGGTAACAATACGCTGCGGCTCGGCTGCTCTATACTTATGTATGAACACATACGCATTTGTTTCGACAATGTTCGTCGTGACAGGTAACGAACGCAATTTGTCTAGTGTTGAAAAACAGCCGGTAAACAGTATACAAACCCGCGATATCGTGTAATATACTGCTGCGGGTATACGTTCGCCGCGCAGACGGGCCTATGCATAACTCGCGGTCGTACGAGACATTCGTACACAGAGTGAACACGAAATATATTATGAAAATTGTTATTATATATCAGGTACTAAATGTACAGTACTGTTGCTGCAGTCGGCGTTGCCCGTGCCAAACGAACGTGCGGAAAAAACGTTTCCTCCCCCTCCCCTCCCCCCCCAATCGGCACTCACCGTTTCAATCCCCGTCGCCGCAGTTAACCGTATATCGTTGTTGCCGTTGAGTTTTTAAAAGTGCATTTTCTTTGATTTCCATTTGAAACCCGCACGCACCACAGTTGCGTGCGGCTGCCGAGCAATGAAAAATACCTACGAATTATTATTATTTTCCATCCGGCCCGAACTACGCCGCCGTGCGAGCTGTTCGAGCGGTTTGAGATCGAGGTTTTCAATAGCTTTAAACGTTCGCCGGATAACTCCCGGACCATTTTGCGAAAAAAACACCACGCATAAATTGGTCCAATAGTTTATATATACTATTTGTAAAAAATTACAATAGGCACTTCGGCAATTATCGGGAAAAATCGAGACAAAATGTCTATCTATAAATTATACATTACACAAATATTGTCATAAAATCCAACAGCAGCCAACGCCGAAAAATAAACCGTAGAACGTAATTACGAATAAATTATATTGTTGTAGAAAATTAAAAACTTCATTAGGTTAGTTTTACTATCAGTGGAAGAATCGAGATCCAGGGGTTCAAGCGTCGAGTTCCAAACCGCGGTAAACTTGAAAGTGCGTCAGCCTCGCTTCTCTACGCGCAACTCGTCAATGATTGCAGAATATTATAAAAATAATACCGATGGTTTTTGCATTGGAATGATATGTTTTTACATCGCTAACATACACGCGTACATATCAATTTTAGATTCTGAGCGCGACAATAATGGGCGTGGCGCGTCGTGCCATTGTTTATACTGCGATGTGGGCCTTTTAATATCGCAATTTTTCATAAAATCATAATATAATATTATGCGTTTAGAGGTATAACCTTTTCAAGGACACGCGTCAAGATGCACAGGCACCGCACGCGCGTATCCGAGAGCGAAAAATCGTTGTAAATAAATAATGTGCAATACACAGATATAGTAATAAAATCTTTTGATGGTCTATTGTACGGGTACAATAACCATGAAAAACGACTGCAGTTTGTCGGCTACAAGTTAAAAACGAATTTCCGTTTTTAATAATTCATTGCTCGCGTACGGCCAAAACGCATTGCAATTAATATTGTTTCGACGGCGGGCAAATTACAAAACTATTTGGTTATGTGTACAACACCGCGTCGCAAAATGCAATAACGTCTAATCGGCAAACGGTTCGTGAACACGTATGTAATGTTGCAAAGGTTTGAATATATGGAGTGAACTAACAAGACGTACAGCATCGATCAAAAATAACAAACACATCGAAATGATTCGAACGAAAAGTTTTGAACAATACCATTATTACCTACGTATCAGTAATATAGCGTAGTGACGCGAATTGGCCCGTGCGAACGTAGCACTCATATAAGGCCGGACAGTTTTGAAAATTTGTGCGGGTACCGACTTATAATTTCCATTTTCAGGAGTAAACATTTGTTTAACAGGTAAAACAAATTTTAATTTGACATTACGGTATAGGTTTATGGTAGGGAAACAACTGCGGCAGCGATAAACTAAATCACGTTTAAATTGAATCCACCGGCATTATGGTTACCCACCACTGATACGCTCATCTCGCATAATGTTAAGTATAATATTGAATACATATGTAGCTAATAAAGTTTTCGCCGTTCGATCAATGCGATATTAATTATAGATTTTCGTATAAAAAAAATAATGTCGTTACAAGCGGTAATCGCTTATTTACGAGGCGGGGATTAACCGAGAAAATCGACGTTTTCGGCGGATCGGAAAATTGAAACATATTTCGCCGCGCCATTAGACGGAGATCCTGACAGATACTAGGCGGAGAGCTTAAATATTTCATAATTTATAAAACCGCGGGGGCTACTCTCCCACACCCCCGAACGATAATTTTCCAACGCAAAAATGTATAACAGAAATACTTGCATACTTGCCCGACAGTTTATTGCACATAGAATACATTTATTTAATATATTATTTATTGTTAACAACGAAGCTACAGAGAACATTAATTCAACCGATATTCTCAAAAGTACCACGTTTTCCACGTCAAACGTCAGTTTTCATTCCCCGACTTGGTCGGACACGACAAATTAAAAAGCCAATAGCAAATCGTTTATACGAAATATACACAATGCATACGTATTAACGTGAGATTTAATTTATTTCCTAGGTGAAATGTTTCAAAACGTAAAATATCCGTCCGTGTTCGGCAATCGCTACGGGCGACGGTTTCGTAAAAACGTGTTTTATCCGAAAAATGTAATGTATAATAATATGTAATCCTGCACGCCATTTGCCGTTAAAAATAGGTGAACGTCGTTTCGGAGGGTCTGAAAAACATTTGACGGGCTTGGTCCGCGCAAGCTCCCCCCGCCCGATCTCCGCCCGTGCGACCCCCGTACGCCCCCGGAAACCGAGACACTGCTGGGGGGTGTTCGTACGTACCCGTATTGGACGTTTCGTTCCGCGGCGCGGTGCATCTCGACGTGCAGTAGATACGCGTCGGGTCGGCGCGGGGCTCACGTACACGGGCGCGTACAATGCAACCGTATTGCGTGCGTATGGTGTGCGAGCGTCGGAACCATTGTAGCGATCGGTCCCCCGCGAGACCAATGGCCGCCATAAACCGGACTGTTAACATTCTTCCGCCGGGGCCGGTCGTATAACCGTACGTGTATTATTGTCGACTGTATTACAGAGACGGGATTCGCCTGAGCGTCGTGCGTGTACGCCGGTATAGGTGCAGACGCACCCGACAAACAACCGACAAAACTGTGGTTATTCGGCCCTCCCCTCTAGCACCACCTCTAGCGTTTCTATCCGGTGCCTATACGCGTGTTTCCCCATCGCTCCTCGCCGTGTTCGCGACAGCGCGCGTTACGGGCAGTGAGTATGCAATTGAGTATTCCGCATAACGCGCCCGTGTCGAGAAGCTAAACCAGTATGTCGTGCGTCATGCGTTTGTTGTGTTTAGCCGCGCGTCTCGTCTACACTTACGAATGTCGCGATCGTAACGAATTGTATTGAAAAATTAAAAAAAAAAAAATCAAAATCGGTTACCTATTTATCTCGTATATTACTTTGTACAAATTATTGTTATCACGCGATCCGGTTATACGCGCGAAAAGAAAATAAGACTACGAGTTTCCACGCCGTTGTGTGGGAAAAATGTACCGTACGTTGCTATACGTCGCGGCAAACCGGTATTGATATTGGAAGTCGAGTTTAGTTTCCCTCGAAAACTCGGCTAAGCGCCCATCCCCCTCCCCCTCCCCCTCCCCTCCCNCCCCCCCCCCTGCACTTGACGTCGAATTCTACTCCGGCGAGTGTGCGTACAATACCGATACAAGCATTGGCAAACGCTCGACTGGTTTAATCGATATTACCGGTGATCGCCGAGCCTCGGGGGATAACGCGATCCGGACTATTTTCCCCGTCCCCGCGGCGGCCAAGGAAGTTCTCGAAAACCCGCAATCAAATGTTTCGTACGCCATTTGTACGGGTTCGTTTGACGTTGCACGAGTACCCGCCGAACGATATTTTCGTTACTCGGTATCACCGGATACCGGCTCGCACGCTACTCGTCACCGCACGAACGCACGCGGATGGCGTACAGAGTATTTGAACGCGGGTTTTCGAAAGTTTCATTTTGTGCGGGCGGACGTCTGTTTCCCGCCGCGGTTACGCTAAATCGGGCAACTGCAATACTGATCGGAACGCGAATGTCCGTTCGTACACGGTTGTTGTGTTACACGCGGTGCGGGCACACCGAAGTGGCATTCGCGCCGCAACTGCAGCCGCGGCCCCCATTGCGGTCGTCCGGGAAACCGGAAATCGATAGTGTGTATCGCAATGCGCGCGTTCACACGTTATAAATGTATAATTCCGATGGGCGATCGGGTCCGAACAGTATTTTATAACGCGGACGTGGCGATATCGCGCGAGCGTGCGGTGTTAATAATATCATTGACGGGAGGGATCGTATCGCGGCGTAACGTTTTATTACGCGAAATGAAATGTTGGAAAAAAAAAAAAAATAGAAAAAAGTCCGTTACGCGCCCGTCGAGTGACGACTTCGATTAAAGAACGCGTAATTGTGATGCGCACCGTATACGGACGGGGACTGCGTATGGACGCACTGTTTACGCGCGTACAATTATCCGCCGTGTAATAAGGTCGGCGATGCGCGTACGTGTCGGGACACGGCGACGCGTACTCTTGAACTTGAACGAGATAATTCGGCCACAACAAATAACAACGCTGCGCGATAATTATTTATTATTGTCGTATCGGACGGCATCCGGATTCGAAAACGATACGCGTGTGTATATACTACTCGTATGTGTATACGTTTTTATTACAAACCGATAGAACAATCTCAATTACGATTTATAAAAAAAAAAAAAAACCGATTATGTATAATTACGCGTTGTACGTGATTATACTCGTGCACGCTACATTTTATGTTAAACGGGTAATTAAAGTCAATATATATATATGAAATCGGGCATTACAGTATCGGTTGTATTGCATTATAATTCGCCCGCGGCGTTAATAAATCAACTGTTTCCGCCCGCGCCATAATTTTCCACGATATTATTATTTTTTTTTTTTTTATAGTTTTCGATTTATAATTGTTAATTTATACGATCTGAACGAGAGAAAACGAAATCGTCATTTTCGGTGACGTTTCGTACGCTATCTCGTAATCGTTATTTGTATCCGATATGTGCGGACAACCTCGGTTCGTCTGTACGCGTGTTTGATAACTGCTGCACAGCTGTAGCTACAAATTAATACGCACCGAGGGCCAATGCGTAATGCCGCGTTTATATAATGAACGTTACACAACATCCGTACAAAACTGTCGTTATAGGATAACGGGGACGGGACGCGGGTTCGGCCAATCGTTGTAGGCAATTTTAATGTACATCCGTACGCGACGGTTAACCGATTCTGAGCTCGGCTGATACTGTTGCTTTTTCCGTCAACACATACTATGGTACATTTGCATTATATATTTTCTTCGATAACAACGTTTGTTGTTAATATTGTACCTGTTTTGCCGTTTTTCCTACGTTTTTCTCGTTTACTGACAAAACCCTTGGGAAAATCGAAAATCGACCTTTCCAAAGTACTTACCCTGTCTGATACTATCGTTGAAAATAGGAGCAAATTTGTTGGCAGAAAAGTTGTCCATAGAAAAAAAAAAAAATAAAAAATAAACACCATTATAAAACCAATACATTTCCCATATACCTATTAATGTATTACGTATTTATATAAATTATTGTAAAATAAATTTTGATGAGCACGAATTGTAATACAGGACGTAACATTTTTTTTTTTTTTACGAACAACTATTATCAATTAAAAATTAAGGTTTTTTTTATCAGTCATGTTATCAAGCATTCATAATCAAATTATCTATAAAGTAAATATGTTGCGGGGAGGACTTCGGTCGACCAAATCCCACTATCATTTATCAAAGTATTTAATTTAATTTTGTATTCTTATTGTGATAACTCGTTGAGTGATGAATGATGATAATATTATATTCAATATTTTACTAACATGTTGCGTACATTTTCTTGTTTTTCCTTCTTTTTTTCGGTTTTTCACATTTGATGAGAAATCTCTTCAGAAAATCGAAAAGTGACCTTCCTAAAGTACCTCCTCAGTCCGATTTAATTTCAAAAAAAAAAAAAAAATGCTAACATTGTAAATCGGAGCAAGATTTTTGATAGAAAAGTTGCGCATAGATAAAACAAAAAAAAATAAATAAATATCTTTTAAAACCATAAGCTTCTTCGCTTCACTTGGCATTTAAAAGAGTCACTTTAGGAGCAAAGCGAGAACATTTTTTTTGGACCTTACCTTTAGATAACCATATATCTCTATATACGTGAATAAGGCACCCACGGTTTATTTTAGGAATTCATCACTGTATATATCTATCTAAATAAATTTATAACTTACTCCTTGACTGAAGGTTTCAGAACAAAGTTATTATTTATGAATGATAACAATCTATAATATCGCTAAAATACAAATTCTATGTGCAAACAATATTTAAAACCACTAGACTACAGTTATACTACATTTTTGTACGCGTATTTCCCCATATTTTAACAAAACTATTTTATTTTAAGCGGTTTTGATTTATTAATAGATTATCGAGTGTAAAATAAAATATATGTACAGTGCACGCTGTATCAATAATATGTATACAAATCCGACGCCCCCATATGGAGTCTCAAAAATTGTATTTCCATTACGTCATGTCGAAAAATATATTTTTGTATTTTTAAGTTGAAATCCTACAAAATTACAACGATACCCAGCCGTGTATAATTTATATTTTTTAATAGGATTAATATGCAAATAATCTCGAATATAATGTTGAGTTGACGGGAAACTGTTTATCAAATTAAACTGTTTGGACTCTTTGAAAAATGAAACGCTAAATGCGTATCAGTAACATTGGAAACCAGAACAAATACTTTATTCAGTATAGGGATATTTGTATTTTATTTTGATTTTATACGACGATGCACATGATTTATTTTGAAATAATATCGTCTGATGTGTCCCGTTAGATTTTATTGAGACGAGACGTAACAAAGGTAAATTCTTCATTTAAGTGGTCGCTGAACAATTAGCGTCGTTTGTCAAGAATCAATCGATTTTTATGACGTTTAGAGACCTGAAAATATTATTGGTCAAGGTTTATTACGACGGAGAACAAGAATTATTTTACATCATAAACCGTTTGTTGCAAAAGTCCTCGAATCATGTGCTAGTAGCACAGTATGTCGAATACGTTTCGTTCTTACTCGAAAAATCGAAAAATTTTCAAAATAAAATCGTTAATGCCGTAAATATTTGTCCGCATTCCTATCCTTTTTTCGTTTTCGGGTTTTCCCGATTATCACGAAAACCGTTCGGAATATTGACAAATTAATTACTTACACCGCAAATAAATTCAAAGCGCGTCAAAAATAGGTCACTCGACATTTTGTATTGGAACAAGATATCTGGTAGAAAAGTGGTCCACAGGTATCGAAAATAAAAAAAACAGGGACACGTAATAGTAAACCGCATTTGCATGGTTAGCAAATCGCAATAAAAACCTATTATTTCCGAACACTATAGAAAATATCATATTAAAGTCAGACGTCCACCGCGTTTGTATGTGCGTATACGAGTATATAGGCATTGGTAATATTTTGCAATTTCGCAGCGTCATCTCACAAAAACAGGAAGTTTCGAAATATGGTTAAAAAAAAAAAAAGTGCTAATAATCAATTTGCGCAATTGATGTTATGGCCTCTATCATTATTGGTACCTAGGTACTTGGCTATTTAAAATATTCACTTGGAATATTAACTATGACGAACAGATAGGTAATATAAAATCTCGGTTCTAGCAGAAGAATGAAAATTCACCAATGTACTTTAAACAAAACCGACATGCGGTTATTACATTTTAATCACTATTGTTTATTATACTCATTTGAAATAATTTGTATGAATAATTATATTGTCACTATAGATCAAAGTTCTAACGGAGACCAATTAATGTTTTTTTTTTTTTTTTTTTCCCGAAAATAATTATATTATCGTAAACATATTCCTTTGCAAAACTAATTACTATATTAGTGTATATAACACTTTTATGACCGTAAATATATCTTCGTTCTCTAGGAAAATTAGCCCAAGTCGATTTCATTATAGTTTTTGATACAGGCAAATTAAATTTTTTTAATTGTTAAATGACATAATGACGCGAGTGCTAAATTGCCCAATCTAAATACGGCGTTCTAAATCATGTAATTGCGCCTTTTTTCATAACAAAACGTGCACTGTACAGTATTTTAATTTATCAATATATAACATAATCAGTACGAATATACTCAGGGCGAAGTCGCCGCTTATGGCCATCTCAAGAATATTTTCTATTCATATTTGATTTGATCTATCTGCACAGTCATTGAAAAAAATTCAAAATTCAACAACAATAACCGTTTGGTTTATCAAATTGTAAAATTACATAATTAACGAATAAAATAAAAAATAATTGATCATTGCAGGGATATTATGCTATTTAGACCAAAAAAAAAAAAAAAAAAATTGACTTCAGCCTTTCTTCCCTAGGACCAATTCGGACATCAGCTTGAACAGACTAAAATTCTATGAAAATACTCTCGGTAACTATATTATATTATCGAATAGAAGAAGTCAACATTAAGTCCTATCTCAGAAGTTTCGAAGTAACCATTAATCAATTTTACTCATCTAGTATTTAACCCGCACAATAGTATTATATTTGTTGTGGTTGTCAATTAGATGGCACTTGAATTTGGCCATTTAAAATACCCGAGAAACATCGAAACATAGACCGGATTTTCAATAGTCAATAAAACATTTTGAAGGAAAGAGTGGATGGGGGCGGCAGGAGAAACTAGTAATTATAGTTACATTACCTACATATCTACTATTTTTTTATTAGGACATTTACAAGACAAATAAAATCAATGACATTCTCAACGTGCCAATTAGATCGAAAGCGCTACAAGAAAGTTCATATGGAGCGAGTTTTTCGGTATAAAAGTCCTTTATAGACGCAAAAAAAAAAAAAAAACAAACACATTACGTAGTTAAACCAATACACTCCTCATTGTGCTCGGAATCTAAACGATTTCATTTCGGACGGGGAGTCACGTAGTTCTCCCCCTGGCTACGATAATATCGCGGATAATTTATGTATATTGTGTATTTATGTATAAAAAAAAATACGTACCACATAACACGGATACGTGCAGTTATTGCGTGATGTGTTGCAAGATGATGCAGAGTATTTGGACGTATTAAAAAAAAAAAAAAGCTCTGGACGATTTTGCGTCGGCGTGATTTCGATCCGAATATTTCACTATTATTATACACGAACATCGCGCGCAGTGTTATTGAATAATGATATTAAAAATGTTGTGTACGTTCGATACGATAGCGACGACAGACCGAATTATTACGTTTTTTTTTTTGTATATTTTACCACGTCGTTCGTATAAAAACTCGAATGTATCTACTCGTGTTGGGCGTGCTTGCATGTGGGACGGAACGGAAAGGAATGTTTTTTTTAATTTTTTTTTCATTACATCACGCTCGTGCAAAACCGGACCAGTCGCGCATCACGCGTAGTTTATAGAAAAGAAAAAAAAAATCATTCACGGTGGTAGTTGTGCATTTATATTTTGACGAAAACCACACACGACGATTGATAGTAGACGAGCGCTCGGTTTTTATTAATATAAATAATATACAATCGTCTATTTTTTTTTTTGTTTTGTTTTTACGTATTTGCGGCTGTTTCCTGCGTATAGACAGTGGGAAATTTACTTAATGATAAATATTTTCAATAGTTTCGTTCGATTAAAAAACGCAATTTTTTAATATATTCTGACGTCCGTTATTTAACCCGTGACCGCCGGCTCGCGAATTTCTATAACAAAAATTGCCTTAAGTCTTATTAAAATTAAAAACTAATTTAAAAAGTCGGACAAATTTCACACCATGGGTAGTCCGCTGTTTTATAGCCGGAAGTTTTAAAGATGGGATATTAAACGTAATATTTAGTTTACATAAACTGCAGTGTATGCTACCAAAATAGGTTCGATATGACCGAGCTCGGTACACAGGTTACAGTATAGCATTCGTGTTTTCCCTCTGTAGCTAATAAGGTAACCATATAGAGATCGACAAAAATAAAACCAAAATGTGTCGTCACAAAGAAAAAATGTTAAGAATCTAAAACAAACATTCAATTCAAGTACTATAAGGTTCTATCTGCGCCTTTTAAGGTATGGCGTGGAAAAAAACAGAACATTTTTATTACCCGAAAAAGTGTACTCAAAGAAAAAAAAAACACGTCTTATTATTACTATCTTAGTAAAACTAATAGCTTCTTAACAGCACTCGAGATGTAATGGAGTCGTATTACTTTTATAAATGTACCGGAAAGTCATGTGTCAACACGTTCGTTTTTTGGAAAAATATGGGGGGGGGGGACTCGAACTTAACACTACGGATAAGAATTTTGTGGCCTTTTACTACACTATACGCAAAAAGAAAAGAAGAGTTGGAAATGTGGGCACGGTAAAGATAAATAACGAAGATATGTGTGGCACAGGAACTATAAGACTGACTGTCAAAATATTTAAAACAAGAAAATGAAAAAGTATTATATCACATTACAAGGTGCAATAGATTATATTAATTTTGAAAATTATGGAGGGAAGGGGGATAAATTGCGAGAGAGAGGAATAGGATGACAGAGCGGCACAATCATAAGACGCAATAATTCGAAAAAGAAATTGAATCTGCCAAGATAGACTGGCCAATGAAATGATAATTATTGTTGAACGGAGAAAGGGTCGATATTATAACGACATGACCTGTAGTATTAGAAAAAAATTACAGAATTTAACCGCGAATAGGAGGAGGAGAAAAAAACAATTAATTAAGTAAATGTTTCGATGTGTTTCGTAATTATATATTATGTAAATCAATGATTCTCAACGGTTTTTTATTCTACGACCTCCTTGTAAATTTTAAGAAATCTCACCCTCCCCCTCCCTTTAAATTGGATTAAATTAAATGCAGTATAGACAACCTTTTTTTTTTTCAATGAGCCATACAAATAAATTTTACGAATCGATTGTTTTACGAATGTAATATTATATAATATAGAACCAAAATTAATTTATTGTTTTCAATTTTAATGATTGTAAAATGGAATAATTATTTTAACAACTAAATTTTCGTTATTTTATTATTACTATATTGTTCTCGTACAGTATCTAAAATTCCCCCCCCTCCTCTGGTTGAAAATGATGTAAATAGTTGAACATATTGAGTGAACTAAAATTTGCAGTTAATACGCATTGAGCGTCTTATTAAAAACTTTTATATCCTTATTGATTGTAATTTCAGAACAAAGTAAAATTCGATATGCTTGAACTTTAAAGTGTAGAATAATTATGTGTATTCGACCAGTCGCGTAACTAGATGGAAAAGAGCTCAGGGGCAATTAAAAAACTAGGCCCTCTAGCTAACATAATATTTATGTAAATTCGAAATATACCTATACACGTGACATTGTTTTTCAAAGTGTAAAATACTGATTATGGCTGAAATTACCGCATAAGATTTGAAACATTTATTATTAAATACATCAAAATTTGCAATTATTTCAAGGAAGCAATTTCAGAATTGTCCGAGGTTCCCCTCCAGCTCTGTGGCCCCGAAGCACTGCCCCACTTTGCCCTACGTTAGCTACACCACTGTATGCGACCGTCGTTTTAGTATTATATGTATAAACGAAGCGATACTGTACAAGATTTCAAAGAGTTGACACCGTAAAATTAGGTCAATATAATGTGGACACGCAACAAAAAATGATGTAAATCGTAAATAACCCGAGAGAAAGAGAATCTCTTATTTTTTTTTTTGCACCGCGTTCTGGGTCAGTTCTTGTCGGTTTCCAAACGAGAACCGCATCGCCGCATTAGCCTTTCGGGTCACGCATTATAAGGGTATTGTAAACATTCGGTTATTTTTTTTTTTTTGTTTCTTTGAAAATATAATGTGTACATGCATTTACACACAAATTGACCGCACGCCTTCGACGTGTTTTTTTTTCTCTCTATGTACATTATTATTATCCTCCCTTGACCTAGATTTCTAAAGTACAATATAAATTATTATAATATAAACAGCACGTATGCTACAATGCCTCTCGCAAAATTTAATTTAAAAACAATTACACGGAACTTTTCTTTTTCGATCGCATCTGATAGCAATAAATCACTGTTATACGCGTCACTGTCTTCACTGTTAATATTATTATTTATCCATCATGTAAAGGTACTCGAGAATAATGTAAATATCGAAATTGATAACCGTATGACTGAATATTTAGTACTCGTGTTATAAAATAGAGTTCTACAGTTTAAGAAGTATAAGTTTACGTTTAAGTTTAAACGTTGATGTGGATTATAGATAACTGGCTAGTAGAATTCCTTACGGTTTTATATTTGATTAGTGAATGAAATTAAATGTTTACAACGATAATGTATTTTATCTTATTGGTAAAGGCTTGGACGTCGGACAAAGTACATATGTAATATGTATCCCAATCCTAACTATCCTAACTATAATATTATAAATGTGAAAGAAAGTCTGTCTGTTACGTTTTCACGCCTAAGCCGCTGAACCGAATTTGATGAACTTTAGTACAGACTGGAAACAGACAGGACCTTGGAGAAATACACAGGCTACTTTTTATCGCGAAAAAAAATTTTAAGAGGACGAAACAAGCGATGAAAGGTTTCTAGGTATTTTTGGTACGGAAATTAAATTATTTTTGTCAAATTACTTTAGTAACAGGGACGAGATGAAAAAAATTCAAAACAAAAATAGAAATAAAAATGTCATATCAACTATACAACTTATAATAAAAAGTTTTCCTAACGATATGCCGGTCTATTATTGACTTGAATAGGATGGGCAATCTTGGTAACATGGATAAAAAAAAAAAAAAACAAAAAAATCTATGCGCTGTACTCGGTAGCTAAGTGAAAAGTGAAAAATCGTAAAACGTCCTCTTTGAATCTTTCTATTTTTCGGTAGAGTAATAACACTACACTATTATTATGTTTTCGTAATTTTACCGTTAAACCCCTATGCTGTGCGGGTATCTACGGTTACACGAATGGAAAATGTATGACGCACTAAATACTTTCAGTGGATAGGCGGGCTACCCACTTTCCACGTATTTGTTTTCGTTCAGCATGCTGAAACGGGCAAAGCAAAACGGTAATTAAGGTAAAAAGAATAAAAAAATCGGCACGGGCAACGCCGGACGTGGGACGGCTGTAGAAACGTTATAAACGTGAAAGTTCGTTCAAACAGCTGGATGTTTGTTACCCGTTCGCGACGAAACTACTGATCGGATTGAGTTGAAACTTGATACAGGTATAGATTTTAATCAGGAATAACATATAAGTTACTCGCCCTCTCGTCCCGGTCAGTGCCAGCCCTAGGGGAGAGCAAGCGATGCTTCCAATAGTAAGCAAATTTCGACCCATGTGCAGTGTGACCGTGCGGTTTTCTTAGGGCACGGGTTTTTATCGACGAAAATCAAGACGGTACCAATTATATATGTTGCCGGGTCGCATAAACGACGAATAACTAGTTATTGAACCGATAACATCGCCATCGGTTTGATAAATTCGGAACGAATTTTACCGTTTGTCGATTCACCAAACAATGTCTTATCGAATCGATAAGTTAGAGGCCCGATTTTGGTTCGATAAGTAATAAAAACAGTCCCATAACTGTTTGTTAAACTGATAATACGCCTACATATTTATTCCCGTCACCCGGTAGCCGCTACTTGCTTACTTGTTGGTTATTGACATAGTTTATCCTGTGGTTACACGTTTTATTAGTCTTTTTCAATTTTGTATTTGTTTAACAATGTATGTAAACACATAATTTCAAAAGGATGATAACAAATAATGACCGATTTATCATTTATTGAATCTACCACACTATTACGATCAGAGAAAATTATCAAATAATTATATTTAAGTTGAACTTTTTATGCAACATTACTGTACTGTATTATGGAACCGATGAAGATATTTGTATAATAGTTTATCGGCCCGACAGCAAACCCTATCGAGCTGTTTTTATCGATCGTTTATGCAACCCGGCAATAGCTAATAAAAAAATATTAAAGTAGATACCTACTCATTTTTTGTCTAATATAAAAATACAAATTCGATGTTATTAGTTTATGCATAAGTATACACATTTAAAATTCTAATAAAACTTTAAAGTTTATTACATTGAAAATAAAGTCCGTTAGAAAATAAAATAAATAAAAATAGACATGTATAAAATATATGTGGGGCCTCCGAAATTCTGCACCGGGCCCCGAAATCCATCGGGCCGGCACTGGTCCCGGCATTTGATCCCGAAAAGGAGTGAGAGGGGGGCTGACGCGGAGTTGTTTGTATTTTCGTTACGAAAATCGATTTGTTTATGTTGGTTTACGGGTTATTTTGGCGACACTGACGAACAGTTTATTGTCAGTTAATTTGGTTGTCGCGAGCGCAAAGAATTACTCTTAGAAAAAAAAAAAATCGAATAAATCGCCTGGCAACAACGGTCAATTGCGATAGGCGAGGAGTGGAAACGGAGAGTGACGATTTAAAAAATTTGTTTTCGATCAATTCGCACGGGCAAAAATAGTCGACTTCGGTTTTATTCGATCGGCAATACGATCGTCATGCGGTTTCATTTAAGACCTGTGCGTATGACAAAAGCATTCTGAAATGACGCCCCCGTCCCGGTTTTTCAGCGTCCCCTTGGCGTACTCTTAAAAGTATACCCGTACACGGACATACGGACCGTAATATTACGACGTGTGTTGACATCGTCGGAGGCCGCGCGATTTCGTCACGAATAACGTTACGGCATCGGCGGCCAGACGAGATCCACACGCGTTCTTGTCGGCGCCGCGGTTCATTCGACGGGAAGTGTAACGCGCATACCGCGGCCGAACCGAAACCCGGAAAACGGAAACGAAAACTGTGAAATGTACAAAATACGTCACACACGGGTAAAACTCGGCAAGACGGCGGCGAGTACGGGAATTCGAGGGGGGGGGGAACCCGCAGCGGTGTGTGCAAAACACATAAACACTATCAGTGGCAGTCGCGGTCGGCAGACTTTGGTCGCTGGGTCGCGGGAAAACGAGTGAATATCACGCCGTCTCGCACGCGAACGAGGCGCGCGACGACGGGGAAAGGAGGTCGGGGAAAACGGCCAGGAGAAACGCCGTACGGGATATTATAATATCGAGGGAGATGGGAGGAGGGGGAATCGCGGAAAACCGACCGGGCTTAGAACTCGATCCGCATCGCAATCGTAATCGTTGACACGGCAATATTGTTACTATGTCGATTCAGAGTAGGGCGAAGATTCTGTTTTACCAAAACTGAAACAATTGTCGACCGCCGTTCGAATCCCGCCCCGAGTGAAAAAAAAACCAAGCTCCTCCGGCGGAATACTCCGGGTCCCGGGATTTTTACAGCGAACCCGGACGGAATTCCGACGCGAAATCCTTGTCCGCGTCGTTCGGGACACTCGACGGAAAATCGACCCGGATGCGGCCCAAAGTCTACGTCCGTGCGTACTCGTAACGCTACACGACTACGTGAAATACGCGAAATATCCGAGAGAAAAAGAACAGAAAAATAAGAAAACTCGTATAGTATACTCACGTGCAGCGTACATCGTGCCGGACTTGCGGAGTGGTCGTCGTGTCGTCGTCGCGGTGTCGTGTCGGCCGGTCGTGACGGTCGCGGCGCGCGTAGGTGAGCGTATGCGGTGAACATCGCGGCGCTGGGGTTGGCGTCCGCGCGCGTCCGGGGTGCGAAACCGAGTAGAGCGGCGGAAAACGCGCGCGCCGCGGAACCCGTCGTCGTCGCCGTCGCCGTCGCCGTCGCCGTCGTCATCGCCGCCGCCGGTGCCACCCGTCGTGGAGGGGGCGCAAAAACCGGTGAGGGGGTTGCGAGCGTCGTCCCGCGTACATGGCGGCCGGCGAAGACGCGCAGAACACCGCGCGTACACCGCCGCCGTCCCGCGAGTGTCTGCGTGCGTGCGTATGTGTGTGTGCGCGCGTGTTCGGTGACGCGAGTAAGTCCACACACACACACACACACACACACACACACACACACACACGCGCGCGCACAATATACCCGACCGTAAAGGCGGTACGCCGTGTGTACGCGCGTCGTAAAAATCCGAAAACGTCGAGGGGGCCTTTTTACGACCCCCTCCCGGAGACGCGACGCCACCGGCAACCCCCTTTTCTTTTCATTTTTTCCCCCCCGTTTTCCCCGGGTTTTCGTTTTTTTTTATTATTATTATTATTTTTACATCGTCCGTTTCCCTTTGAACGCGCGCGCGCGCGCGCCCCGTCCTCCGTACCGCCGCGGCCGCGGAGACGAGACGTGGGACACGTCACGCGGCGGGGCCGACGCGGACGCGGACGCCGCCGTCATAGGAGAGACGGTTGTAAAAACCGAAACGGAACGGCGGCGGCGGCGGCGGCGCGCGGGTTTTTAATGTCCGCCGCCGCTGGCAGTGTACGCGCGCGTATATTTATAAATATAAACGCGCGCGACCCCTCTCTCCGGTCGTCGAGGACGCCGACGCTGGTTGGACCGGAGCCCATCAACGCGGGGGAAAAAAAAAAAAAAAAAACCCGTTGATTTATGCAACCCGCGCGCCTCCCCGCCGCGTGCTCGCCGTGTTTTCACCGTCGACGCAGCCGCCGCCGCCGCCGCCGCCGCCGTATTCCCCTCGACGACGACTCTGCCGCCGCAGGTTCTTCGCGCGGCGCGTAGCATCGGACTCTCGGCTGTACAACGACGACGGCCGGTACTCCCGTACAAATACTATCGTACAAACGCCGTGTCGATTCAATGACGATCACGCCCGTAATGTTTGTATCTAAGGCCAGGTTATAGGTTAGGTTGTACAGAGAATTGTATTCATACCTATCGTAAATTCCGCGTTTTGACCAAATTTTCGTTAAACTATTAAATCACCACCCGGAAAAAGAGGTTCATTTTTAAACTGTTGTAGATCCAAACTGGATAGTCGATATTATAAATGAGAACGGTTTGACCGGCTGTTGTTTTTTCGTTACCCCTTCGCGCCAAAACCGACGAACGGACGGGTGATTGATATTTTCGGTACGGATATCGAATTGTTTTTTTTTTTTTTTTGTTGATTTACATTTTACTTTGATGATACCGATGAACCCGATAAAAATAAAAAATGGACGGACACACTTCGCACGTGGGCGCAGTCACTGTTGTAGGTGGGAAGTTGGGAAGGCAGGATACAGACGGAAACTTATTGTACATCTGTAAGCAACGATAAACTATTGCTAACGAATAAACGATTTTGAGCGAAGTTCAGTTTCGTCAACGATTTTACCATGACGTATATATTGTTGATAAAGCGAAACTATCAATTGATCTCCGCTCAGAATCGCAAGCAAGTTCATCTCTTCGTGGTGCACCGTGGTTAACTCTAAAATTCTAAATAAACCGAGACGCATACGGGCTATGTTACAAAATGACCTTTTTTTTTTTTTGTTTTTTGACGCACTCGGATAACACCTTTTTCCAGACGCACTTGGGACATTGAAAAAGGGTCGTGTCGGTACGCACTCGCGTAACCCCGCGTATTATACAGTATTTCAAAATTCAATATCTCCCTCCTTGGCAAAATTCTAAATACGCTATTGATACGTGTAGCATAATATTTACGAGGGTCCTATAGCACAACTGAGTTAATATTATACGTGAAAATAAAACTAATCGGTTAATGTAAATAAACTGAAACGTTATTGTTAAAACTCAATTATTCACGAGCCTGTAAATAATGTAATTTTACGATTTTATAATAACCGAACCACTACGGATAATAGATCGACACTATTTTTACATATATTTATGAACTCGTAAACGGAACGTCAATAAAATGATTAAACAATTATATTATCCGTTATACTTTTCTAATATTATTATAATACGCGTGTTTATTATGCATTTGTAACGACGAATCGTAACGAAACAAATAAATTATAACGCGGTTTATAATATTTCCGTCTACGATGTTTTTTCGAATTTTCGTATCGTTGAAACAGTCGAATTGTATGCGTTATTACTATAGAGATAGGATATGTTGATGATTTTAAAAAAAAAAACAGACAAAAATGCCCTTATAAAAAAAAAAAAAATTGCGAAATCTAAAATTTGAGAAAAACGTCCCAAATTGTACAAAAACTACAATAAAAAACGCTATAACAATGGTTAAACAATAATAATCTATATCTATTTCTACGCGTTCCGACTGACTGATTGACTGGTTCGCTGTCGCCTATCCCGAACTATTGGACGGATAGGGCTGAAATTTAGCTTACAGATAGCTACTACGATTTAGGCGTACGCTAAGAAAGGACATTTGAAAATCCAACCACTAAGGTCGTAAAATAAACGGTTGTTTTCGGACATTTCCGATGCGAATATCTAAATTGTCAATTTATTCGTTTTTGTTTATTCACGTGATGGCACGGATGACAATTCGGTCGGCACGGGCAAGAAAACTATTAAGTTACGTTATTATATCTGGCAATAGCAAAGCATCGCTGGGTCAGCTAGTATTTAATAATAGGTATTTAGTAATATATCAGAACGGTGGCCGTAATCGCGATGATTGGTATATTATAATACATTTCAAATTAAAATGTAAAAAAAAAAACAAAAAAACAAAACAAGAGCCTGCACGTATACGCGCCGGGTTTAATGATATTAATATGTTATCAAAAACAACACAAATTTACGACTGGACGACACAATACCGCGGTATTATTAATCGTGATAAATGCATATAGACTACGGTATTTATTTTTTTTTTTATCACCGCTTTTTTATATTATAAACAAATTTTTAACTACAAATATTTTTAGATTATTAGTTTGCTATATTATTGACATTTTAAAATAGAAGCCTTTTTTTTTTTTGGTATGTACGCTCATATCTCGAAAAATACTCAACGGATTTTAGTACTTTTTTCACTAATGAATCGGTCGAGTCTCGGGGAAGGTTTATAACTATTGATATCCGTCCCCTAATGAAAACCATCCTCCGAAATCGGGTAATTAAGTGTTGTTGTTATTTATTTATTTGGATTATCCTTATAAGATATTATCTCATACGGATGAAATGAAAACAAATTTGAAATGTTGGTCAAAACGCATCTATGGTAATTAATATTAATAAAAATAATTATAAAGATTTATGTGCCATTCTATTATTCAATAAAACCGCAAACTGTTTTTAAAAATTTTTTGCGTTTTAGCCATGCCAAAACAAAGATCTAATGTAGGACGCTACACGGCAAATGCTTAATACGTTGTAATGGAACTTCTGCTGACCGAGACTATACAGACGTTATGTTTACCCAGAAATATCCAACTAAGATAAATTTCTACTAAGACCTTGAGTTGGTCTCAGGAAAGAGCAATATTGCCGTCGACTAACGAGCAAGTCAATAGCAAATAAATGACACGGTGCGGTTAAGATCCAATGCGCCAACGCAAATTTACTATTCAGTCGATACTGTTATTGATAGAGAGGAGGCGGTACGTTGTCCGGCTGAATTTTTAAATTCTTCAACCCATCCAGGGACTCTACCGCATAAATAAATTCTAACGGTAGGTTCTCCTATGATATTACTCCGGAACTTATGTCCATCAAAATTATGCAACGGCAAAAGATTGCAAATAAAGTCTTTGAAAAAACCGTCTGCTTGAGTGCTTGTTGACGGTGGAGCTGGGGAAAACGGCCTCGGTTCCTAGAATACCAATGATATCAACCAATCTACCATTTCGGTTTAAACGGCTCCGATTTCAGGTAGAACTATGTTTTTCAATGGCCATCGATAGCATACAAGGTCAAACATTAAACGTTACACGTTTAGATCTGACCGTCCAATGTTTTTCCCATGGTCAATTATACGCGGCTCTGTCACGTTCCACATGCAAACAAAATGTATTCGCCCAAGCCCCAGAAGGTGAGACACTTGACGTGGTGTATCCAGAAATATTTAAAGCTTAAGGCAAATAGTAATTTAAAATTTAAAAATATATGTCATTTTAGTCCGCCGAAGGTGGACCACCTACTTTCCACCTATTTGTTTTTATTCATTACTGACACGGTCAAAACCAAAAAAACAATATGGGTAAAAAAAAAATAAATAAATAAAGATTGGCACGGGCAAGGCCGAGCGGGACAGTTAGTTTATTTAACAAAATATACTTTTAAACGAGAATACATTATTGTGTCTCGATATCAAAATACGCACTTACAATTGTTTATTTATATTATTATTAGTACTGCGAATCGCGGACACGTCTTCTTCTCATAGTTGTGCATTGTTCTAATACGAATAATACGTGTTTACGTACTGATTGACAGTGAATATCGGCTGATATCAAGGATATCGGATATATGAAGGTTTTTTTTTTTTTTTTTAAATTGATATTTAAACGAAAAAATGTCTTAGGGACGGTGGTTAAATTTGGGAGGGGGACGGAGTCCTGTCTTTTTTTTTAATGCGAAACAATCGGTTCCCTTTTGGTTTTATTACTATACCAAGTGATCCATTAAAGTGAGTACACTCATTATCTCGGGAAGTATTGACTTTTTCAGGAATTTTCAAATGGCGTGTTGATAATGTACCACCATTCTCCTCCAGCCCAAACATAAAAGTGGAGTAAACGTCAACGGATCAACGGAAATCAAAAATGTCAACACTAAAATTTGTTTTAATTAATACTCCATTTATTTATAGACTTTTTAATATAGGTGGCAATTTTAAAATTTAAAATTAGATAGTGGTTTTACCCCCAAAAATAAGAGTAACAAAACATAACATTAATATAAAATTGTCGAGCAGCTTGTTTCTTAAATATTCTAGAAAAAAAAATTCCCGAAAAAGTTAATACTTTCCAAGATAACGAGTGTACTACCCACTTAAATGTATCAGCCGGTAGTTGGCTACAAACTTCTACTAAATTCGGGAAGGGGAACGATTTTAAGGGAAGTGGAATTTAGTTATTCTCACTGTGATATTTTCAAAGTAATTTTAAAACTTCGAATTAGTTGTATTAAAAATTCTTGTCATTGACGCATTGGAAAAATCTTATAACCAGATTATTCAATTAGTTTCGGTGTTATTTTGTTGTATTTTTTCTTTTTTCTTTTTCACTCATAAAATGTACTATATCTAAACCGTTACATCCCTTTGTTTAAATGCCGTCATACGTTGAAATTAAAAATAAATTCTTTAAAAGGTAGTTGGACTCTGTTTCACTTTATTTTTACGGAGTAGGATAATATTTAAGGGGAGAGGGTGTGGGTTATTTTTAAATCCTTGCAAAAAGGATAAAAATTACAACATTGTTTTGTGAGAGAAAAATATCTTTGGAAATCTTGTCTCAATGATGACGGATTTTCAGCGATTTCAGTGGGATTTATTCAGTTCTCGGGAACGCCCATTATTTTTCGACAAGGATAGTTCTCTTTTGAAGGTTTACCCATTATAACCACTGCTCTAAAACATGAAAATTTCTCCACAAAAGAGCGAATTGCTATCTCGATCAATGGAAATCGAAAACTCATAAAAATTTATTTAGGCTTGTCCTTGTCCAAATTGATTTTTTTCTTTTCGTTTCCTATCTTTATTCGCATCGCTCGATTTTTCCAATGTTTATCGAAGCGCATTTTTTTCGGATATCTGGTATACGTTTTTTTCATTCTAATTTTCCAAGAAAATACCCTACAAGAATACGTTAACGGAACGATCTTACCGCGGACTGTGTACGGACCGCAATCGCTAAACGCAATTTGCCTACTCGGTTGAGCGAATTCGCCTAAGCCACTCAGCTGAGCGCCGTCCCGTAATCGTTACGCAAAACCCGACTTAATGCGGCGGTACCGCGTCAGCGTCACGCTAACGACTAACGACATTATCAATTACGACATAATCCCGGAATAGGGGAATAGGGAAACGGGCGGGGATGAGTAGTTTAGCTCACCGGCTCCGGCGTGCCCGGGCGCAGCCGCGGCCGCCGAGTTTTTATTTATTTTTTTTTTTTTATTTTTTTCCCGCGGTCCCTTCCCCTATATTCCGTATTATTATCTACCCGCACGGTAGACCGCCCTTTTGACGGCGGCGCGGCCCCGTCCGCGATTCAATTACGTGTGCCCCCCCCTCCCACCTCCCACGCCATATACGCGGTCGGGGCCGGCCTCCGTGCGGGGCGCGCGCGGTAGCGACTCCTAGTCCGTCGTCGGGGCGCGCGCGTACCGCGCGGTCGTAAAAAAACAGAGAAAAAGGGCGACCGGCACACGAGCGCCGGCGGCCCGGGTACGCGGCGAGGGGATGGTGTCCGGGGATCGGCGAGCGCTCGCCGCCCGTTGGCCGCGGGCTCGTTAAAAAAACGTTATCGCGCGCCGCGGGGCACCGCGCAAAGGTCGCGCGCGCCGCCCCGTCCGCACGCGCGCACTTTGCGTGTTGGTGCGCGCGTAGGTACGCGGTACGCGGGGCCGTTATAAATATGGGTAGCGCGCGCATTTGCATCATGTCCGCGGGGCGCGACGAATTATTACGGCATGCGCGCGCGGATAACGGCCGCGGGACAACGCGAAACGCGTAACGACGCGTGCGCGGGGACGTGCGAGGGTCGCGTTTATTGGACTTTTGCGCGCGCGACACGTTCCGCGCGGGACGGCGCGCGAATACGGCCCCGGGGCGTCGCGGGCGCGTAAAAGCGCGGGCGAGAGACGCGACCGCGCCGCGTCACGGCGAGTAATTAAACGCTTCCGCGAACGGTCGTAAATCTCGCGCGTCCCGTTTTATCTTATCATTGTCATTATTATTATTAATTCCGACGCGTTCGCCGCGACGACGTCGGTGTGCCCGCAGTTTTTTTTTTTTTTTTTTGAAAAATCCACATTTCATAATAATAATTGTTTTTTTCGCTAGTATGTAGAAACGTAAAAAGTAGAACGGATGAATATAATACGGAATTTACTAGCTTTTTGCTCTGCACAGAGATAATATCCGTCTAATAGTAGAGCGTTAGAGTTGTTCTAATTAGAATTTAATTGAATAAATCATCAGGATGTAATATTAAAAAAAAAAAAGTCGGGAGGGTAGGATACAGAAGGGAATTTTAAGTACGTCTGTGAGCAACGACAAAACAATTGCTAGTGAAAAAAACGATTGTGAGCGAAATTCAGCTGATAGTGTTGTTTCGTCAACAATATTTAATAATTTTAATATTTTTAATATCGATTGAGTAATATTTGTTTTATATTCTCCCATTCTACTGTTTTTCCCGGTTTTTTCAATATGTTAAGAAAACTCTTGAGGAAATCAAAAAAATGACTTCCCTAAAGATTAAAGTGGCTCCCAAATCAGACTTCATTTCAGAAAAAGTGCTACAATTGTAAATCTGAACGATATATCTGACGGGAAAGTTGTTCATAAATAAAATGAAATCAAATAAATAAACATAAACGTTATTGTAAAACCGTAAGTTTCTTCGGTCCACTCAGAATCTAAAACAATGTGGATCGCAATATAAAATAAAATAAAAAATATAAATACTAATCTGAAGTATAGAACGAATAGAAATACAATAAGAAAAGAAAGGAAAAATAATAGGGACCGGTGCATCCACTGATGTAGGTGGGATGGTAGGAAGGTGGGAAGGTTGGAAAGATAGATGGGAATTTAACGTATATCCGTAGACAACGATAAACCATTGCTTACGAAAAATGATTTTGAGCGGAGTTCAGTGGACAGTGATTGTCAACAATATATGTGTCACTTTATGGTAAAATAATTAAATAGGCATTATATATTTTCTTTAATAATATTTGTTTAATGTTGTACCGATTTTCTCAACTTTTCTACGTTTTTTCTGTGTTTTTTTACATTTACTGGGAAAACTCTTGAAAAAATCAAAAACCATTTTAAATTATCTCCCCACGCTGATTTCTTTTCAGAAAAGGTGTTACACGTAAAAATCCGAACAAGTCTATTGGTAGAAAAGTGGCGCATAGATAAAAAAAAAAAAAAAAAAAACATCTTTGTAAAACCATAAACTTCTTCGTTCCGTTCAGAATCTAAACTAGCGTAAATATAATATTTTTCATTTTTATATTATATTATAACAATGCGGCAAAAATGAAAAACTGTATTAAATTTAAATAAAAAGAAATACGGACACACTTCGTACCACGGGCAGGCCACTTTTGTAGATAAGAAGTCGGGAATGTAGGGCACAGAGGGAAATTCAATTTATGTTAATTGTACGCGACAATAAGTCGTTGCTAACGAAAACGAGCGAAGTTTATTCCATGCGTGTACGTGAATTTCGCCGGGTCTTCCCAATTATTATTGGGAACCTGTTGGAAAATCGAAAATTACCTTCTTAATGCAACAACCGGGTAACATTTTCTTTCGGAAAAAGTGCTACGCATGGATATATCGGAACGAAATTTCTGGTAGTCAAAAATAAAAATAAACACCGTTGTAAAACCGACGCATTCGCCTCGTCCCCCTGCGCTCCGAATCCGAAAATATTACCATGCCGTAACATAACATATCCAACGTGGAACGATTTTTAACATTGTGTGCGCATTTGTCACACGATATTATAAAAATATAAAATATGTAAAATATATGATAATATTTTAAAAAAAAAAAAAAAAAATTAAAAAAAAAATAATCAATCGTCATGACATTACGCGCCCGTGGATGTTGAAACCGTTGTACGTACGGACCGACACGATTTAATTAATCGTCGCGAACGCCGGCGTGAATCGATCGATAAAATTTATGTCGATCCGTCGATCGTTAAACGCGACGCGTAATCATCGTATTGTTACGACGGTCCGGACGAAAACACGTGATCCCGTCGGCCGTTCCGTTCGATCGGACGATTCGGGGAATAGCAAAACGTCCGTATTGTCGCGTCCGTGCAACGCGATCGATTCCGGCGGGTAGCGCACCCGTTGCCCCGGAAAGTATTTACTTTTTCAATTTTATTATTATTTTTGAAAACTGAAGAATCGACGAACCGCTCTGAAATAATAATTCAGCCTGCGCTAAAACAGTTCCATAGACAGGTGGCCGTATCGGTTGAAATATATATATATTTTGTTGCCAAAATGATTGATTTCCGTCAATCCGTTGACGAGATTATTCACTTTTCACAAATTTGGATCGGTAAAGAGTATGGGTGGACTATTACCAGAACGCGGCGTGTCGTGCCTCGGTCACCTCCGATCCAAACTCAAAAGTGGATATTCATCTCATCGGCGGGTTGACGGAAATCAAACATTTTAACAGCACCGGAATACATTTCGCCTAATAATCTATCTATTTACGATATTTTTCAATATAGTTTGCCGTTTGAAAATCAAAACCAGGCAGCCGTTTCACTCTCAACAAATTATAATGGCCGCGAATAATGTAAACGTTAAATTTTCGAGATATCGAGTGTACATGGTGACCCACTTCAACGGATCACCATTGACCTAACCCGACCCAACCTCGTGTACAAGGTCGGCCCTGTAATCACTACTGGGCGATTCTTTTATCGTTGAACGATCATTATTTCCCGAAGTGTAGACTCTTTCCACGAATGTGTTGACCGTTTTAAAAAAAACGAACGGATCTATAATGTTACATCGCGATCGTTTTTCATCGCCCTTATTATTGGGCGCGCAACGGTTACAGAATTTCGATTTTCAAAATGGTAACCTGCATTAAACGTTCCGTACGCACATAGAGTGTTGGGTTAGATAGCGCCGACGTGATTGGTCGTTTTAACCCCAAACGATAAGGTGACGAAAAATAATGGTGACGTAACATTTCAGATCTGCTTGTTTCATAAATTTTCAAAACGTTTTTTCTTGAAAAATCTCTATACTTTCCGAAATAAGATGAATGTCTAGCGATAAAAGAATCACCCTGCTGCGTACCGTTGTATTGTCGCATCGGAATTCACCATCAAGCCGAATCCTATGGATTTCGTCGTAAGTGTCCGTGTTACCGGTAAACACTGCGTGTTTTTACGTAACACGTTGAATCTTAAAATTAAAACGCGCGGCGATGTATTTAGTTTGCGTTTCTAAAATAATTAGGGGCAACGCAATCGATACAAACGGTAACCTAGTTGTACAAGGTTACCCGCGTGATTTTAAATTCTGAGCGGAGCGAAGAATGTATTGGTTTTCCAAAGACGTTCGTTATCAATACTTTTTTTTTTTTTTTTTCATATAAACACTTTTTCCACCAGGAAGCTGACTCCGATATATACGATGTAGAATCTTTTCCGAGAGGAAATTTTCCTGGGGCAGTACTTTAAGGTGGTCATTTTTCGATATTCTCAGGAGTTTTCTTGTTAATTGTGAAAAACCAAAAAAAAAAAACCGGAAAATATATTTGTAAAATATTATGATTTTTTCATTTCTGCGGAAAACTTTTCTACCGGCAATTTTGTTCCGATTTACAATAATAGCACTTTTTCTAAAAAAGGAATCTGACTGGCGTGGTACTTTAGGAAGGTCATTTTTCGATTTTCCCAGCAAATGTGAAAAACTGGAAAAATCAGTACAATATTAAACAAATATTATTAAAGAAAATATATAATGCCTATATTTTAATTATTTTAGCATGCTATGATATATGTATATATATTTTATATATTGTTAATAAAGTTGAAAGCATCACTATTAAACAAACTCCGCTCAGAATCATTTTTAATAAGCAATGGTTTATCATTACTCACAGATACAAATTAATTTTCTCTCCATATCTTACCTTCCCAACTTCTCATCGGCAGCAGTGGCTGCACCCGTTCCTATTATCCTAAGACAGCTTTTTTATTTGTATTTTTTCGAAAATTTAAGAAACAATAAGAGTAACTCTAAAATGGTACATTATTGTTACATTGGAAATTGGAGTAAGATTTCAGGTGTTAATGAAAAAAAAAAAAATTAACATCGTTTTAAAATCAACGCATTTCTCGCTACGCTTCAAATCTAAAATAGACGCTGCTATTAGAAAAAAGTAATTTGCATGACGAGCACGAAAAATGTTATGAATTTGAAGTCTATCCCATTTCGGTACCTGCCATCACCTTCTGAAAACGGAATTTAAATCCAATGTTTTCCGACCGAAATATTCAGTGTTACCAGCACGCACGAAACGCATATTTCGTATACTGTATTATAAAGACTAAAAATAATAAATATTGGTTTATACCGTAACTAATGACTTTACTTAATTAAAAAAAACCAGTGGCGCCGAACTTGGGGTACAGGTTGGGCAATCGACCGATCAAATTTTTTTGGTGGCGGGCGGATGCATAGTGGAAGTGGTGAGAAATATACATAGTATGAGCAGCATTTATTGTAGAAAATATAGCTAAAAAAAACAATACTTTGAATTATGAAATATAATTATAATATTTTATAGGTATAGTATAGTAATCGGGTTTGTTTGCCTGAGTATTGTTTGCCTGTGTGTGAAGCGAGGAAGCTTGTGGTTTTTTCAATGATGTTTGTTTTTTTTTCTGCGAAAAACTTTTTCACTGGCAATTTTGCTCGTGTTTACAATGATAGTACTTTTTTTCAAAGAAAAACTGACCGTAGAAGTACTTTAGGGAGGTCAGTTTTTGATTTTCCCAGGAGTTTTCCTAATAAATGGGATAAACGTAGGAAAAACGGGAAAACAGGTACAATAATAATCAAATATTATCAAAGAAAATATATAATGCATATGTAATTATTATTAATTATTTTACCTCAATATGACAATGATGTTGTTGACAAAGCAACACTGTCAACTGAACTCTTTTCAGAATCGTTTTTTCGTTAGCAATGGTTTATCGCTGCTTATTAAATTACCTATAACAGTGGCTGTATTCGTCGTCCTCGTTATTCTAGGAAATCTCTGTTTTATCTAATTTGGTGAAAAATTTAAATAATTACCAAAAATTGTTTAAACTGCTTCGGTGCCATTGATTTTTAAATAGATAATTTCAATTTTAACTACTATTGAATATTCATTATACTACGATTAAAAAATCGTTTAGTTTCCGTCAATGTTATTATTATTTTTCGTATAGACATAGGCACAAATAAGGGGCAAGGCTAGAACTCTAGAAGAACTCTTATATCACCTCCCCCCCCCTCCCTGAGAAAATCAATCGAATCCATTCGAATCGAGGCTCTATTAAATATCAGGTAAAGAATTAGTATAGATAGTTGATATTTTAGTGGCTCGAGACTTCGGGCTATTTGTGTATACACGCGTTTATCAACAGACATTTTTTTGTGTTATTACGTTAGTTTTCGTTTCGAACAGTTCACGATTACGATAGTTATTCTACATCAAATAAATCATATTATCTAAAATGTTTTTCGAAAATTAATTATTTCTCATACGATGGTATAATTTATGAATTGTTATTTTTGCAGTTCACCAGCCTGTTAATTTGGAACCTGTCCAACAGCGTAAAACCGCGTTTTACGGTTAACACGCATTTAAACGCGGACAGTATTCATACCTACAGCCAAATGATATTTATTCGTGCGTATCGTATTGTTTCGTGTTTTTTCTTATCGTTTTGAAAAATATAAGCTTCGTCTTAATTATCAAAAAAAAAAAAAAAAAAAACACAACTATAGCATTAAGGCAATAATACGTCATTTGCATAAGTATGTTGTAATTTGTAATAACTGAATATATTATATTTACTTTCCAGCAATTATCACGGTGTTACCGTCCCATTATAAATTATTATCATACTCTATAACTGTACGTGTTGTATAAACATTATACAATAATTATTAAAATATAACTCTTATAATTGTTTCCCGACTTGCGAAAAGTCTGAGAACTGCTGATTTATAATATAAAATAGATACTCATACACTCGTAATATTGTTAACAATAAAAACAATAAGACGGACATACATTGCGCGACGGGTGCAGCCACTGTTGTTGGTGTGAGCAATTGGAAAGGTAGGATATAGAGGAGAAATTAATTAGTAGGTATCCGTAAGAAACGAAAATCATTGCTAACGAAAAAAACGATTCTGAGTGGAGTTCAGCTGATAGCGATGCTCTGTCGACTTATATACGTCATTTTTCGGTAAAATAATTAAATAAGCGTTATATATTTTCTTTAATAATATTTATTTAATATTGTACCTGTTTTCACATTTACTGGGAAAACTCTTGGGAAAATCGAAAAATGACCACCTTGAGGTACGTCGGCATTCAAATTTCCCTTTGGAAAAATTGCTATCGTTATAAATCGGAGCGAAATCGCTGGTATAAAATTGTCCGAAGAAAAAATCAATTATAGTACTCGGTTTCAAAATATTTTATTTATCGTAATTCACATTTAGATTTGGTACACGTGATGTGTTAAATATTTACGTACGCATTAGGTTGGTATAATGTATGATAGATAGTTTGAAGCTGAACGAATATTATTGTACACTAATTAAATACTATAATTGTATTATAATTTAGTCGCGCAGCTATGTCAACTTCCTGTTCGAGTTTTCAATGAAATAATAAGAAACAAAAACACGTCGTTAAGTGATGAATAATTAAAATGTATATAAAAATAATATTCCGGACTTTAGTAAATCAAACCATGCATACGATAATTATATCAGGGACTTTTTAAAAATAATATGATTGATATCATAGGGATTTACATAATATTAAATCAATTATAAAATGAAGAACTGTGCGCGTCATTCAGCCGATAAAAATTAATTTTTAAATTGATTTAGATTTTTAACTAAATAAAATAATAGTAATAATGAAAAGGATTTCTGTCCCTATACGGATATTTTTAACTGAATCATAACAAAAAAAAAACGGACATACTTCGCGCGGCGGGTGGGCCGCTATAATTGGTGAGAAGTTGAGAAGGTCGGATGTAGAGGGGAATTTAACCATAGCTAACGGATAAGCGAAGTTTGTTTTATACGTGCACGGAAATTTTACCGTTTTTTCCCGATTATTATGAAAACCGCTTGAAAAATCGCTTTGCTTAAAGTTCAGATAAAATTTCCTTTCGGAAGTCTTGAAAATCGGAGCAAGATTTCCGCAGGTAGAAAATTTGTTTACAGATGAAAAATAAACATGATTATAAAACCACTCGCTAGGTATTTTACTCGCTGCGCTCCGAATTCAAAAACCAACAACAAAATGTATACGAATTTACGTTTTTAAATTATTATAAAAAAAAAAAAAACGTTTAGTTCGGTCGATAACGAATATTCGAGTTTGTAAACGGTTTAAAGTAACCCCCCCCTGCCCTCCTCTGCAGCGCGTTCGCGGCCGAAATGCCGTCCTCCGGGGATCGGCTCGTCTCGACGGGTACCAGGAACGTATGGTCACGAGCGTTACGGCGCGCCGCCGGCCGACAAACGGCCGTCACCGCGGCCTGCCGAAACCGTCCGTTCCGACTGTCCCGAGCGGCCCCATTCATCCGAGTTCCGTTCCGAATGTAAAATTTTAATTTTAGGCTATACTAGTTCCGTCCCGGGTTTTTGAAATGTACGTGCCGCTTCCTTCCCGTTTTGCATTTTCCACGCTATATTAACATAATACACAAGTTACGACCACGGTAACAATTTCATATTATTTAGAAATAAAAATAATATTGCTTTCGGTTATCATACTGAATAATCGAATTAGTAATTATTAATATTTTAATATTATTCGAATTTTTCCAAATTTTAACATCGACAAGATAAATGTCTAAATAAATTATTATTTTTTATGTCGTATAAATTTAATCCGACGACAAATATTTATTATGATAGTATAAACTATGTTTGAGTTTTTCGTATTGAACGTGCGCGCATTTTAACACGGATCAGAACATTTTACGGATACCTTTTTTCACCCGGGACGGAATCGGTATGAAAATAGATTATTGGGACGGAAATCGGATGCGGCCTTCCGGGTTTTCGACTAACGGGCGGTATACCAAAATCTATCTCAAGCGAATTGCGTAGAACTCGCTTCGGTTGATTTCGGTTTTAGAGCAAACGCGCCTATTGTAAGATTAAAACGGGACATTATTCCGGAAGACGACGCGTTTTCCCCGTTATTCTAATACCATTACACCGAATATCGCGTGCAATACGCCGTTTAGAAACGAAGACTAACTCGTCGTTTCTAAACGACCGTAACGTTGTAGCGAAAAGCGAATTCGACAAAAGAAACGCGTCGTCTTGTCCGCCGGATTATCGTACTCTTTTAGTTTTATAGCAGACGGTTATACTCTAAAACCGAAATCAACCGGAGTTCTACCCGCAGTCTGTCGGTACGGTAGATTTTGTTTGCTGCACCGCTCGTTAGTTGGACCGAGACGGCACGCGCGAGTACGCGTCCTCTTAGACCCGTCCACCGTCGACCGCGTTACAGGCGCGACTAGGGGGTGCCAGGGGCCTTTAGCGCCTCGAGTTTAAAATTAGCACCCCTCGAAAAGACCCAATCGGCTTTTTCTCAATAACGAATAAATGCTGCGTGTATAAGGTTATTGCTATTGGTTTTACAATAATGTGTATCGCGGTCCGTAATTCCTATTGTTTTTATCCGTCCGTTTTCCACCAGACACCTTGTTCCGGATTTCAAATGAAGGATCTTTCCCGACTTTGTTTTTCAAATAGGAACATTCTTTTTTAAAAACATAATTGATTAGAAAAATGTTTTTCTAGATATTTTGATAGGCATACAACATTAATATCAGAATTGCCGTTTATGAGTTATAACAGTTTAAAGTTTAGACCGGAGGAGTTGGGACGGAGTAATAAACTGTACATCTCTTTTTAAATGATACATTTATCGACTCTTATTTATAACTCTTCCGACCTTAACTTTAAACTGGTTTAACTAATAAACGGTAAATCTGATATTAGTGTTATGCATGCATACATTTCTAAAAAAAAAAATATTCTATTTCTATTTTTCGCTATTTAAAAATTCAATGTGGATATTCATTTCGGGTATTAAGGAGTAAGTGTGGCAAATTGATGAAAACAGTTTTAAAATCACGATTAAATGATTCCATAATGATTAAAAATTTAAAAAAAAACAGAAATCAAATTTATTTAAAATCCTTCGTGAAAAATGATAGTTCATGATAAAATAAAGTCGCTCTGTATATACTTGAGTTGTATTTTGTACCTATACTATATGAGTTTATGGAAAATGAAAAAAAAATCCGGAAGTGCAATTATTACACCTATATTATTGTATAAAGTATGCCTAATAATTAAGTTTTACTTTTTGAGATTCAGAGCGTAGCGAGAAATACATTCGTTTTACAATGTTGTTTATTTTTATTTTATTTTTCTGTGGACAACTTTTCTACCAGCAATGTTGCTCCGTCATTTTTTGATTTTTCCGGCTGTTTTCATAGTAAATGGGAAAAACGGCAAATATTACGGCCTTTTGAAACATGTGTGACCGAACTCCGCACAAGATCGTTTTTCGTTAGCAGCGGTCAATCGTTGCGCACAGACATGCACAGATTAAATTGTTTCCCTCTTACTCCCATCCCAACTTCTTACCTACGACAGCGGCCCACCCGTTGTGCGAAACACGGTCCGTATCGTTTTAAAATTATGAAGAGGCGCCTATTTCGTCTGAACTTTGTCGAAAACGTTATCGACGTTATCGACGCATGGAACAAAAAAAAAAAATTATTTTAAAAAGTAGTAAATAATAAAACTCATCTGGAGAATACTGTCGTCGTCTCAATAAAGGGAATCAATGCAGTGTTTTCGTATAGGACCGGGTAATATTATCATTATTTATCCGTATAAATACCCGAAAATCATTTTAAAAACCGGATTTCGTACACTCGCGTGTGTCGTCGCGTAATAACTGAATTAATGTATGGTATTCGGGTGACAGTGGCGCGTACGCGTGTAATAATATATATATATACACGATAGTGATACGTACCTACTTTTATATTTATGCTAATGAAATGCTAAAATATCGAACGTCTATAATGGCTATATTAATAAAATTGTTTTTAATAAACCGGTGCCGCGGCGTATAGTAATAATATTCCGAAATCGTTAGTCGCGCGTGTACGCTGCAGAACGCTGCAGGCAAGGTGACACGCGATTCGATCCGATCGGGGAATTCTCGGTCCGGCGACTGGGACATTTCGATCAGGTTGTAGAAAATTGAATTTTTTTTTTTTTTTTTTTACAAACGTATCACCCACACCACCACCCCCCATTTCCCTCCGTCCGGAAAAAAATAGCTCGAAATGTCGCCGCGGACGATTCGATCGGACGGGGGCACATTTCGCAGACTCGTTTTTGTAAAATAACTATACGTTTTCTAATCGGATCGATTGCCCGTATCAAAATGTCCTTGTTGCCGGGACGCTGTGTATTCCCGGATTATTACACGGTAAATTCGATTTACTCGATTATTCATTCGATCGAAAATCAATCGATACAACCAACACGGGGTACTGTATTATTGTTCTAGATTCAACGATATCTCTATACCGACTATCAAATATTTTGCGGCGATATTAATATCGAATAATTGAAATTGTCCGAATGTTGTACATCGAATGGGTACTGATTGTTTGCGATTTTTCCATACCTTTTCTGATCCTATCGTATTATTATATAAATTTTCAGCGCGGTTTGCGTACGATTTCGAGATATACTTTATAGGGACTATTGATATCTTAGCATGTTCGTCCGTTTGAGTTTGATACCGTTTATTGTGTTAGGAGGAGGCTAAACACACGTATTTATACCGTCCCGTCTCACAAACGCACGGTTTTCAGTAAATTTGCGTTCAAAGGGACCGATTTTGTGCGATTACAGTTTCAATATTAGAGTGAATATTGATCTACTATTTTGAAGTGAAAGGGAGAATCTCGATTAAATCTCGCTTAAAAATTTGAATTTTCTTCTTCTACTTCTCCTTCGCCTTCGTCCCGACTATTTGATGTTTGCCACCCTCCATCCCATATACTTCCACTTTACCCGATCTTTCACATCGCATATACCGGCTGTTCTCGTATCATTCTCAATCGACCGCCTTTTTTTCGGCTTTTTTCTTCCACTCTTTCCCCCCTACGTTTAATTTCATTACAGCTTTTACCACATCTGTTTCTTTTCTCCTCGTGACATGCCCGAACCATCTCACTGTATTTTATCTGATTTTACCTACCGCTCAAGACACGAATAAGCTACATCTTATATGTACGCATTTTCCATCCATTCTTATTAAAACCACCGTTCTGTTGTACAAAAAAACCTAATTACCTACTTAAAATCTCAATGATTGCCCATTACGTCATTACTTATTGTCGTTAACCATCTTGTTCTAGCTGTTTCTCCAAACTCATACTCTATATACTCTGTTTTACATATACTTATCCTATTACTCTTTCCTTCGTGTGCCACTTTCAATTCTTCAAGCCTTTATTTAACTTCTTCCAGATTTTGTCCTATCAAAGCTACACCAAGCTTAAAAATGTATGTAAGTAACGAGGGAACCAACGTTTACAGTAAACACACAGATATTATTCGTCCCTTTGAGTTTTATATCAGATTGATTCATTCTAATACTTAAACAAACCCCTCTAAAAATCAAAAACCAAAAATCTGCTGTATGTCTTACATTTATAAGACCGAGACCTACTCGCGAATAATGCATATTGTGTAGTGGCCGCTTGAATTTGATAAATTAATGTGATACAACGTTGTTTTTTTTGTTTGTACACCTGTATAAGTAGTGGCGACATGAATATCAAAAATGATAAAGGGCGAGATTTCTTTTTTTTTCATCGGCATTTTAGTTCATATTTCCGATGACATTCCATTGGAATTATTTCTAATAAATTACCTAATAATTATTTCTAAAAAATGGAATTATTATTATTAATTCAATTACAGTTTTCGATTTCCGTTTAAAAATGTAAAATGTAAATTTAATGATAATTTTTGTTTTTTCGCTTACTGTACTCTTACCTTTTGGCGTGTTATGTATATTTATTCATATTTTCTTCAATAAATATGTATTTATCTATTTATCTATCTATCCATCTACCGAACTATTTATCTAAAAGTTTGGAAAAAACAAAAATCTATAAATATATACGTGACAGGTCTGTCTTTTTTATTCACGTTTTGGCGTTGCAATATTGCAGTTGTTACAGTTACAGTGGTCGAATTTATGTAAACAATCAAAAATAAATATCCATCGTCCCCTGTACAATAATATACATTTAGTGTAGGCGTTATTGTTACGATAGAAAATTCTCAACGATTTCCGTTCGGAGAAGGTTATGTTCGCGCGATGATGTCAAGGTCGCACGGAAATCACCTTACACAGCTCGTTATTTCCGAATGGACTGACGTCATTAAAACACTATTATACTGTATACATAATATTATAGCCACGTGCAGTTATATAAAAAAAAAAAAAAATAAAACATACGTGCAGCACACGAAAAATTCCGCTCCGTACAATTTATATATTGTACTCTCGTTTCGACCAAACGGAGCACAATGATCTCGACTGTAATAATCCACACTCCCATACTCCCACACTCGACGCCGGAACGTAACAAACTATACATATTAATGCGCATTCGAATGGACATACGCTGGCGTCTTGGTTTTTTTTTTTTTTTAAGTGTCGACCGATATCGAAAATATCGGTGTTTTTTTTTTCGTGGGAACTTTTTCTTTACCAGAAAGTTTACTCCGATTATCAAGTAAAGCGCCTTTTCTGAAAGGAAATGTACTCTGCGGGCGGTACTGTAAAGAGGCGATTTTTTTGAAATTCTCATTAATATTCGAGATGATGATGAAAACCTGGTCCTTTAGGTTAGAATACATTGAAAGATTAAAAGTAATGTTGTTATTATTAAGTTATTTTAATATTTTTCTAAACAATCATTGTTGTTATCATTTTACCATAATATAACAATAATATTGTTGACAAAGCAACGATATCGACTTAACTCTGCTCAGAATCGCTTTTTTCGTTAGCAATGGTTTATCGTCACTTACAGATATACATCGAATTCCCGTCTGCATCCTACCTTTCCAACTTCTCACCTACAACAGTGGCTGCACCCACGTGCGAAATATGTCCGTCCTTTTTTATCGTCATTCAACCGTTTAGCAGTATATTTACGAGATTTCGTCAACGGGTGAAAGCCAAACGTTTGGTTGATACGAAATTAGACGCCGTTTTTCATTAAACTCATCTGGAAAAAAAAGCTCAAGGGCGGGGATTTATCACGTCTATCTATCCAACATCTCCCGTGTAAAAACCGCTCGCGTCCACCTTGTCGGTACCGTGCAGTTCACCATTTCCGGAAGAAACTAGCGACTTCGGCGTTATTAATATTAGCCTAAGCTATTTTACGATTTTTTCCGCGTCCGTCCATTATGCGCTCATTACGTCACTCAAACGGTTGAAAATTTCGGAATTCGGTTTATACTAAACAATATTAGTGGTTCGGCTTTAAAGAAAGTCCCCCGATCGATTCTCAACGTTAGATGGCTAACCCGAGAAAATACTATACAATTACGGTTCCTATAAAGAACAATAATACAGGATGTTAATGATGAACTCGAGAATAACCTGTAGATGAATAATATATACACGTATAATATATAATATATGTATTGCATATATACAGGGTGTTTTATTTGGATACATCTCAATTATTACTCGAAAACGTTTGATCGAAAAACAATTGCTCGCGAACGACAATTGATCGAAGAGCGATATTGTTCGTTAACAAAAACTTCGCTTGACGTATTCAACTGAAAGCTGTATTATGCGTGCGGCGCATTGAAAGTAATTATTATGCAGACAATGTAGAAATATTCAAACAGTTTTACACCTTCCTTTACTCTTCCAGTCGAAACTCTAAACGGTTATAATTCATAAACGGAAAATTTGATATTAGCGTTATGCGTAACAAAATTTCTAGACAAATATTCTCTATTCGAATACGCGTCCGAAAACGAGGCGTTCCTGTTTGAAAAACAAAATGATAAACTCCGTGCATGGGGTTAAAAAATTAAAAACGGGTTTTAAAATAAAGCCTAACCGACTGCACAATGATTAGCGAAAAAAAAAAAAACAAACATAAATCGAATTCACTCCGAGAAAATTGCCGGTTAAAGGTAAAAAAAAAAAATAAAAACACCCTGTATATAGACGAGTATTATCTTATATCATATAGGATTTGAGGTCCGCCGCTATGATACAATTTATGTGTATCTGCACTATACACAATATTACCGTATACATTTATTGCCGAAAAGTCTGCAGTTGAGTACATATTTATCACACGGATTATAAAGGATTATTGCGTTATGGTACGCGTTAATTGTTGGCTTTCGAACAGATAACGTACGGCTAAACGATGTAATAATTCATAGAATATAAAACGAAACTTGTTCTTTAAAAACTGCCTCGTTTTTATGCGGTGGGTACGATCGATGAAATTCTGCAAAGGATTATAAACGCCCGTCATTATGCTATAACGGTCGTGCAGTTGTGCGCGATTGCGGGTTGTAAACGGGAGGGGGGGGGGAAATTCGATATCGGATAAAAACAAAAAACAAAACCAACAACAACCGCAACGCCAATTCGAGAGCGGTTTTTATAATATCCCGCGCACGGCGCGAGCGTATTTTATTACGGCCGCGTTCGGTCGCCGCCGTTTTTCTAAATCCAAATTGTACGTTTATTATCGCCGTATACGACCTAACCTAACCCAATCTGTAATAGCCGATTACCCGTCTCCGCGGCCGACCGTATGCGCATAGTACGGGCTGCGCTATAATATTATTTTCGTCGCGTCGTTTCCGGCGAATGGACAGATGGCGCTAGAAATAATTGTCGCCGAACGTCGTAACAATTCCGGCTGCGTATTGCGGTAGGTACACACACGTACAAATAAAACGCCGCATAACAGCTACGTGTAAAACTGCGAATGTAATGTGCGCGCACGCTAGCCATTAGACCAGACTGCCGGACAGACGTTTTCCGTATTGACAACGAACTGAGCATTTTTCGCACGGGTATTGTGGTATTTTGCATACACGTGATCCGAACCGCACACTGAAAGGGAATACTGAAGGTTAAGGGTTTATCCCCTGCCTCCCGCGTTGACTTTTCAACAAAATATCTATCAGGGGTATTATTTATTTAGTAATTTAATCCCGAAACGTATGTATTCCCGTTAAGTTTATCGGTTGAATATCCGGGTTTTTTTTTTTATTTTCGAATCCGGTTTTTAATTTATCATTATCGTCGAGTTGAGTAAACCAGAAGATACTGCGACGGCCATTTATAGGATTGATATTCGCATTGAAAAAAACCCCGGACACGCCACTGCCCCAGAGGCTCGAGGAAAGTGACGGATTCAGGGGAGGGGGGAATGGGAGCGTTTGCCCTTCTCAAAACATCGTAACGGTACGTTTTTTGTTTTTTTACTTAATTTTTAATATTTTTGAAAGCGTTCCCGACGAGAGGACTTTAAATACGTGCGTGGAGGGCGATGTACAGCATGTAACGTTATTTTCACAGTGACTGAATTTGTATAAAAACAAATTTAAAAAAAAAAAAAAACTTCATTAATTACATATTTAATTACGCACGAAAAATTCTTATATTATAATGTATCGTGTGCATGTTCGCAGCGCCGCCGCATACGGCGAGGCGTAATATCACGTTAAATCATTATAAATATTATCATAATTTAACAATTTTTGTCTTATCATGAACGGAGCGGAAAAAAGTGTCGAGAGTAAAAAAAAAAAAAAAAAAAATAGAGAGATTTGCGCACGTATAATACGCATTAGTCTCG
>CABPRJ010000523.1:0-64841 GCA_902439185.1 Cinara cedri | reverse complement strand
TTTTTTTTTTTTTTTTTTTTTTTTTATCGTTAGACACCGCTATTAAAGACAGCCCGTGTCCCGCGGATTTCCGAGATCGATTTGCCGCTGCGGCGGTTTTATCGCAGTTTAGAAGTGGGGTAGGGGGAGACGACTCAAAAACCCACGGCGGTCCGTGCGGCCTGCGCGCTCCTACCGTTGTTAACAGTTGAAAAGCACAACCATTGCGGGTGAACATTTCTGACCTCGACCCCTGTTCGGAACCTCCCGTGTTTTCACAGTTCTTACACGGGTATTTCGTACTTGAAACGTTTATTTGGAAACCGAAACATACCGCAACGACAAATGTCGGTAAACTGCGAGGTGCCGTAATATCATATTACAAAGCGACGAAAACCAATAATGGGAGGGGACCGTCCGCTGACCCCGTCCCCCTGCTGCCGACGCATACGGGACGTGTTGCGCCTTTCAACGGTGACCGGCGATAAGCACCGGCAGTGACTTGAAACGAATGTGCGGCGCGCGCGCGAAACGAACGAAAAAGCGTTCGAAACCGGCGATTTTTCATAGACAAATAAATACTCTCCGGGATTTTTTAAACAGCCGTAATTCGGTTTTAACAATTGTTATTTCCAAACGGCGCGACGGTGTCTTCGGAACGCGTTGCGTTGTCTACCGTTTTTTTACGAAATATTGCGCGCGGTCGGCGGCGAGGCTGCGGAGACCGCGAATGCTCGCCGCGCTCGCTCTTGGTAATATTATGTATGAAAGAAAAAAACGAATGTTTCGCCTTATCGGATTTAGATGCGATATTATTTTATTGTATCTCGCGCGGGACGTTAAAAAAACTCGTTTTCCAATGTTCGCGCGCAATCCGATTCGAGAAATCCGCCGCGAGAAAACAAACGCCTCGCCGCGCCGCGCGCCGTATCGGGCGCGACTCGATTAGTTTTACCGGAGCGCGTACGCGTGTGTGCCCTACGCGTACCTGTATACCGACAGATTGTTGTACAGTTTCGTCGTAACGACGGAATGGGAATCCGGGGGGAAAATGTCCAGGCGGGAAAAACGGCCTGGGAAAAAAAACAGCAAGGCGGGAGAAACGTGATAGTTAAATAATTATCGGTGTTGTTATGCGCGCGCGTTCGAAGTAACTCTCGGCTGCTCGGCGACGGTTCAGTAAAAAAAATACGATTTATAAAAATCGCGTTCGTCGGTACGAGTGTCCGAATATTAAAACGACATCCGCGAGTGTGCATCACAATAATTATAACGATAACAATAACGAAAATTGAGTAACACATCTATAGTATTGAAATTTAAATATAATAACGACGTTCCGAGAATCTCCCATTGTCTTCCCGTTATTGTGTTGTCCGCTGAATTGTAACCGATTAGCCGGGAATCGCTTTGAGCGCGTGCAGACGACGGCACGATTGTTTATTAATTTTTATACATTTCACGCTTTGATGTTTTTTTGTTTTTTTTTCTACCTTGGTTATTTTTTCCTCGGAAATTTTTACCGTTTATCTGATGCAACATCGGTTGCGTGCGCCGTGTCGTCTCGGATTTGCATAGTAATATCGATACGCGGTAGCATATTATTACAGTCGCAGATAGTTGTAGTAGATACGCCGTACGCGAACACACGGTGCAATATTATTATGTTAGGACCACCGAAAGGCGGGTAAGGTGGGAAAAAAAAAAACCACTCCGACCGCGACGATAACCTCGTGTACACACGAAAACACGTAAAAAAAAAAAAGAAGAAAAAAAAAGTAGTTCCGTACGCGTTAATATATGCGATATAGTTTTACAGCGGCGTGAACATGAATGCGCCCGCGTGATGGCTGCACCGAACCGACGTGGAAATACACGGGCAAACCGCAATTAGTATTTAAATCGAATTCAATCCGGTCTAATTAGACGATAACGCGTGGTCAATGACGATTTATCAAAAATTATGAATTATGTTTTTTTTTTTTTTTTTTTTTTTAAACGATTTTTCACTCGTTAAAAATCCGCGAGAACTGTCATGTTTTCCCGGCCGATCGACTAGTTAGATTGGCGGGTACGTACTAAACGCGTTCGCACATAGTTATTATTATTATTATTTTTTTCTTTTAACCGCCCCAACTAGAATACATAAATGCGTTCAAACCCCGAAACCGTAAAACCATCCCGGTAATCGATTTCCCGTTTCCTTCCTATAATTTTGCGAAAAAAAAAAAAATAATAAAAAATAAAATGTGTAGAGAACCTCGAACACGTAGAAACGTGGTAAATACTCGATAACATTGTATAAAAAGTGGTTTATAACGTTTCGCCGGATCCGTTTTTTCTCCGCGAGATCGCGAGACCTTCTTATTATAGCCTAAGTATCCTTCGCGTTTTCGTAGTAGAATTTTGTTTTAATTATTCTAATTGTTTTGAAAGTAAATCGTTTTCATTAAAAAGAAATACAAATAACGTAAAATACGATTAAAAAAAATCGCGATAGAATAATATTGTGAAACGAGGTCGCGTTGGAAAATATTTAGCCGCCTAAGCGAATGTTTATAATAACACACAATAGACGTTTTCTCTGTACGCACAGCCGATTTCAAAGGCCCGTTTCGTTCGGTCAGGTTGCGCGAACGCGTGTTCGCTACGCTGCGCGTTATGGAATACAGACTAACTGCGAATGCCACTGCGACGGGCTCTTGCGGTCGAAATATTATTCAAACGGAACGTTAACGATGTTGCGATCCGTTTGTACTGTAATTGTACGTCCCTACTTATTCGTATTTATATATTACGTATATTATTTTTTTTTTTTTTTTTTTTTTTTTTTTTTAATGCTATTTGGTCTAACTGCATGTCATATTTAACGTGCATTACGATATCCGGGCGTCGTATCAGATTTTCTCACGGGACGCGAGACCTATACTGGAAATTGAAATCCACTCGAAATCCGCTCGCGTAGCGTGCTGAACACGGAATCGATATGCGCGACCGCAAATGCTCAACTCAATTATTCAACCGTCACGCATTACAACGCACAGTGCAAACCCGAAAACGTACTTCGGAATAATTTCAATACAACGATTATTTACTTTGCATTCGACTAAAATCCACGAAAATCACCTGCTTCAACAACAGTTTATTACTATCGGAACGTTATTACGAATATTACGTACATTAAACGCAATAAGTCCAAGCGGAACCGTACAAGTGTGTACAGCGACAGCTCGACGGTACGCACAGAAGTCTTAAATGACCGTAATTCGATTGCCAGCATCGGTACGACCCGTGTCCTGATATTCAAACACTAAAATAACAAACGGGCGTAGTTCGCACGGCGGGTGAGAAGTTGAGAAGGCAGAGGGAAAATTCGACGCATGATTTGTACGCGAAGACCAATCGTTGTTGACGGAAAACGATTCTGAGCGGCGGAGTTCGGTTGCGCGTGTTCTGAAAGTCTGTGATATTTACGAATCGATAACAATACACACCTCGTACATTTTTCCCGGTTCTTCCCGTTTGTTACGAAAACCCTTGGGAAAATCAAAGAGTGACCTCGCTTCGCTCAATAACGGTATTAAAAATACGCATATGCATGTGTAAGCGTATATTGTATAATGCATTAATGAAAACCATCTGCGCTTCCGATACTGTTAACACATTATAATCGATGACGAAAAATGTTTGTAAAATTACAAAACGAGCGTTTTAGAACATAAATTACAAGAAATTAACTCTGTCTGTACACGTGTTAAGTGCGCTAAAACAAAAAAACAAAAATTGACGGGATGCATTCGCATGCGTTCTTGCGTCCCGCAAATGACGCCCCCTGTATTCGGGCGTTCTCTCGTATAATAACTAGTACGTAACTATTCACGGCGGCCAGCTTGTTTCAGAAATATTTGAAAATAATAATAATAATGATATTTGAAAGGGATATAGAAATTTTTCTCAATCTTAAATCAACGATAAAGGAAGTCGGAGAAGCGTATTTATGCGTTGTTTCGAGCGATTATTTCGTTTTCAATTTACATACATCTGCCGGTATTGTTCGGATTGACATTCAGTTAATATGTTAACATTTTAACTCGCGTGTTTACCGTGTTTCAGCGCATATTTTTGGCGTACGCATTTGAGTGTTTTCAGCGCGTCAACGTCCGCTCTTAATTTATAATACATATACAGGCATCAAAAAGGGAAAAACGCGCCGAGCTATGTAATTTTTGTACGTATAAATTTGTTTAAAACGATTTTTATTATTATTATTATTATTTATTTTTTTTTTTTCTATAAATTTTATTAATATTATTATTGCGGCGCGATTCGTATATTATACGACATTATAACGGGCGCGCGAGTGACCTGTAAAACGGAAGCGTGGCACTCGTAGTGGAAAAAAATAAATAAAAAAAAAAAAAAAAATACATATAATATAATATAGTTGTATATCGAGTCGTAAAGCCGTCACAAACGTGCAATAAAAACACCTAAGTACATAATAATTATATTATATTATTGTGTACGCGGTTTTCGGTTACGGCCAACGTTGAGGCGCGTTGAAACGTCGGCTTTTCGGTCGGTAAAACCGATTTCGGGCCGTTAGTTTCAACACTAGGGAGAATCGGCCTCTTTTCGGACTTGAAGGCGAGACCGTTATCCTCGTTCGCGCGTCGGTTTCTTTTCGACATTTCGATTTTCAAACGAGATACGATGGTTTTCAAACTGTAATTTTATTGTGTACGACTCTCGTCTGCTGCTTGCGAATTAAAACACCGAACAAAAACCAACGCGCAAACATAAAAAAAAAAACAATTAACTCACCCTGATATTACGCCGATTCGCTCTAACGTCAAATCTTTAAAACGTTAAAACGGTTCTCCCGGACGAAAAGTTGAAATTATCCGATTTTCAACATTAGCCGTATGACATACGAGTAGGTATTTGTCGGCTTTGCACAGTTAACCGGCTACAAAGGCGTCCGTAAAAAACTTGATTTTCGTTTTGTGTTACAAATATGTTATATATATATATATATATGAATCTGTCCTAAATATAAATCCTAACTTACCCGTGATTTTGTGAATCGTTGCAAATAAGAGAGAGGGATAATACGGAGGGTTAAGCCTCCCCGAAAAATATTTGGACTATTCGAGTGTATAATTTTTGTGTGTAACGTTTGATTTCAAAGATCGTCGTCTCCTCTGCCTAGAGGACCTGCGCACGCGTGACAATAAGAAAAAAGAAAAAAAAAATCGCGCTCAACAATATATTGTTTTAGGCGATTTATCAAGAGAGTATCGATCAATATTGCCGGATTCAAAACCGTTTGGCCGAATTCATAACGCCGCAGATTTCACTATACAAGAGCGGCTATTGTGATGGCTTTAACAATAAAACAATAAAAAAAAAACAAACCCGGATTTCGGGATCGACGAGAAACGGACCACTTCGCCGGGGCCTGTCCTCCGGCCGACCCTAAACGGTTTATGCGGGCCGTAAGTGATTTCGCCACGTAGGTGCAGAAAATGATTTGGAGGACCACTTCCCTTTTTGGCGGAAACGCCACCGAATCCACTCCCGGGGCGGCCGGGAGTCGATCCCGTCGGACGTTGTCCGAAAAATCCGCCGGGAAGCATTCGATCGGCGAGACTGTCGTGTCGGTCGCCGTCGGACGACACTCCGGGGACCGCGCGAGCGTACTGGCGACTCGCAGGGCCCCCGGGGCGGGTGTTCCGATGTCGTTCCGGCGCGGCGGTAGCCACGTCGTTATTCATAGCGATAACGACGGCGGCGGTCTGAACGTATTATAGGTAAGTGCCGGTGCGTATACACATAGGTGAGAAAAAAAAAACCGTACAGGGGTGACGCGGAGACAGCTGCAACATTCGTATAATAACGTAATATTATTGTATATTGTAACGATAATGATAATGCGTCGACGGCGGAACGCTATCTGCCGGCGACGGCCCGTTTGAAAAAAATAAAATGAAAATCGGTATGTTTTTACGTATTATAATAATAATTTTTTTTTTTTTTTTTTTTTTTATCGTTTTGAACTTCGGCCAGTATATTATTATTAACATACGGGGGGGGGGGGCACATATATGTGCGTACGAATAACGCGCGCGGTATGCAGACCGCAGTTTTCTGTACGGACCGCGCATGTATTATGCGCGACAGGATCCGCGGCGAAAATAACGAGAGACCCGACGGCGCGCGGGAAAACGGCGCGAGTTACGTACGTCGTTACGACGACGATAAATTATTAATTTTCAGACGTTTAACTCGATAACCAATGACGTATGCGTTTTGAACGCGCGCACAGGCGTGCCGCACCGGATGTGCGCGCGGCGAGACGCTAGGGCGACAGCTGCCTCCCCCCGGCGACGTTTCCCGCCGGAGTATTTTTAAAACGGAATAATACATTGTGGTAAAGGCGAATCGTTTGACGCGCGTCCGTCTCCGCCACGTTCCCCTTTGTGTTCCGGTCTCGGACGCGGACGGAGCTCGGGCGGTTTGTGCCCCCGGAAACTCGGCCGAGTACCGCTCCCGCCCCCGCCCCCTTCCGCCCCGATCAGAGTAAATAATAAGTGCGCGAAATCGATATGACGAGTGCCCGAGCCGTTCCCCGGCATAGTCCGGGCGTTTGATTTCAACGGTCGACGACACCCGGCTGCCCGGCGGATCTGCGGCGCGCGCGCTTATGGACTTGGACGCCGTTGTATTATAGCGCTAAGCCGCCGGCGCCTGTACGGCAGTAGTTTTGTCTTAACACCAGTAACGTTTTCTCTTCCGACTCGGTCCGTCTGCGGCCGTCGAGAAAAACTCAAAACTAAACCGTTGGGACATTAATTTGTAAGTCCGCCGCGTACACTTTACCCGGTTCGAAGTACCCGGGAACAATAAATCAGTATTTCAAAATGTTCGGTCCGCCGCGGCCGTTCCGCCGTGCCTACGCTATTTATGTCTCCGCAATGATTTATACATCGCCCGGTAAATTAATCATTGTAGACGAGCGCAACGATAACCGTGAACGGCTTGTCGAATTACGAAATCGCACCGTTTGCGGATAACGTGTTATAAAAACGATAGGTGGCGGTTACGCCCCGGTCGGACTTGGGCGGTTTGTTACCGCGTTCGCCATTGATTTAACGCCGATCGCAGTACACCGAATCCCGGGAAATTACTCCGAGAAGAAGGCCCCTAACACCGTCAACGAACACTGGTGTAATTGGTAAAAATACATGCGCGTTAAATCGACACATGTTTCGTCATTTATGAAACGACTTTCCGTTGAATATCCAATCGATGTCCTTCCCGCATCGGCTTAAAAACGAACAGATATAAGCGATTTAATATCAGAATGGCGTACGTATCAGCCGAGTCACGATGAAAAGCTTGATGCGTCGATTAGAGATTGACGACTTTTGTTTTTTTTTTTTTTTAGGATCCGAATTTTAACCTTACCCGCGATTCCCGGCGAGTCGGACAGGGAAGGCGGTTTTGTTTTTACTACGGTTCTTGTTGGCTACGTTCCCTCCCGTTGCCAATTGCTGGGCACGCCACTGCCGTGTTTGCCGGCTATCGTATAATTCGTTGGAAATCGCGCGTTTGTCTTGGCGACTCGACAGTCGCGGGTACTTTCCCGGGATAAAACGAAACACAACACGTCTGCAGGTGCGTACAAAAACGAGTGGCGCGTATCGGCATAAACCGGTATCGATGGAGAGGATATCTGTTTGTTTTTTTTTTTTTTTTTCATAACCGATCGCGGACCCGATATTTTCTAAACGATTTACGATCGTTTTAATAACGCAAATCGAAGAATGATTGTAAACAACACAACATTATTGTTTAACGAATTAACACGAACAACGTTGATAAAATATAATCGGGTATCGGTTTTTGACGTATCGGTTAGTCTCAATGTCGACTCGTAGTTCTGGATTTCGTCGGTATCGGATCGGTTTTATGCGTGTACATTTGAACACCGGATATCGGGAAAAATTCATATCGGCTCAAGAATACTAGGAACAATGTGACGTTACACGGAAAATACCGTACGTTCCCGACAATACGCCAAAAAGTCGACGTTGACTCTGTCGGCGGATTTTTTTTTTTTTTTTATCAATTATATTCTTGCGAGCGGTTCCGCGATTCACCCCATTTTTTTTTTTCTATTCGGCACCAAAGGGTTTTTTCGTAAGGTTTGTAAAACAAAAAAAAATTGATAGATTTCGAGAAAAAAACAAAAAAAAAAAAACACGTCCGACTCCGTCTATTGCGTAATACGGTAGCGTTATTCGGTCGTATTATTACCCGTATTATATTCTCGACACGCATATGCGACAATGTGTGTGTGTGTGTGTGTGTGTGTGATGTCGTGTGCACGGCGGCGGCGGCGGCGGCGGCGGCGGACCGAGTGTAGTCTCCGGCGCGACGACCCGACTGTGCACAACGGAGAGTAGCCGGACAGCTGACCCACCCGTCCAATAAAAATGTATATTTTACGGCCGCCCGTTCTTTTGTAAGCCCGCGCTGCGACCCACACGGCCGCGCGCGTATCGGCTATTGCTCGGCCGCGCACAATGCCGATACGCGCCGCGGGTATACCGTATTTATATTCCGTACGTAATACTACGGGTACACCCCGTACGACGCGAACGCCGTGTACATTATTATACACGATACAATATAATAACAGAGACAGAGAGAGAGAGAGAGAGAGAGAGCGAGTGAGAGAAAGACGGAATTTCGAAAAACGTAATAAATTACATCATTACGCGCGGGCCGGTCGTGTTTGTTTTCGAATCGCGGTATTGTACACCGCGGCCGGTACGTGTCGCGCGCGGCAAATACCGTCCGTCGACAATGTACCCATTACTTTAGTGCCCGCGCGATAATAATGCGACAATAATGTGCGTCGCGGCGGTTTTCGCGCGAAACCCGCGCAATTCTACGGCCGCTCTCGGCGGTCCGTTGCGGCGCGTTCGACTGGTTCGGCGGTTGGGCGCACTTGTAATAATAAACGTTAGGGAAAAAAATATTAAAAAAAAAAAAAAAACAACGATTGCATAAAGTGACATACCTGCGGGTGGGTAGGGCGTCGAAGTGACCGGATCGTGCGAACCGCCGTAGTTCCTGAGGGATCCCGACGGCGGTGGCGGCGGCGGCGGATACGCGTTGTCGTGGCCGAACGGCGCCGCGGCCGAACCGTCCGCCGATCCGGACGTCATCCTGGACGAGTTGTTGCCGCCCCGGTCGTCGCCCGGGCTGCCGTGCTGCAGGTACGCCGATTGCGGCGTGTCGGCCGGGCCGCTACCGCCGTTGCCGCCGCCGCCGCCTCCGCCGGACGAATGTCGCGACGCCGAGGCGGCGGCCGCGGCCGCTGCGGCCGCCGCCGCGGCCACGGACGACGAGGACGACGACGAAGTGGTGGTGGTGTACGGCGAATAGTTGGTGCCCCAAGATTGCGAGAACTGGTGGTGGTGATCGGCGGCCGTCGGCGGCCCGGCGGAACTGCTGCACGGCGTCACGCCGCCGCCGCCGTTCGTGTACTTGCCGGATAGGCCGCCGCCGACGCCGACGCCGACGCCGCCGCCGCCGCCGCAATAATCGGGCGCCGCGGGCGACCAGAACGGCAGCCCCGTCGGCGGTTTGCGGTCCATGGGCGACCGGTGATGGTGGTGATGGTGGTGATGGTGGCCGGCGCCGCTCGCGTCCGCCAGATTGTAGTAAGTCGGCGCGGCCGGTTGATGGTGGTGATGGTGATGAGGCGCGGAATACTGGTCGAACGCGGCGTGGTCGACGACGGCCGGCGAGTACGCGTTCCACTGGTGGTGCGAGTGTCTGATGACGCCCGCGGTGGCGTCCATGCAATCGTATCCGCCGCCTCCTCCGGCGCCGCCGCCGCCGCCGCCACCGCCGCCGCCGCCGCCGATCGAATGCGATTGCAACCGCTTGGCCGGTATGTGCAGCAGCGGCGGTTGCTGGTTAGGCGGTGGAGTGCTGCAGGACGACGCGATAGGCGTCGACGACGGCGACGTTTTGATGACGGCGGCCACCGGCGTGGTACGCGTGATGTCCGACGACGAAGGCGGCATCGGCACGGGCGGCGGTGGCGGCGGCGGGCTGTCCTCGTACAGGCCGCCGTTCATCATGGTCCACCAGCTCAGCCCGGGTCCGGCTGTCGGGGTCGGGCACCCTGCTCCGGTGGTAACATCGTGTTCACCGCCACCGTACAGCGTACCGACGGCAGCGTCCCCGAGGTCGCCGATGATGATAATTGTTGTGGTTTCGGACGGGGTTAGGAGCGAACGGACCGGTCGCGCGGGTTGTCGCGGTGTCGGCGTGCGGTCGGCGTATCAGTCGTCGGCGGGCCGATGGGGTCGGCAACAGAACACAAAAAGACAAGTCCAGATCAGTTTAGAGTATTGGTATGGTCGCGTTGTAGGCACATTCAATGTATTTATTTTTTATTTTTTTTTTTTTTATTTTATCATCTTAACAATAATATCGCCGCAGCGCGTGTAGCATAATAATAAATGAGTGTGCGCGCGCGCGCGTGTGTGCGGTTAACGCGTTCGTTTGTACGCCGAAAAATTAACGTTTATCGGACGGACATGGCGAATGTGCGGAAAAAAATACTTGCGAGGAAAAAATTTGAAAAAAAAAAAAAAAATAATAATAATAATATTAGTAATAAAATTGTCTTCACCGCGTAATGTCGTCGAGCGAAAAACACCGTCGGAAAATATCGGCGATCGAAGAAAAAAAATTATAACGACAAATTCGAAAGAAAAAAAAATAATAATAACAAAACCCCGAACGATAGTCGATCGCGGAACTTTGAAACACGAAACGATACTTCCAACTACCGAACGCGGACGGCGCGTGTGCGCGTATGATGGAGAGGTCCGAAGTTTCGTACGCACGGTGCACGAGAGCGGACTGACGTGAGAAGTGACGACCGCCGATGACGGGTGACGACACACCGCGCCCGACGGCTCACAAACGGGCCGACGCGAGCGCGTTGTTGTTGTCGGTGTTTTGCGGCGCGCACCGTCGTCGTCGTCGTCGTCGTCGTCGTCGCCGCGTGCGCGCGTAGTATATAAAATTGTTGTGCTCGCGTTCCTTTCCGTTCCCTCCGAGCAGCGCCACGGCCGACCGGCGCGCCGCCCGGCGGACCGTCCGCGAACCGCGCGGGCGACGACAGGCCGCCGGCACGCGCGACAGCGCTGCTCTCAAGCCCCCGGCTCGCGGCTACCGTCGTCGTCGCCGCGCACAACTCGCTCCCGCGTTATTACAATATTATCCGCCCGGCCGCCACTACCACCATTATTATTATTATTATTATTATTATGATAATTCAAAGGCGCTCTTACGTAGGCGGAAACTACGACGTAAAGTAATAATATTCTATAATGGCGCTTGCTCGCCGCTCCGTCGTTTCGTATTATACCGATACCGGGGGGGGGGGGTTCATTCCCGTACGCGTCACGATTGTTATATTATTTGTACCGAGTCTATATTTCGGTAGGCACTTGAGGATTCGGGTACCCGCACACATTTTATACGCTAAATAGACCGAACGGGGTCGGCACATTCAGTTATTATCGTGATGTTCGGCGACGGGGTACAGGTTAGACGGGAATAATAAAGATTCGAAACGCTCCTCAAAGGATCATATTATGCAGAAGTATTATTCTCTTTTGAAAATGTATAATAATATTTACGGACAGAGTACTATGGAAAATTCGCATAAACTGTATCGATTTTCCTTATATCTAACGATATTCCTACATTTATTTTCGGGATTCTGAGTGGAACGTGGAATGTATCGGTTTTATACTGATGTTTAATTTTTTTTCTATGTGAACACTTTTCCTATCAGAAAGCATACTCCGGTTATCAAATGTAGCACCTTTCTGAAAGGAAATATTCTCTGGGCGGTACTTTAGAGAGGTCGTTTTTTGAAATTCTCATTAATATTCAAGGTAATGAGGAAAACTTCGGTCTTTAGGTTACAAAAGATTGAAAGAATAAAAATAAGGTCGTCGTTGGCAAGCGTATTTATTTATTTTTTGTTATTATTTTAAATCTTTTTTAAACAATCATTATTGTAATCATTTTACACTTTAATATAATATATATATATATATATATATATATATATTGTTGACAAAGCAACACTATCAACTGAACTCCGCTCAGAATCGATTTTTCGTAAGCAATGGTTGCTTACTGATATACATTAAATTCCCGTCTGTATCCTACCTTCCCAACTTCCCACCTATAAAAGCGACTGCGCCCACGTGCAAATTACGTCCGTACTTTTTATGTTTTTATTACAGAAATAAACCGATATTCGCGTTTCGGATTCGATTTTCGTCACTAATTTTCTTTTTTCTACATTAAATACCTGTACCTATACGTTTGAATTTCGGTCGGAAAGCAATCTGTCCTTTTTTGCGTTCGGAACTTTTAACGTATTCGTTAACGGGTCATAGACATAATATATAGCCGCCGTGCAATAACGTGTAATCCGATAACGATGAGACGCGTAAAAAACCGATTGTGAAGACGGTTTTTTTTTTCTGCGGAGAGGTCACTACGAAACGCGGCCGAAAGGAATTGTAATATTATAATCTTAATTGATTCGTCGACTTATTTTATTGCCGGTTTAAAACTTGTATACGGCATCGTCATATATAGGTGCCCCCCTCCTCCTTTTTTTTTTTTTTTTCTTTCCGTTTAACCGGACGAAAAACTACCGTAAAACGTCGTATAGGTAGTTGCCCGCACGGCGGGAAAACGCGCGCGGATTTCGCCTGTTACTCGTTATATAGGATACGTCTAATATTAATTAATACGCGTAGCGAAACGATAATATGAAATAATAGTTCGACAGTTAATCCGGATTCCGGTCCTGCGTATCTTCGTGCCAGCCATTATAATATAATACGCGTACGTAAATAATAATGTTGTTGTACGCTTCGAGGAGACCGTCCGGCAGAACCGGCTCGGCGGGAGAATGCAACGCTTTAACGGTGTTTTTCGCGGGCGCGCGCGTTGCACTGCCGTTAATATTGTAATATAATATATGCGGCGCGCGTAGAAAACCCCGGTAAAAGTCGCATACGCGATACGTACATATTGGGGCGGGGGAGGCGAGGGGAGCGAGGGCTTTTTGCCGCAACTCGCGCGTGTACAACGTGTATAAAGAAAACCCATTATCGTACACGGACGGGCCGACGTAAATCGTAACGCGATTTGTCCTCCGTACGCCCGGTCGCGAAACACGAAACTGCGCGTACGCATTGTCTACGATAGGTCAAAGAGTTCAAAGAGTTCCGGAGCAAACCGAACGGTCCCGGGACTTCCGCGGACGGACTGCGTCGGGCTCCTTACGCCCTGTGTCCCGCGACTATTTTTCGCGTTGTATCGGCAACGCGACAAATGCGAAAAACCGTTAAAACCGTCTGTTGACCGCCGTCGCGCGCACATTCGACCTACACAATAAACGCCACGCGCGATATTTTACGCACGCGAAATGCGACACGGATTATCGCGATAAATCTTGAACCGCGGTACCGACATGGTTGCGTACCGGCGATAGCGTCCGTCGCTATACACGTGCACGCGTATACGCGGCGACAGATATCGCGCGGAAAGAAAACCGGGAATATAACAATAGATTACGGAAACCGAAAAAGAAACGGAAAGAAACGGCCCGTGAAAACACCGCGTGTAATCGCGGACGCACCACATTACATTGTGCGTAACGCGTGCCCGTCTATAGAGTTTTCGCACACCCTGTGCATACACATAAATTATCTCGCTCATCTGTACGCGCGCGTATTTATTATTTGTATTCGCGACGTGTGTACACCCGGTAGTCGATAAAGCATTCGGCGCGTACGGTTTACCTTTTTTCGAGCGCATTGTTCCGCGGCGTTACGATGTGTCGGCCGACAACCGAACCCCCCACCCCCCCCACCCCGACGGTGTTGACTCTCGTCCCGACAGCCGTGCGGATATTATTTCATATATTATGCGCGATAACACGCCGTGTGGAATATTCCGCACGACAATGTACGTACGGGGTGGATGGGCGAGGGTATACGGGGTTATTATTTTTTTCACCGCGTTTTTAGTCACGGACCCTCGACGAAACGTCAAACAAACCGCGTATCGCGCGGACGGATTTACAAAGAGGGCGCGTCGGCCCCGCGGCGGACGACCGAGAACGGAGAAGAATACGGGGGCAAAAAAAAGGAAAAAAAAACCGAAAACGAAAATCGTCGCCTTAAAAACATAAAAGGGGCACGAATATCCGCCGGGGACGAATCCCTCTTCGCGCGATAGTTATTCACCGTATTATACAAACTATCCGGCGACCGGTGAGACGGAAAATTATTGCGTCGTGACGTGTGCAGTGCACCTATATTATACAAATTACACACTGGTTATAGTGCACCGGGAACGCCGACGAGGAGACGGCCGAGATTCTGCAGTGCGTGCGGCAGAGGGGTCGGCGGCGGCGCGGTCTCGAGCGGTTCGGATTTTACGACGGAAAACGTAATAATAATAAACGACCGGACAGAAATATCTGTCGTCAGAAACGGGGGGGATAAAAAAAAAAAAAAAAATAAAAAAAATCGTTTTCTGGGAAAAAGACACGAAAATTCCTCGGCGTAAAATATTATAATATCATACGTACACGCACGCGTTACTATATATATATATATATATTTATTATTACGTGTGTGCGACTACGATCCGAGCCAACAGATAATGCGCGACCGAAACGACGTGAATTCGTGTGTCATATACGAGGCGGGGTTTGTTTTTTTTTTTTTTTTTTTTTTTTTTTTTTTTTATTCTCCTTCTAGAAATAAAGACGTCCGCGCGTAATAATTATAATAATATATTATTGAGACGTAGTCGTTCACCTGCGGCCCCGGGTCGAAAATAATGATTACGCGATATTATTATACGCGGCTATAGATCTCAATCGGCGGCGACGGCAGCGGCGGCGGCGACGGCGGCGGCCATCTTTGTGCGCGCATGTCGGCTCATTATACGAATTTCGACTGGTCCGCAGACGCTCCGCCGCGGGAGGTCCTCGCGCGGCACTCGGGCGGCGCGCGCACGCGATCGCGTTGTCGTGTAATACACGACGTACGAAAAAATATCGCACGACAATTCGCGTTTCACGTCACGAATTCAGGCGTATAAGTTAAACGATATTAGCGTTACAGGGCTGCGAGTATGTAGGAAAGCGCAGTATTTTTGATTTCTTCTTTTTTTTTTTTTTCTAGCCGATTGTGAAACGTATAGTTTTCCAAGTATGTATGGGCAGGTGTACCTGTACATAATTTGAATCGTACGTAACAACAAACGCATTTATGCAACTTTTATTTCGCGTTTGTTGACGTTTTTAACGTTTGCGGTTTAATTTTTAACATTGGACTGTTTGGATCATGTTCTCACTTTTAAACCACACGTTTCATAATGCGGGAACTTTTGTTCTAAAATCAAAATCAAGCTAATTTCACTTAGTTTCGCATAAGCGTTGTTTTTGCTAGTCGGACTAGCTGACACAGTAGACGCGGGTGTGGCGTCCTGAAAATCGATTTCGCGCCGTCAGTTTTAATATTACAGCGGTATATAATTAATCCTATTTATTATTGACCGTTAACTGCAAGAACATTAGAACATTAGTGTCCATTCGCGTACTTTGGTGTTTTTTTTACTCGATATTTTTATTTTCGAGCGAATTACGAAATTATATGAAATATTAAAATATTTGAAAGTTATCAAATCTGGCTTGAAAATAAAAGTATCGAGAAAAATGTGTACTAACGAATGTATACGAACACAGACAACGTTCTTATATCGTTAAGTTGATAACTAGGCCAATATATTATGTACACTATAATATTCAAACTATAACAGCACAAAATCAGTTCAAGTTTAAATACAACGACATTGACCGAATTTACAACGTTATAACCGTAACAAAAATACGTTTATAAATATTATCAATATTAGAAATTTGATAGTTAGTTCGGATGGATGTTTGCTCTACTTCACGCCAAAACGTGTTTCGCCGAAAAATATTATTGAACGGGTTGAGCTGAAATTGCTATTTATTGATAAATAAATTTACTGATTAATAAAAGAATTGTTCGTGGAAGATAAAATGGCAGGATATAAGCCCAAGACGAGATATACTAACGATTGAACCGAACAAATGTCAAATTTTAATATTGGGGGGGGGGGTCGGGGAAATGTTCGTAGACCAACCACAATTGAAGTATATAAGCGATAAATATTGGCGAACAAGCAGGGACGTAACTCGCGTATTACGGAGAAATGAAGAGAAGCAAGGAATAGGGCAGTGTGGAGGAGATTGCCGCAAAACCGATCTATTTATTATAGGTTTGATTACACACAAACAAGACGATTAATAAATTGCATAATGCTGAAGGGAGTCACACACACGCGCGCGCGAGCGTTATACCTATGTTTTCTAAAAAGGAATATTAAAACATTCTCCGCTATTAAACGGATTCACAATTTTATTTATAGGTATTAATTTAATAACACCATAATTACCTTGGACGCTGGCCAGAGTGATGGCGGGCAAGAAACAGTGCAACCTGTAAAAAAAAAAAAAAAACCACATTTTTAAAGAAAAATCAATCCATTATCCATGTATAATATCGTGCAAGTTCATACAGTTTTATACGTCGTGTTATAATAGAATATTTATTTACATTACTCTGGGAATCGTGCGTTATTGTTGATAAACATTTTATCACAACGTTTAATAATATTTATGTACGGTTTACACCATGGGAGTATAAAAGTTTGTGCACACAAAAATACAAAATATCGTCTCTGGTTTAAAGTGATTACGCGCGGTCACACGCACGCACGAGAGTAAACATTGCAGACTTGCTATAATAATATAGTTTGTATCGTGACTGTTATCATAATGTTTCATAATGAAATGGGGTGCGAGAGCTCCCTTTGGCATGTACGGTACGCACCGTATAAATTATAATTAGCGGATACATTGTTAACATGGAATAATTATATATTATTACTTATTATACGGTCAACAACCCGGCACCGCCGCAGAGACATGCATTATGTAAATTGCGCGTAAACTTCCATGCGACGGCGCATTCGAGGAGGGAAGTCGAAAATAGCGCAACTACCCCAAACAGAAAAATTTAAACGATTTTAGGCGGCGATTTTTAGAGGAAAGTAGATGCTGAGTTGCCAGGACAATAAAGAAAATGTTTGAACATGGCTGTACACCCATTTCAGTGTAATGGGAGAGGCTTCATACGTACAAAACGCCCCGCGAATACGTTCGTTGCGATATTTCAGTAAATATTTCTGGAAAGGAATATTATTTTATTTACGTTTTTGTCAATTTTGGGAAACAGTAGCGGCTGTAAAACGTGCAATCCTATTATTTTTGTTGAAACGAAAACGACTACCAATTTTTCGTACTCGAAAGAAAACGCGTATTCAATAGTCATGACAGGTCCCTTACGATGGGAGGGGGGGGGGGGGGGGTGAATCGATAATCGTTTAGCCCGTCCAGGTCGTGTTGTGCGTTGTGCGTCGTGTGTCGGGACTAGATGAAAATTGTTTTGTCGGTCTTAATATTTCTCGGGGGGAATATGACCACCAATATCGGCCCCTTCCCGTCGATGGACGCGCACGACTGGACTATAATGCGGTCGCTCTAGCTGTTACGCAGGCCGTGTACACGGGCCATATTCCTGCGGGCCGCGGCTTTTACCGTGCGCGATCTTTAGCCGCGCGTCAAGTTGGCTTTTCGATAACGTAACCTATACACGGTACGAGATACGGTACAATGGACGTTGTACACGAAATAACGACGCAACCGAGCGGCGGTTCGGGGACGGGACGAGTCGAAAAAATTGTTTTTTATATATATATAAACATACATTACGTTCACTATTTGACGGCGGTTGAGAGGGGGTCGGGTCGAAATACTTTGCTCGCGGGTGTTCGGCATACATAATAACAATATTCGACTGTTATACACGTGCGCCCGTTGGCCGCCATCCGCGCCCGAAACACTATAATAATATAATATCGCCTCCGATCCGTATATTACGATTGAGCGGCGTGCGCGTACACCGACCTGCACATGTGCCCGAAATATGCTCCGAACCCGCGTCCGGTGTATCCGATAAGCGTATTATAATATAATAATACGGTTCTTGTGCGAGTATACGCGTGTATACATATATATATATATATTATTATATTTATGGTACACGTAAATAATATCTATGCGCGTGTTTATGCGTTATCGTCGATATATCGTATATCTGTATACACAGTGACTATACGTAAACGCGTTTTGTTTTTTTGTTTTTTTTTTTTTTCACGTATAGGACAGAATGTTATAATACCGTGATATACATACATATATAAGCGGTCCGATGCCGAAAAACCGCCTTGGACTCGGGAATTTCGAAAAAAAAAAAATAATAATAATAATTTCTGGACTCGTGCGCGCGCGCGCGCTCGTGTACGCATCCCGTCACGCGCGCTTCACGTTTAGGCCGTACATAAGGATTTATGGTGAAAACGACCGCAAATTGCATGGAAAAAAAAAAAAATAAAATAAAAGAAAGTCTTCCCGGTTTACCGCGCGGTATATATATTATTATCCGTCCGGATCGTATTTTGTCATGTACACGCGCAAGTTTTCTACTGCACGTAATATATTATTTTCGAATGTACGGAATCCCGCGTCGCGTAGTCGGTCTAATTTTCAAAATCGTTTTACGGCCACGCGCATCAGCACATTGTCGGGCGCGTGTTGTAACGACCGTCTTGGGTGACGTTAAATTTTTATACAAGTTGTAAAACAATAATAATTCGTTTTTTTTTTTTTTTTTTCTTCGTCACGTTTATACTCGTATATATTATTAGTTTTGCCCGACTGCGGCGCATCGCGCCACTTCAATTTATATATTATAATGTGATGCGTGTACGTACGTATCTATCGCGATGTACGGTACGCAATGAATTGACGGCGGAATTGAACTATAAAAAAGTTCCGAACGGTTTGTGCTTTGAACAATAAAACGACGAAATCTTATAAATGCGCGGAATACATAAATCGTTTTTTTTTATGAAAAGTTTCTGCCTATATATCGCCGGAATAATATATTTAATATGTTGGTTCAATATAAAGGCCTTCGGCCAGAACGGGGGAGAAAATATATTTTCAGTTCGCAGCTGCGGGTATATATTAAGAAATCACGTGATGCAGCAGCTGATTTCGAGGGTTAAAGACATTTCGAAACCGTATATAATTTAGTCGTAATCGGTTCTGATATTATAAATAATATATTTTTCGAAGTTATCTTGGAAAATCGAATATAAAAAAAACAAGTATTTTTTCAGAAACAAATTAAACGCCGGCCAAGACTCGCATAGAGATTACATCGAGTTCCTACGGTTTATGTGGGAAATACACATGGGTGATTTTTTTTTTTCTACAGATAACCGCATTATCTTTGACACGGATATAATCATCTTGTTTTATTTTAATTTTTTCATTTAACTATATATATAAACCGTGGTGTCTTTAAAAAGGCCGTTTACAAAGCGGAAGATATTCGTTTTCGGTTTGCCCTTCCTTTGCCTTATCACGTTTAATCTTTACAGTATAATATACGTGTGTATATTATGATTTACACCCGACGTACACGTGTGCCCGGTGTCTGTAATTATAACTATCACAAAAACGACGATGTCGCGACGGAATGGATATCTCGTATTATTACGCTACGTAATTATTTTAAATACGCGCACGGGGTTGGCCGTGAGGTTTTAGGCGCTTCATTATCATGGGTATATAATAGGGACGTCTGTACTTCATTATCGGTATCAGACGAACGCGAGGAAAAGGAGGCGATTCCGACGGAGAAGGGTGGCTCGGCGTGCGCGTTGCAGCAGCCGGTGTGTATCCGACACGGACGATGGTTATACATACCCTTATTAAGGAGAAAATGGAAAGAAAAAAAAAAGAAAAAAAAAAAACGTGCATTCTTGCGACAGAGACATAAACTATAGCTACATCACGAAACTCACATAAATAACCCGGGGAGGCGGGGGGGCGTTGTGTATACGAACAACCGCGCATCAGTGATATATATATTATTATTATTTTAATTTTCGATAAGAATCTTCGAAAACCGGTCTCTCTGTACGAGATAAACGCGTTTACGTATTATTTTATACAATGATTATGTAATCGAAATTCCCTTATCGTCTTTATTTTAATAGCGACTACATTATTATTGTACACGGGCATTTTATAAACATTTTTTTTTTTTTTTTTTGTATTATTTATATATTTTGATTTATTTCACCCTCAACATCACGTACGCACGTGTACATAATATATAATATACAAAACATTCGAATACAGTTTTTTTTTTCTTTATATACAATGCCTATTGTGGTTTCCACAACTCGAAGATAACAAAACACTTTTTTATCTGCTATACACGATCGGTATCATACATTAATTCTGCAGTCACGAAATTTCACTATGATATTTAAAAAAAATCTATACAGAAATGTATAATGTAATCGTCACGGTTTTACGAAATCGAAAATATAATACGCGATTTATAGTACGGTACCAATTGCAGTATTTGTAGGAAAATAAAAAATAATAATAAATCAATAAATTCATAAGTAAAAATCATTTTTAGAGTCCGCAGTCAAATATACACTTGTGAACAGTGTAGCCCCGACACTTGAGTCAAATTATCCTCATCTTATTATACAGTTATGTATTGTAAAAAATACATAACTGAATACTGCAATAATAATAAAAATTATATTTTTTCAAAAAAAAAAAACTGCGTACATTTGGTCATAAAAATCGTAGGTTCAGGGTAGATCACTGAAACGTCCAAAAAGGCACGCTCTTGCCTTGTACTACCGTCGTGCATATTATAGAAAATTGCATCCCTCTGGTTTCGTTTGGCAAGTCTGTAGGGGTTTATAAAACATCGCCCACTCGCAATTGGATGATTAAATTCATATTGAAATCCAATTCGACACGTATAACTTTAATCCGCCTACAAAAGAACTCTCGATTCCCGAGTTGTAGCGCGTTTGGTCCAGAGGGAACCGCTCTAGACACGTCAGAAGGAGCGGGAAAAATATTATAGAGTGTCTCGAGGGAAAGTCGACCGGGAAAAAAATATTAATAAGAAAACTTGTGTATACGCATTACCTGTTCGGGAAATAACCTGATTGAATTTGGGAGTCCACGGTTAGGCGTTTACATTGGCTTCGTACACGAAAATATTAGTGCCGCGGTTCGATACTTCAACGGACGGTGATGGCGTCGAGCGATGCGCGTTGTTCCGCTGCAGTGTGTTATTGGTCCAGGAGATGCTGCGATCACCCTCTCGCTAAGATTTCGCCGTATCTGAAAACAAATATAACACGCACGGTATTATATCATTATATTATGTGTACACTCGGAATTACATTTCGCGCGTATACGTATATACTGCACCGGTGCAGTGCGTACAAACAATAACGCGTGGGGTGGAATTTCGAACCCCGCGGATTTCTGCAGTACACCGTCGAAAGTCTTCTCACGTAATATCGGTGCATTAGGTATGCGCGCGTACACGCTCGTCGTATATTGGATAAACTGCTGCAGCGGGGAAGTTTAATTTCCTGTGAGCGCGGGGCGGAGAAAAACGCGATCGCGTTGCGTTTTATCGCTCGGACCGAGAGCAAAACATTTTAATTTCCAGCGGGATTCGTGTATATTATATTATGGCTACGGAACGCGCACCGGGATATATTATAATATTATTATGATACGTATATATATATATATATATATAGAAGTTTCCCCTCTCCTCTACCCTAAAATATTATAAATCATATCGCGTCCCGCGCACGGGATGCGATTAAAAACCGACCCCGACGGCCGACGGCGTGCCTTTGCGGCGCCATTTACCGCTATGATAACAATATATATATTCGCATGAATGCGCGTATCGTATAATTAAAAATATATACAATTATACACAATGTTCGCGTCTACAAAGGGCGAGACCGGCCCTTATAATTCCACCGGTCCGGACGCGTAAATCATGATTTACATTGACACGTTGTATCGACGGTGACACGGCAAAAGGGTCACTAAATGACTCAATTCACAGTTTTCCGGAGAGTCAAAAAAACATTTATTTGTGATTCCAACATTATTTTTTTTTTTTTTTTTTTTTTTTAATTTAGCGATATCTTTTTTCGGTTGGATAGGGAATTTTTTCATTGAATACTTTTTTTTTTCGTCTTAAATGGATACGTATTGTTGTCGTTTAGACACTATAATAATTGAGAAGACAAAATAAAAAGTATCGTTTATCAAGCTTTAAATTTAAACAAATTATTCGTTAAATAATGCGTCACAGCTCTTTTTGCGTACGCGCAATAGACGAAACACATATTTCTCCATCCAATAGTGAAGTAGTGTCGCTTAGACCCTTTTACCTTAAACCATTAATATTATAACACTATACGTTTTTGACGAATCCCGGGAAGATCCGGAGCGCATACTCGTAAACAATTTACTTTTTTAAACCGTATACCATACACGTGTACATACTACGGATATCACATTTTTTTTTTCGAGGTATTTATAGAATATATATATATATATATATATTTACGTTTATTCGAAAGCGGTAATACAACAGATACTTTTGAACGGTATTAATTAATTATCATTTCATTGAGAAAAGCTCGAATCAAAATAGTTTAGGAACCGCTGATATACACAGCTATGGTCACGGAGTGCGAGCACTCCAAAGCTACCATATTGATTTCGTATCGCCATTAAAAAAAACATCTACATTTAAATCTTAACCCTATAATTACGTTTAATATTATAATATGTCGTTTGTGTATACATAATTTCAACAATTTCTTAGGCGTATAGTTGATTTCGAAAAGCTTTTTCGTAAACGAATTCCGTACAACATACAGGGCGTAACAGCTAACAGAACACGGGCGAATATCAAATGAAATATTACTAAAAATATTATATAGTCATCGGGGTAATATTATTAATATGTACATATTGTGCGTCTAATCTTCCGAGCTTCGTGTGCGGGCTGCTCATCATCATCGTCGTCTCCCGCATATAACGTCGTATTTTTTTTTTTCCATTTCTATATTATTACAGTCTACTCCGGGAAGGCCATCATATCATTATAATATAATATATGTCGTGGAAATATGGCCGCGAGAATCTCCCCGAGAATACGATTCCCCTCGTATACTATACGACCGCGTCTAATAACACCAGCTATAATTTATACTATTATAATAATATGGTACACGTGTGTGTGTGTGCGTGCGTGCGTGTGTGTATGTGTGGGATGGAAACGTTTTCTCATCTGCGTGTATACATTATGTTATTGTACCCCGAGCAGTCGCGTATATATACGGAAAATTTCCCGTATCGACGAAGAAAAAAAAAAAATAGAGAAAAAAAGAGACGATCTGTTTTTAGTTTCGGTTCACACACGCGCACGTGTGGTGCAGGGACGGCATAAATCCGTCGACGGACGGACGGTACGGACTCGACGATTGATAGCAGCACTCCGCTGCATACTGTATAATATGTATTATAGCGAGCGAGACGAAATCGGCGGCGATGTATATTTATATAATATGCGTATACATATATATACACACGTACAAACGTGTATAGTGTATGGGCGGAGGGTCGAGGATAAAGACGCCGGAGAAAAATAATATAATCTCGGTGAAAATGTGTGTATAGCTTTTTGTCCAAAAAAAATAAAAACCATTTGGAAACGTTAAACATAAACCGCTCTTTCTTTCTCTCTCTCTCTCTCTCTCTCTCTCTCTCTCTCTATGTACATGCGTATGTATATACGACAACGATGACGGCTCCGCATAAACATAATACAGATAGTATACATTGCTTATATAGTCTAGACGCCATTTTCCTTAAAAATATCCACAGGAATATTAAAATATATCTATCTGAATACGTGATGCTGTTCGAGTTTTTAAACGCGTATAGAATATTTTATGAATTTGCCTAATAAGTAATAACGGTTTCGGAATGATTTTCGTTTGTTTTTATGAGCAGAACGTAGACGCCGTACGTGCTGTGTCCTTATTCTTACAAATGTACTATACATAGCGAAATCGCGTTCGACAATGACCATTCAGTGCTTTTAGTTTTAATGTTACAACAGTGTAAATCCACCTATATTATCAAACTTAAAGATAAGAACACATCATTATCTGTGCAACTGCGACAGGTTTTATCTCGATATTTTTATTTTTAAGCGTGTATAAGCGTTTTTAAACTGTAGTGATATTTTACAATATTTTCAATATCATGGTGAAAAAAAAAATTTCAAAAAAAATGGTTGCACAGATAATGCTTCTATATCTTTAAATTTGATCGTAGATCGATTTATTCATTTGTTAAAACTAACAGCATAGAGTTGAAAATTTGTGTATTATTTAGTACCTAGAAATAAAATAGTAAGTTTGTTATTCCTTATAACATAAAATCTTGCTACATGTAAGACCAAGTATATGTAAGACCGTGAAAACACGTTATGTGGGTACAACGTTCTTTTGACAATCCTTTTGCATTTATAATAAAATATCACAAAACATTAAGAAGAACTTATCTGTGTCATAGATTGATCATTTTTTTTTTTTTTTATTATAGCATCACCCGATAATTTTTTTATTACCGAAAGTTTATAAAATGATTCATAATTGTATATTTTATCTTAACAACAAAATAAGTACGCTATGACATAGATAGAATTCTTGGAAGAGAACAATTTAACAATTTTCCAAAAAAAAAAAAAAAAAAGCTTTCCGTAAATATTTTATCTAATATCATGTCAATATTACTTGTACACATTTTATTCGATAATAAATTTGAATAATTTCGAGTTGTTAAATCTGTATTTTTATTAAAAACGTGAAAATTGCCTACACGCAACCCCTTAAATACGAGAGATATCGCGTCGCACAGCAGAATGGCTGTACTGCCAATAATTATATTTTACCGCAAATTCAGTGACAAACGTTTAAAAACTTAACGATTATATAGGTCATATAGTTAATCAAGAAAATATATTATCTCTTAATAGCTGTCCCGCTTGGTGTTGCTCGTGCCAAAAGAAATAATATTAATTTTAATTTTTCTATTTAGTTGATTGTAAATTTCATCGGTATCACCATAGGTAACCCATAAATCAACAATAATTCAAACATAATTCGATTTTCGTACTAAAAATACAAACAACACGACTGTGTCAGCCACACATGAAGGGTTTAATTTTGTAGGAGAAGGTAATTAGCCTATATTTTATTCCTGATCTAGAATCGCATTTGTGCAGTTTCAGCTCAATCCATTCAGTAATTTTGGCATGAAGAGCAACACACATCCGTCCATCCATCCAAACAAATTTTCGCATTTACAATATAATAAGTAGGATAAATTAATGTTGATATTGCTACATATTTTGTCAAAAGATTTCTAAGCGTCCGATTAAAACACCTATTATGTCCCCGTTTTGTCTGTACGGGTACAAGTATAGTTACTATATTGTACATAGTTATAATTATTTTTGTAATGGTTAATAAGGAAAAACATATTATTCGTAACAATTATTTAACTAGCTGTCTCGTCCGACGTTTCCCGGGCCAATTGTGTTGTTATTTTATTTCATCTGTATATCACAAAGGTAAAAAATGCACAAATAAATAAATAAAACAATTGTATATTTATACCTAAAATACCTGAAATCCTCTATTTTACTCTTTTAGGAGTTGAATTTCCAAAAATCTTTTCTTAGTGGATGCTTACGTCATAGCTATCTATATACCAAATTTCTGCTCGATCCGTCCAGTGCAGGTTTGGGCTATTCGATGATGAAGATTATCATTATTATACTTTAAATATGAGTATTAAAATATAGATTCCTACTAGCCTGTAATATTAAAAAATAAGTAAACCTACCAAAATACAAGTACTTTTAGAATTTTGAAAATATCCTGTCAAATATTTATAAATTTTATAATATTTAATATACTTGGGTTTCTACGCATAAACATAATATAATATAATATCGATTATCATATTCTTTTAAAATTGTTTTAGGAATTATAGCTTATTCGTTGAAAACCCGTTTAGGTACCGGGAACGTTGCTCGACTGCAAAGTAGACTTTCTTAACTTTTCTAAATACAAATATTGTTTTTTACAGCGATTTTATCCGTCGAACGTGCAGCTGTAAATTGCTGCGCATACGTAATTTAATTAGGTATGTAATTTAATATATGTATCTATATAAATGGATCTCGGATAATACTCGTAAATATATTCTATTGTAAAGGTTTTTAACTATTTTCAAAATTAATAGCTATATAGGTAATAAATTCACGATGGTAAGAGTTACGAAAAAAATTTTTAATACGTTTCGTAATAATACTATACTATACAAAAACTCGTCCCAATAAAAATGTATCCATTGGTACCTACAATAATAATTTACTGTGGTATCAGCTACCTATACCCATATAATATATTCAAAAATTAAAAATTATAATACAGCATTTTATATACCACTGCTGTTGAACTACAAACATATAACAACAATTTCCGGTCCTAAATCAGACGGGCATCGTGTTAATTATATATATTTATATATTCATTATCATGATGTACCCATCATAAAAACAATAAATTGGTAAAGTAAATAAATATAGTTAATAAATATATAAATAAAAAATGTATATATAAAAATAAAATAAATAAATGAATCAATGCGTCGCCTGGAGTATTATGATGAGTGTATTATACGACCGGTTTCGAATTAAAAATTCATTATCAGGTATATCAACGTCAAAATGTAATGAGTCGCGACTCATTACATATACATATACGTATAATACACTCATCATAATACTCCAGGCGACGCATTGATTCATTTATTTATTTTATTTTATGTTCTGAGTGGAACGAGGAATATATTAGTTTTACAATGATGTTTATTTTTTTTTTATGTAAACAATTTTTCTACCAGCAAACATACTCCGATTATCGAGTTTAGCACTTTTTCTGAAAGAAAATGTTCTCCGGGTTGCACTTTACAGATGTTATTTTTTTTTAATTTTTGTTAATATTCGAGATAATAAGGAAAACTTCGGTCTTAAGGTTAAAAAAGATTGAAAGATTACAAATAAGGTTGTCATTAGCAACCGTTTTTATTTAGCAAAATACCACATGGCCATCCAAGATTCCAAACATTTGAGTCAAATGTTTTTAAAATTGATGTCCTAATTTCAAGTCTTTAGGAACATTTTATACTGAATTAAAACAATTAAAAAAAACCAAAATTTAAAATTATAAAGCATAATTTTTGTAAATTTTTATGTATTCAATGTATATATATTATTAGGTTTATTTATATATTGTTGTATATTTGCCCCATTTATTGTGAAAATCCCTGGGCAAATCAAAAAACGACCTATTTAATACATGAAAATCGGAGTGAAATATCTGATAAAAAAGTTGTTCATAAAAAAAAAAAAATTATAATATTTACGATTTTAAAATAATATATTTCGTACATTTTTCCGTTTTTTCCAGTTTTTCCCATTTATTGGAAAAACTTCCCTTTCAGAAAAGATACTATATATTTGATACTTTGGAGCAATTTCTAGTAGAATTATTGTTCACAGTATAAAAAAAATAAAAGGAAAAAATAATTATTATTGGTAAACCATAGTACATTTCCTCGCTTCGTTCTGTGTCTAAACAAAATTTAATATTTCTAAATGATTATTAATTGAAAATAATTAAATACCTCTATGTACTTTTTGTGATTACAGGAAATTGGTTTGGAACTAATCGGGTTTAATGACATCGTTTTTAATTTTTACTTGCAATTTATATTAAAACTCATTGTACAGAAAATTTTGTAAAATTTAAAATTTTTACAAAAAAATGTTATATTTTGCGGTATTAGGATTCGCAGTAGTTTGAACGATATATATCTACGGATATCAATTAAATTTTATCTTATAGATAGTAAAACAAATATATACATGTATATCTTTATTAGGTATCCATATATACGTGAATTTGAAAATTAAAATTATATTTGTACACGCAAACGCGAGTACATTTATTTTATGTATACCTATAATATATTGTAGTTTTATGAAAATAATAATGTAATAAAGTGAATTACGAAATAATTCGTGACCTTTTGTGCGCGAGTATTTATTTACATACAAGATATTAAAAGTTACGCGATAGGCATATATGTATAGTTATTTTCAAGTATTATATACTCTATAACTAATTAATTTAATATTATCGAGCTATATTTTCAAAAACACCCACTGCGAATAAATTTTGCGTTCTATTATACAGAAAAAATTTTAAAAAATCAAATTCGAGGTTTCAGTACATATTATTCGGACCGTATTATTTTGTACGACAAGGTGCAGACACGCACCTTGCCGATCACCTACGTATTTATTTTTGTCTTAATACATGTAGACCGTTTAGGTCCTTCACCGCAACCACCATTTTCCTTCGTCAGCTGTCTCTATCCGTGGCTATAGTTCTTCACCGTTCATGATTCCCGACATGGCCAGATCTTATTATATGGACTCTGTCTATCCATCTTTGTCTTGGATGGCCATGCGGTATTATGCTTTTCGACTTCCAGCTGGTGAATTGACCGATTTTCATTTGTTCTCAACCTCGTCATACATACCCTGCCCAGCTTACCCTTTTGCTTTTCATTGTAATTATTATGTCTGAATCTTCTAACGTATGCTTATTACCGCCTCGTTCTTTCTTAGCTCATATTCTCCAGTATTTCGGTTTCTTCTAAGGCCAAAAATCTGTCGAAAAACCTTCCTCTTGAATCTTGCTAGGTTCCGCTCGACTGTTTTTGCTGTAGCCAACATAGGCATATACAACGCTAACGGACGTATCATTGTTTTGTTTAAAATGAGTTTAGATCTGATTGATACTAGTGATCGTCTACGTGTAACAATTATATAATATATTATATGCATAGTATATATAATGTTTCGTTTTAAAATGTCCAAGATCTCGAGACGTTTTTTGAATCACGCGAACGAATCTGCACAGCGGTTTCCGGACGAAATATACGTTTCGAGACGACGCCCGAAACTAATCGCATAAGCCTGTGGGGGTAATATAGTGCCTATATAATTATTATTATTATACGGGATCTCGGGGCCCCCGAGGATTTATCCGCGTATATTATTCGGCGCGCGTGCGGGGACTTATACTCCGCGACGGATCTTTATTATATAGACGCGCGGCGCGCATTATTACGTCCAATTAATTCCGGCGGAAGAAAAAAGATAATGACACGCACAACGCTGCAGCAGCAGCAGAGCAGTTGAAGGGGCGACGACGGGGAAAAAAACGACCGGGCGGACGTCTCTATCCTGCAGCTTCGAACCGTATCCACGATTTCTCAAACGAGCAGTATACACATGCAGTATACGTGTATACTGTATACAATATATGTTTATACCGGGTATTATTGTGTATACGACTGCAGAGATAGTATTGTGTTGTTTTTATTTTTTTTCTGCTACCCTTCGGCCCGTTTCCGTCGCCCGAGAAACATGTGCGCCCGCGAACGTCGTCTCGACCGCGCCTGTACGCCCGACGACAACCAATGGCGAAGGCCGTGGGTGTCGCCCCGGGCGATGGCCGCCGACCCGCGAACCTCGTCCCGCCGTAACGCGTTCCGGATAATAGGCGTGGGCGCCGGGTGACGGTGATGGGTCGCCTCGTCGCCGCGGACCGATTTTTGTTCGATATTATTTTTTTCTTTTTTCTTTTCTTTTATCCAAAACAAACAATACGTCCTATTTATACGCGTGCGCGCGTATCGATTACCCCGGCGGTGACGGCGGTAATTCTGTATTTTTTGTAAAAACAAAAAAAATATTTCGCTCGTATAATTATATTACACACTTACTACGCTATACAACGGTTCCTGTGTATATATGTAACGATAAACGAATCTGAGCAAAGTATATAGTATACAGTATTAGTCGTGTTTTTTCTCTCGTTGGCCGAGGCCAAAAATCGAAAAAATCAAACTACGATTTTCCCTCAATCAAGAAAACCACAAGAAAAATAAAAAAAATACGACCTCATCCTCAAGTAACCCCCAAAAAAACGCTATACCCTCGACGACCGCGGACCAACATTTTTGGTAGAAGATATATACATGTTTGCAAATAGAAAAAAATCAAGTACACACATCGTGTAGTAAAATCAATACTTCATACGTTCCTTGCTATACACTCGGAATATTAAACGTGAAAATTTAAAAATATAATTTTATTTTAATCAAATATTCAATTTAATTTACAAATTATAGTGGTATATGAGCATCAATATAGTTCTGCGGATTTCTCGTAGCGTATTAATAGTACACGCGTGCTATTATTTTGGAAAATGATATACATAAAATATATACCGGGTGATCCATTTATATAGTACACTCATTATCTCGAAAAGTATTAACTTTTTTCGGAATTTTTTTTCTAGAAATTTAAGAAACAATATGCTTTACAATTTTTTATTTATGTTACTTTTTGTCACCCTTATTTTTAGGTGTAAAATTTATAGGATAATTGCAACCTTATGCCTCCTCCCCTCCTATTTTCCAAATGCCGCCACTAATAATACGTCTAGTGTATCGTTTACATTATATACGTTACACTATACATTAAAGAAACAACAGTAATTATGGTAAAAATGCAATATTTTAGTATTGTTAGCACGTGAAATATTTTTCCTAAATTATACCAGTGAAAAAATAGATGCATCATCCAATTGTAATAATGATTATATTTATATAGTAATATCCATAATTACGCATAACTAGTATTTAATGATAATTTTTCCTTTTTTTTTTTTTTTATAGTAAATCAAAAGATATAATATATAACTTCAGTCTATGACGTTTAATAAGTATATTTTACATAATAGTATATTATGAGCATATTATAATATGCATATTATGCTCGTCTTATTAATTTGTTTATACGCTAATATTTACATAAATGAAAAAAAAAAATTAAGTGTAGTTAAGTATTGCAACAAAATGTATATATACTTGCTGCGCGTGTTCGGTATAATAATGTGTTGTATATATACCCAACACGTATTCTTGTTCAAATAAATGTTTTCACTCGACAATAATATTGACTATTTGACAGTGGCGGTTAAATATTTATGTTTCGCTATATACTTAGAGAACTCGCCGCTCTTATACATTATACGTTTTTATTTTTGTCGGAACCGCGGTAAACTATAATAAAACACAAAATAAATGTAGCGGAATTTCGGTACATTTTTTTTTTTTTGTAAATTGTAAACTGCAGCGATTGTATTTTAATAATCGAGACTGGATTTACAGTCAAACTTTAAAACGAACCGTACATTTTTATATACAAACTGCAGTATATTATACACGTTTGTGTATACCGGACATTATAATGACGTTGACACAATATAAGGGCTTTGCATTCTTGAGCTTGATTATATGCGGCGGAACCAAAATACAGAGGTTGAAGGCTATATATTTTCACACTATTTCATTTATTTTCAATGCAAATAAATATTAATTTCACTTTAAATGTATGAGAAAAATGCTAATTTATTATACATTAAATCATAACGTTTTAATAATATTATAATTTATATTTTATAGTTATAAATATTTATATAGTTCATTTAATTTAGTTTTAAAAAAAAAAGACGTGAATGACTTTTTCAACGTACGGAAATATTATAATATATATAATATCCATGCTGTAGTTTGCACACGATACATATTGCATATTTTACGGACGATCTTGTATAATATTCCACTCGGTCATTGGCCTCATCGAAAAATAAAATACCCATTATGCTATGAGCATACTTATACATACTGCAAAAGTACCGCGAAGTTCATAATAATATACTATAATATGATAGTGCATAGCATTGTGCAATGTGCATAGAAATATCTCATGCTTAATATGTATACAGGTTGATTCATTTACCAAATATCTAGTGATTATCTCGCAGAATTTAAGTAAATTTGATTTTGTTTTTTTTGAAATCATTACACGGAATTATTCAAGCTCTTTGTTTTAAATATTTAACGCGATTTTAAAATTCTTCATTATAATATTATATGAGTTCAATTGCACCTTAAAAGAGCATTGATTTTTCCATTTCGAATGATGTCGAACCGGTCCCCTGTCCGTTTAAACATATATTCGAAAAAAAAAAACAAAATTTTTTTCTAAAACTATTGATAATACCTGTATTTTAATATAATACATGCATATATTATATGCATAACACTATAATATTGAATTATTTACGTTTAGACTGGGAGAGTATACATGAGTATATAAATCTATACTAATATTATAAAGAGGAAAGATTAGGATGTTTATAATGAATAAACTCAAAACTACTGAACCGATTTCAAAAAATTCTTTCACCATTAGAATGCTACATTATCCCTGAGTAATATAGGCTATATTTATTATTAGGAAAAATAGAGATTCCGAAGCATACATTTATGCATGAAGTATGATGTACATATTAGACAATTTTATAATAGTTGCAAACATTGTAAAAAGTATATTAAGTAGAAGATTAAATCTTGTTTGTAAAACCTATATCTATCTATTTGTATATACCTAATATTGTCCTTGTCTTATCATTTATTATTTAATTATTTTTTTATATGTTTAAACCTTATTTGAATTGTTTGATAAGGGTTATTAATGAATTAATCTTAAAATTGTAAACTCACCTTTAAAATAATAACTGTTGTCTCCTCTACAAGCCTAGGTTTTTTGGAAACAATCATTTAATTAAATTTTTACTTGTATAATGTATGTCTTCATTTTAACTGCAATAAAGTTATTATTGTTGTTATTATTATTATTATTATTATTAGAACACTTTTAGTCCACCGGACTACCCAACCTACTTTCTATCGTTCGATATACTGATACGGGCAAAGCAATACGGGAATAAAGGTAAAAAGAATAAAAAATTGACACGGGAAACGCCGGGAGCTAGACAGCTAGTATATATATATAATATATAATAGGGAAGGGTAATAAATCTATCATAATTATGAAATACCATTTTTGCAGGGTCACTCTGTGTATAAAAACGGTGAATTCATAACGATTAGCTGGTGTATGTATTTATTATTATATTACTCGTGTTATTTAAAAAAAATCTAATAATAATAGATTAGGTTGTATAGGTATAATATGTACGCTTGTATAGAGTTTAACAGGATTATTTGACATTTTTACATTGTGGTTACATGTAAAAATGTCAAATAGTCTTGTTCTGTATATTATGCATAAGTACGTAATTTATTTTATCGGATTATACAAACTATAAAACTATAGAGTTACGGTGATATTTATCGCAGGGTGTATTATATTATGCATTATTATATTCTCGGAACTCCACCGATTATAAAATATATTCGTATGAGTATATTATGGTACACTTGTAAGTACGTCGGGCACGCGAAATCCGGTGGCCCTCAAAATGTACAATTTTCGTAACATCGCATAATATAATATAATCATCTTATATTACGAGTGTATGTATAAAAATCACGCGTACGACGAGTTTAGGTGCGATGCACTCTGAAACTACTCAACCGATTTTGATAAGATATAATATGCTTATTGTGTGTAATTTGATTCAACTTAAAAAATAGTATATAGTATGCAACGTTCCGTTCTCAATCCTATGAGTTATATAGGAGTGTGTATATATTTTTGATACGATTATACAAATGTTTATGTACATTTATTGATTTATTTTTGTTTATTCGTGGGTTACCTTAGTGATATCTACTGATGAAAATTTAGTTGTCACGGACAAGAAGACTACTGTTATTATTATTTAAATTGTTATCTAGCAATATCAAAAGCATTGCCAGATCAGCTAGCGTATAATAATACAAATTTATATGTGAAGGTATAGGTATTGGACGATCCGCTTTTTTCACCGTCCTCCAATTTTTTCGGACGAAATTAATTTCTGTTTTATTTTCTTACCGTTACGAAACGGTTTAAACCTTATTCAAGCGTTAATGTTACCTCTATTTCATGCATGCACATTAAACTATTAGACGAGTGTACATTTTTGATTTTCAAATAGCAACCCCTAGATGTCCTCTTTTTAAACACGAATAAGAAAAGTGAATATATTTCTAAACATTTGGATACGCATAACACTTTAATATATTATATACTCGAATTATTATGTATATAAAACGTATTTACTGTTTATGATTTGTAACTGTTAAACATTTAAACACGGATACATGAAGTTTATCTGGTCCTTATTTTTATTTCAGTTCCACATAATGATTGAAAAAAAAAAAACAGAAAACAAATTCACTTAAATTCCGCGAAAAAAATATTTGGATCGTCATAAATTGATCGCCCTATGTCCCTGCACATAATAGCAAGCGGTTCAAATGATCGCGCTTTATTTACAATATGATTATGTACAACAATCGGCCAATTATATATTTATACAGCATATGCCTGCGACTTGGTCTGCACTGCCGGAAATAAGTAGAAACCTGCCGCCCAAAGATAAAATATACTTTGACTTCAGAAGAGTCGGTTTACAAAAATACACCCCCCCCCCTCCAGGTTCTATACGATTTGCCGCCCCTGGTCAATAGTCTTACCTCCACAACCCCTTGGTTAAACGTGGTCTGTATGTATAAATGTATAATACTATTCAATCGTCAGGCTCGTGCGTAAAAAAATTGAATGTATAAAATAATAAATACGCGCAATACAACACAATGTATGCATGTACAAAATAAAAAAAACCTTTTCGTTCGGGACGTTTGGAAAAAAAATAAAAGAATTTTAATTTATCGCAGATAATTTATGTATCATACTTGTCGTATACAATTTTCACGCCGTCAGACCTAAATATATATATATATATATGTATATTGTTATTCGCTCGCGTACTTTGTTTAAGGGTACTGGTACTTAATACTTATAGCTTGTTACATTATAATATAGGAGCGTATAAGTTACGAAGTAAAAAATTAAAAAAAATAAAATGTTAAATATCGTACGTACTGAAACGATAATATGGTGTCGCGAAGCGAACATCGAAAATCGTATACCTACCATACTATGTTCGTATCGTTTTCAGGCGTATAATAATAATAATAATAATAATAATATTATATGCAGTTGGTATACACGGATATATAATATAAAACCGCCTGATTTACGGTCCGGTCGAAAAGTCTTTTCTTTTTTTTTAATTTTTCAAAACGTTTTTACGGGATACCTATACGAGTGAGCATAATCATACGAGATGAAAAAAAAAAAAATAAATAAATAACACGTGTATATATTATAATATTATTATTATTATTATTAGGTATATACGCACGCGGCGTATATTATAATATAGCGGCTCTCTGTGGGATACGCGGACGAGCAGGATACGCCCAGTGTTTCTTTTTTTTTCGTGTATTTTTGTTATCTTTTTAATAACGACATATAGTGTATATATTTCGGAATTATTACAATAATCCAACGAGCCCGTATAGCGTATAGGTATTGAACGTCATCTTACAATATATTATTATACGATGGTGCAGCGTACGGATACGTTGGGTACTTTTTGACGGCCACTCGTTCTCCTCGGATTATTCGTATTATGTATACCTAATAATATTAACCGGTATTAAAATATTAGAATAATAATAATATGTAGGCACGCTATACGCGTATATAATTATATTATTTATAGGTACTATATATGTATATGTAATATGTGTTACAGTATATAACTGCACGCGTAGTGAAATATTATGGACAAAAAAAAAAAAAAAAACGAGTATATAGCGCGTAGGTTCGTATGAATGTGTAAATTATTATAATATAACCAGCTATCGGCGGCTAAGACGTTTTTTCGCCGCACCCCCCTCCCCCCTTAGTGGCGTCAAACGACCGTTTCGCGGCTGTTGGGCGTGAGTAGGAGGCCAACAAATTATAAGAAAAATAAAAAAAAAATGATCGTTTTTGTGCCACAACAACATACAATGTCGTTTTTTTGGCCGTCTGGCGCGTATACGCGTAGAATAAATTTAAAATGACGTCGAGTCGGTATATTGTTTAAATTATTATGTGTGTAGGTACGTTGCATTGACCATCGTCTCAAATTATGAGCTATAGTATGTAATATTAAATCGCGTGCACTTGAAATTTGACGAGGTCCGAAAATGTATTTACATTCGGACTTCACTAAATCGCATATCCTATACAGGAAAATGACATATAATATGTATCAGGCGCATTTTTTCTAAGTTGATTTTGTATTGTAACGGTCTCGGAAAAAAAGTTTATGGCCATGATTTCGATGAGATTTTCCTATGCACTTATCTATAAATACTTTACAAAGTATTCTACGTTTATGTCGAATGGTCAGATTTTCGTGAATTAGGAGATTTTTGAGAAATGACGTTATATGTTTGCTTGACGTATATTGATTATGTACAATGCACATGCAATTGACTGTGCAATATACAAGTGTATAATATATTATGTACGTTATTATACTTTCGACGAATGCGGTTTAGAGATAAATCAATTTTACAGAAACGTAACTTTATAACAAATCAGACACATTTACGTAAACTCCTGCGGTTTACATCTAATAATATATTCAAATGGAAATCAAATATTTTACTTTTTTATAAAATGTATTTTTGGCATAAGTGTACGCGAAAAATAGACAATATTGTTTATTTGTTTGTCTATATTATATTATTATATACGGCGCACATTATCTCATACCGCGGATATAAAACAGAAGTTTTCGTTTTTAATAGCATTCTATTTACTATTACGAATTTTTTCGTATTAGTAATATTATAGAATTTAACTGCAAATATAAATGATTTTTTTTTTAAATTATATTTTGATTTATGTGTATTTAATATTATTTTTCAAATTTTTTTGTTTTGTGTACAGAGACAATGGTTTTGGACAAAAATAAATGAACGCACGAAAATAAATCTCGATTTATGTGTTATATACTTTAAGCTTTTATAATCTTTATATTTCCGTTTATTTTCACAGATCAAAATTATTTTTCTATTATTTAATCTTATGTACTTATATAATATCATGTTACTATTGTTCATTGAATTAATGTCGTTTTAATAGTATTTTTCTATTGTCTATGTATACTTATATTATTTATATAGGTATATATACCAGGTGATTGATTTAACGTGAAACACTAAGAATGAAAACCAAAAGCGTAGCTAGGAATTTTTTTTTGGGTAAGCCCACTATAAATCTTGTATTCGTAGAAAGAAATGGAGACTTATTCCAGTAATTTTTGTATTAGCCTCCCATAATTTCAAAGTTATCAATGATTATATTTTCATTAATAATTATTAAAAACAATTGAACCGAAAAATTAGTAAATTATTTTTAAAGATATAATTTTTATTTTCCTCAATACAAGAGAGTTTTAGGAAATTAAGTTGCTCACATGACTTATAATAAATATACTTATCCATTTATAAAATATTTTCACAGTAAAAATGCCAATATTTTCTTTATGACAGCAAACTCGTCAGTAACAGCTGATGGACTATCCATAAATTTTCCATTTTTTTCCTTTTCTATGGAAATTCACGTCAAATCATTTAGTCTGGAACTTTCTACTTAAGCCGCCTAGACACAGGAATTACAATAATCAAGTTCAATTACTTTTTTTAATTCTTCAAATGCTACTTGATAACTTTGTATTTGGTAAAACAATTTAGAAATACCAGAACTAAATGAAAATAATGTTTTACCCAATGTACATTGATATTTTAATTTGTAAAGAAGTTCATCGAAATGGTAAAATGAAAAAGTTTTTGCAAAATTACATAATTTTCCACAGTCTGAAAATGATTTTCTCTCCGGTTATTTACGCATCTAATTTCTGTCCTAATACTGTTGAAAATACGAGTATAACAATCTACCAAACGCAATAGTTATATTACTACTATATATTATAGTTATCTTAGTTATATGTAGTAATGTATTATAGATTAATATTATTTTGTAGCATTTTATTTACAAGTATATACTTCAACTTATAAATTTAGCCACACGTTTAACTAGATTGAGATTATATGAAAAGCGCATTATTGATAGAAAAAAATGTCAACAATTTGAAATTTTCAATATCATATTATATGCTTTTTTTATTGTTATCAATTTTATTATTATGTTCTTCATATATATATATTTTTTTTTTTTTTTATTTTTAATGTGACTTTCATTATATTTTTTTTTCTCGTCAATCAATACAAGGATTTTTATTGACGGACGATGTAGAGCAATATATTGAAATATTATGTGTCCCAATCTTGTAAACTTCAATACTGCTAAATTAACAGCTATTGTTATATATTACACATGGGTACTGCAAGTACGCGTAATAAAGATACAATTTTATTCAATCGAATATAAATTATACGTTTTAATTAAAATTATGGTTTTTTTTTTTTTTTTTTAACGTAATTTAACTTAATTGGCATCCTTATATGATTATTATACCTTTCTATGCATACATATTATTCATATTATAATACACTAAAAATATGCATTGATATACAATCAGCAATATTATATTTTGTTTGTTTTCTACCATAATACCAACATAAATACGCAGTCAAGATAATATTATAAATAAAGATACTTAATTGAAAAGAAAAAAAAAATTAAATTAAATTAAAATGTTAATTGACGAAACCGGCCGTATAGGTACGTAATTATATAACAATGCGTGTACAATATAATATTATTATAAGCGGAGAGCGAAGACAAATCGAAGGTGAATATAAATTATATTTGTTTCGCATATTACGTTTGTGTTTCGATATTATGCAGGAAAAAAAAAACGTGCACTCAGCCTCGTTGAAATTGGCGATGGGTAATATTATTACGTACGGGTATTATTATAATAAATACAAATATATTTATAAGCACGCGTGCTGGTTGCTATATACGGAATATTTGAAAACCATTGTTTCGTATACACGATGACGAATACAATATTCGTTGGTTGTCTCGTAAACAACAGAACGTCGCGTTTGACATTGAACAGTACGATAATATACGTTATAATATCGCAGGGAGTGAGTAGAAAATATTTTGTACACTACCGTATTGTTTAATACCTCTGAGACGTAATAATTTATTGTACAGATTATATCGTTTTCATTTTTACTGATAATCTCGAGGAAATTTCAGTATATAAATAAATATGAAAAAAAGAAGTGACCTCGAAGAGTTCGAAATGTGGAACCAGAGACTGGTGGAACAAATAGCAGCTGGACGGAAATAGTAACGAATGAAAATTTACCAACTCGACGGTTGGAGAAACAATAAGAACCGTCATAATGAATGTTATAATTATAGGGCTCAGAATTATATGCATCTGTATGATTTTTTCAGACAGTCCAAAAAGTAGCTGGATAAGCTACAAGTTTGAATTATAGTCAATAGAACCGAAATACAAAGTTTTATTTTGCATATTTTTGCATGTTTTACTATTTTTTGACACGTACTGAATATATCTGTATTTTACGATTTTTCATTAAGTACATAAATGAGTTTTAAATGCACAATATGTAATACTTTGGTTATACTTATATTAGTTTAAAAATAATGATACAGATAATAAAAATAAAAATAATTTTTTTTTTTACGCATATGTTTTATTTTAAAGGGTATATTTCTAAAAAATAAAAGCTTATGCTCTTAACATGCATTTATATGCATGTTTTATAGTGCATATTTCCAAGGTTTTAGAGCATATAAATCCGGGCCCTAATCATAATAATGGTTTGACAATGGAATATTATAGGACATGGCACGAAAAATAATTGCACTACACTATAATAGAAGATACAATTGTTAAAGAGTGAAAATAACCAGGAAGACCGAGAAATCCCTACATATTTCAACTAAACCAAAAAATGTTTATGGATAGACACTTACACGCTGGATTAATGAGGCTCACTGAAGACCAAGAGAAATAGAGCTAATGGAATTATGGAAATAAAGTTAAACGTTATAATCCAACCCAAATAATGACGTAAAAAAAAAGTTAAATTTTTCCAAACGAAAAATTTCGATTTTCAATGGCGTCAAATTGAATATGCTGACAGTCATAAATATTCTGAGATTAAAATTGAGTTCTGTCGCATCTGGGTACTTCATAAACGTTTGAACTATTTCAAGTCGTAGAGAATAATTTAAAATAAATATTGATGACTATATAATTCCTGCGCTAATTGTGCTTTGGATCACCAAATCCATAATATCTAAGTATAATTCCCCATTCAATATTCAAATATAATGAAAACATTTTTAAAATATTTCAAGTTCATTATTTATTCAATGTTTTAAAAATAATAGATCTTCAAATTCATATTTCATGTGATAAAAAAAAAAATAATAATATTAATCGTCCCGTACACCAATCTGACCAAAAGTATAGAAAATCGAGCGGAAATAAAAAAAAAAAACGCACGGGAAAAACGCTAAACGGAAACGACCGACGACCGCGGCGGTAGCGGAAAAAACGCAGTCGTCTGCGGCGGCGGCGAATGTTGTGCGAAAATAATATCGCGAAAAAAAAAAAATATCCCCTCGGACCGCGCGGCCCGGCCATGAGACCCTGGTGCCGTGCACCGACACGCGTATGACGTTGTGCACACGTGTGTCTCGGTACGGCGCGCCGCCGTGTCCGTCTTGCTCGCCGCGAGTGCACCGCCGCTCGCGCGCACGTAGGTACACGCGACGGCGCGGCGGGGCGGTCGGTTTTTTCCGCCCCTCCGCCCCGCCGCCGCGGCCGTCTCGGTACGCCGGTGCATTGAATGCACTTTTGCGTTGCACTCGTACCGTCGCCGGTACCGCCGTCGTCGCCGCAGAACACGCGGAAATCGCGCTATCCGTTGCCGCCGCCGTCTCCGTCGCCACTACCGCCGCCGTTATCATCGATTTTTTTTTTTCTACGCCGTCCGCGTGCCTTCCCCGCAAAAATGACGAGGCGACCGTACCGATGCGGATCGCGCCAGGGGCAACGGCAGGGGCGTGACGTCCGCACGCCGGAATTATTACGAAAAAAATCACGGCGATAATTCGACGGTTTTCGCGTTTTGAAAAATAACGAAAATCGCTCTGGGTACGGGACAGTTTCGGGTTTTCTTTATTTTCCGTTCGTTTACCGCCGCCGCGGACAGTGCGGCGGTTTACGTGGGTTCAAACATTGTTATTCAATTGTCTTTTTGAAATCGCGCGCGAAAGTCGCGTAGTCGCCGGCGCGAAAGAGGCCGGCTCCGGGCTAATCGGGCGCGCCAAAGGTTTTCGGGTGGGTCGCGTGGGCATTTTCGGGAGGTTTTCGGCGGCACGCGGGCGAATAACGAGACCGCCGCCGCCGCGGTATGACGACTTGCGCCCGTCGCCCGTCCGCCGGCCGAGAGTGGTTTATTTTAATAATATACACACACACACACACACACACACACACACACACATATATATATATAAAGGTATACGAATTGTTTTTTTTTTTTTGGCAATAGCGGTTTTTTTTTTCATACGGCGGCGGCGGCCGAGGCTGCGACGGCGGGGGGTTCGCGGCCAATGGAACGCGGGCGCATGGGCGGAACACGCGCCACGGCGGCCCGAAAATAAAATAGCCTAAAAATTATTATTATCATAATCAACGCGATGTGACGCGTACGGGCGGCGTGCCTGCAGACATCGGCGTGTCACCTATCCGTTGTTATCGAATTCGCGCGGTTCGTCGACGGCAATTATTCGGCGTCGCGCGGGATGCACGGCGCCACGACGACGGCGGTCCTCCGGGGCGTCCGCGGACGTCCGCTGGCCGCGGGCGCCGCGAAATCGACGTCCATCATGCATTTACCGCGGACCCGGTACCAGGGTCGCAGCAGCCGACGGCGCGGCGGCGGTCGTCCGGACGACCGAGAGCCGTGACGGCGATCGTCGGCGGCTACGGCGGCAAGCGACGACCGTGTACCAGGGGCCCATGCCGGCGTGCGCGACCGCCGCCGCCGCCGCCGCCGCCACCGCACCGCCACTACCACCACCGCCGTCGCCGCCGCCACCGCACCGCCACTACCACCACCGCCGTCGCCGCCGCCACCGCACCGCCGCTACCACCACCACCGACGCCGCCGCCACCGCACCGCCACTACCACCACCGCCGTCGTAGCTGCCGCCGCAGTATTGTTTGCAGCTACGCGTTCCGACCGCGGTGTGTACAAACCGTGCAATAATAATGAGTACCTATTCATACGTAATATTTGTTTATTTTACGCCCACACAATAATAACAATATGATTCCACTAATTATTACGATAACGTCATGCGATTATAATTTTTTTTTTTATTTTACACTTTGGTGAATGGCTATGGCTTTGGTATTATTGGCACGATAGCACCAGCCACTGTTTTCGGTGAGAAACTGGTTAGATACGATATATAGGAGAAATTAATTCGTAAGAAACGAAAACCATTGCTTGCTAAAAACGATTCTGAGCGGAGTTCATTTGATAGCGGTGCTTTTCCAACAATATATTGCATGTCATATTATGGTAAAATAATTAATTAGGCATTATATATTTTCTGTAATAATATTTTTTTTATATTGTACTCATTCTCCCGTTTTCCCCTGTTTTTCCATGTTCCCGGTTTTCCACATTTACTAGAGAAACTCTTGGGAATATCGAAAAATTACCTCTTTACAGTACCTCCCCAGTCAAATTTTCTTTTTGAAAAAGTGCTATCATTATAAATCGGAGCAAATGTTGTCTACAAAAAAAAAATTATAATATTTTACTAATATATTTCGTACATTTTCCCGTTTTTTCTTACTTTTCCCTTTTATTGGAAATACTGCCGAGAAAATTAAAATATTACCTCTTTAAAGTACCACCCCTAAAAACTTTCCTTTCAGAAAAGGTTCTATATCGTATATTCTACAGACGTGGTAAGATTTTCGAGAACCGTCGTTTTCCGAGTCACCTACTCATATTCGAGTTTGCTAAGTTTTCGATTTCATGCAGGACCTTGTTACCAGCAATTTCGCTCCGACTTTCAAGCATAGCGCTTTTTCCGAAATGGCATTAATTGACCGGGGCGGTACTTTAGGAAGGTGTCATTTTTTTGATTTTCCCAAGTGTTTTCATAGTTGAATCGGCTCAGAATTCCTAACAAAGTCCTAACCATCTTCTAAAAACGTCTGCCTACCAAAGTAGTGATATCTATAACGTTGCGCAATAGATCAATGTTGCTCGCGAATGTAGACGTTAAGTATAACTATGGACTAAAGAGCGGACTTGATCACGATGTTTATAAATAATATCACTATTTTGGTAGATTGACTTTTTTGCAAGGAGATCTGGTAATTGTTTTTTTTTTCACGGCCACGTTTTGGTTGGGGATATAGGTAATGTAAATGAACGATTTTACGTGCGGGTATAATATAACACGCGAAAAACGACGGTCGTGATTATTTTCTCAGATTAATTTCCGTTAGATAATTTGAAAACTAATATAATATCTTCGGTCCCGCGGAAGAAGAGAACAACAATTTCGTGTGGTTTTTCATACGAGTTGTACGCTTTTTTTTTTTATAAAAAACGAAAATTTCGCCGTTATATTGTGACTCGAGACGTGTAAGACGAATAATTGTGCCTATACGATTAAACGACATCATTATAGAAGTAAAAAAAACAAGTGCTGAAAATTGACTTCGGCCGGTTCTTCTTCGGGACCAAAGGTATTGTACATAATATAACTGCTTGCGTACCTGAACTCCGACTTTGGTCGCGGGACCGACGGCCCGCAGCGTGACGACCTGTCGCGAGGACGAATTTTTCGACTGATCTCTCCATGATGGTTACACTTGCCGGGCGACGGCGGCGATGCGTTCGTCTTGGGCCCCGAACGGTATACTGACGCGTCAAAACCGTACTCTCCAACACTAAATCCGGTGTATACCTTCGGTCGAAAAAGGGTTAGCGCGACGATATATTTGGACGGACGAGGAATAAAAACGTGTGAAAGGTAAAGTGATAATAAAAGGGTCAATTTCGAGAATCATAATAATATTATGAGAGGCAGCGCGGGCCGCCCATATTATATTTATAGTTGTACCTACGATTTTTTTTTTTCCAACGGTCGGTCTTAGTTTTTATATCTTTCCAGTCGAATACATTGTTGCAGTACACATCACACGGTCGCCGCAACATATACACGACGTTATTAGGGTTGACCTAGATATGTATTTTTTTTTTTTTTTTTCGAACATTTTTTTTCCCCGCTTCTTTCGTCGTCCCGCGCGCGCGACAATGAATAATTTTGGTACGCGTTCCGCCACGTTATCGTTACATACAATAACCGCGGGCGTGAAACCATATTTGTACTTTAGGTCAAAACATAATAATATTGTATAAACATAACCTACTTTTACCATATTCTAGAAAAAAATTTGAATATTCTCAACCCCGGGTGGACGCCACCCACGTTTCACCCGAACGAATAGGATATTGTAGAGATCGTTATATACGATCGTTCTACATACATTTTAACAACGGAAGACGTAATTTTATCTGTGACGAATTATTTTCACTAATTTGATAAAATTATTACAAACTGATGTTATTAAGTGTCTTTTCAAAAATAAAAGGCTACGGGGAAAAACGACTGTTTATAAACCCATTGCCGCTCGGATTTCTTTTCTTCGGAGCCTGACTAATAAATAGGCTAAATAGACTGCAGTCCTGCAGGGTGCCATTCGACCAATGTCAAATGGGGGCGCCACTAAACAATTTGTTTTACTATTTATTTATTTCAAAAAGCTTGTAGCTCAATGTGTCAAACCTTTTTTAGGGTTTGTCGGCAGGGCTGGTTTACGAATTTTGTGATGAGTAAAAAGAAAAAAAAAATCAACTCCAGCCTACTGGTGGCAAAACCCATTTTTCAGAAACTGCTTTTCCCAAACTCAATTCGTTATGAATTATCAATTCGTTTCATTCAGTTTATTCCATGAAAATATTTCGTCATAGATATATAATATAATAATCTATATTCCTCAATATCTAAAATGCAAATGTTGTAAATTCACGTTGATTGTAGTCAGTAATCGTAATGTATTTTCACGTAAAACGTACACACACTACGTGTTTAAATTTATTCGAAAATTCGTTAAAGTCGCCTTTAATACGAAACCCCTTAAAAATTGAGAACTTGTATTACACACATAGACACCAAATATAATGCGTCCTCTTATATTACAAGACTGCATAATGTACGTGTATGAATATTGTCTGTAGAAAATATTGAACAAATTGCTTTTTTTTATGAACTAATTTTAATGTCGTCTATTTAACGATCCGACGAAAGTAACGAGCATTAAAGAGAGCGCACATTAAATCGTTTTGTTATTTGTACAAACCGTCCGCAGACCTAGACCCAATACAGTGTTTATATTGTAATAGAGGAACGTAAAAACTTTAATGATTTGATATACGTCTCAATTAAAACTGACTATTTAAAAAAAAAAAAAAAAAACATGTACCTGTTTGAGACACATAATATATTAGACTGTAATAATTTTCACGCGAAATCTGCAAATTTTTAGTACGTTTATAGTACGTTTTTAGTACGCAAGTACGTATTGTACGCGATTTTTTTTTTTTATTGAATTTCTTCAATATATATTTTATTTTAATATTAAAACAATAATATAATAATATTTTATTATTTTTTTATATTTGAGTCATATATATATACATATATAAATTCCTATACTAATGGAATATCCGTGTAGAATCGAATTCCAAACAAATAATCCGTATTATTATAGAAAACCACGAGTGCCTATGTATACAGATGAAATTCCTAGGGTAAAAGGATGAAATAAAAAAAAAATTTTCAAAATATTTTTATTCCGTGAAGGTCTAAATTTCGATTTGTTAAAATATTATTAGTTTGATATTTTCAGGCGTGCAAGTCCGGGGGTTTCGCGCCCCTCCAACGGGCGTCCGTGCACGCATGACGAAAAGGGAATATATTTTTAATCTGGAAATCTGAGTACATTATAGATTATAATATGTGCTGGCCGCGTTTAAAAGTAATTGCAGTATTCGGAAATATTTTTTTTCAAAAACACGTTTGGATTTTCATAATATCGTTGCGTTATCCACGGCAGTTAAACGAATTTAAATCGATAAATAATAATGTACTAAAATATCGATAAACGATAAAAATATAATACCGAGTGGTGTCGTAGGTCGTTAACCCGATAATAATTGTATATCTAAATCGATTGCAGCGGTTTAAATTTGAATGCTCTTTTATCCGTATACTATAATATAAGATACTACGAAAACCACCCAGTAGGCACATATAAGAATATATTATTTTATAATATTATAATAATTATTAACATACCTATATTTTATACATTTTCTATCAGCGTGTTATGCTGACAGTTATCAAAATATTATATTAATTATATATAATTGTAAAATTGTTATATCATTCTCGTATTATCTCGCATTACGTCATATTATCATTTGTACGCGCCGTGTGTCGTAAAAGTGTAAAATATTCTCCTATAGGATAAAGTCAAGCCTATTGGCATAGGACCTATGCCATAGGTCAATGTCGTTCTATCTATATAATATGATAATCGTAAAATACATATAAACGGTTGCAGTATCGTTCCACAAAAAAAAAAAAATCTCATCTCGATAAACGTAAATACTTCCCGAGATAAATATTATTATCCGGTATAGATTAATCTTTTTTTTTTTTTTTTAATTTTCGAACTTCGAAAGTAAATCTTTTATCACGGGGAAAAAGTGCTTAAGTTAATCCCGTATAATTTCCCATAAAAGCAAATTCAATTTTGATAATACATAATATACATTTCTGCGATTTAAACCGAAAAATAAATGGGAAAAAATTACATTGGACAAAGTTATTAAAAAAAAAAAAAAAAAAAAAAAAAAAAAAAAAAAATGATAAAAATGAATTTAAGCCCTTTTTTCCTTTGGACCAAAGATATAGGTACGCCTTCTTTTGAAAAATAATCTCGGCCGGTTCGCGCGTTGGGATAATGAAGCCAGAGTAGAGTACTAATTATTATAAATATATTTTATATAATTATAGGTGTGTTTAAGGGGAGTGGCGGGATAAACAGCTGTGTCCCACTCCTCGATAAGATTACCAGGCAAAGTATTTTTTTAAAGTAAAGTAAGTTCGAACGATGGATAGACCACTGTTGTAGATGGGGATTTGGTAAGGCAAGATACAGACGGGAGTTTAATGTTTAATGTTAATTATATCTGTTAGTAACGATTGGCCATAGTTAACGAAAAAACGATTCTGAACGGAGTTCAGTTGATAATGTTGCTTTGTCAACATTATATAAGTCATATTATGGTAGAATAATTACATATTATGCATTAAACATTTTCTTTAATAATATTCATTTAATATTGTACCTATTTTCCCGTTCCCCTTATTTTTTCATTTATTGGGAAAACTCCCGGGAAAATAATAAATTAACCTTCTTAAAGTAACTTCCCGGTCAAATTTCCTTCCGGAAAAAGTGCTATCGTTGTAAATCAGGGGCAAAGTAAAAAAAAATAATAATAATAAAAATAAACACCATTAGAAAAACCATAAGCTTCTTCGCTCTACTCAGAATCTAAAATGTCAATATGGTAATTCAAAATATCAATTATTAAATTAGACGAAGATAACGACAGTGTTATTGGTTCAGTATGGGACAGTAATATTGGGTAATATTTTTTGAGTTTTTAAGATATATGTTTAAGCGCCGCCGTAAGTTTCCAATTTCTCTAGTGGGGTTCCCGGACAATTAATATCGGAATATCGGTGCCTGTCCCTTCAGTCACGAAAATCTAAACACGTCTGTGTGTATAAAATATATAGTAAGTATACCAACTTAGAATTGTGATGTCCTGGCTGTTCTGCAGTTTGATACGCATATAATACAACCTAGACGGCGGCATGTCAACTGTAATAATTCCTATTGATACGTTTATGTTGCAGAGTACAACCCGTATCGTGTATACGCCCGGTTACGAGTATTTCAGCAGATGTTTTTTTTTTTTCCATCACGTACTCGATAAATCATTATCAAATAAACATACAGAATGTCGCGTTTAAAGGCCGGGTTAAACTGTATATTACGTACGAGATGTGACGTTCCAAAGAAATTATTATACCAAATCATATTATTATAATAAAACAGTAACCGGATACCTATTGTATTGTGTACATACCAACGCTGTGAAAAACTAATTATTATATTATAATATTTTATACTATAGACGTGGACTCCTCAAAACGGGCGTTTTCTGGTTTTCATATACAATTATAACATAACGATAACCTTCCCTCCCCTATGAACTCATAACAATATACTATGGTTATTATGGGCAATTATCTCGGTGTTTGAAAAATCTACAACAGACGTAGTAATATCATAGCGAAACACAATAACGAGGTTCGCGTTCACGGCGGCCGGTTTTTTTGGTCTTGCAGCGCGGGAAACTGTTAAAAACGTTACAAATGTTAGAAAGATACGGACATAACTCGCACGATGGGCGGGCCACTTTTGTGGTTGAGAAGTCGGTTAGGTAGATCTGTTATCTATACATCTGCCCAACCATAATAATGTATATCTGTACGCAACGGTTAACCATTTGCTAACGAAAAACGATTCTGAGCGGAATTCAATTAATAGTGCGGCTTTTTCAACAACGCGTGGGTCATATTATGGTACAATAATTACGTAATATACGCGTTACACGTGTATTTTCTTTAATAAAATTCGTTCAATACCGTACCTGTTTTCCTACGTTTCCCCCCGGCGTTTCCCTTTTACTACGTAAAGTCCTGGGAAAAAATCAAAAAACGATCCCCCTAAAGCGCCGCCCCGGCCAGATTTACTTTCGGAAAAAGTGCTACCGCGGAAAATCGTAGCAAAACCGCTGGTAAAAATGTCGTTCGCCGAGTAAACGCTAAATGCAAATAAACACCACGGTCGTGAAACCGACGGACCGTTGTTCGGTCCGCTCGGGCTCTGAAACTACGGTGAAACCGGACGCGACACGAGGCGCATCGCGGTGTCACGGATTCGGGTCCGGAAACGTGGTCGCGGGCGCGCCGTGTTATAACGCGTGTATATTGCCGTATAGGGTATCCGGCGCACGAATGGAATCCGACGGTACGGTCTCGCGTGCGCGCCGCGGTATAATTTATACGAAAACCGCTTCGGACCGCGTGTAATTTCGGGACGGCGGCTGCGACGAGACGGCGGTCCGGGTGGCGAGGGGGGGGGGGGGGTGCGTGTGCGTGTGCGTGTGTACGCGCGTTGAGGACGTAAACCCGCACACGGACATAGTATGGAGACGAAACCATCGCGGCGCGCCATGTTTGTTGTAATATCGTGTTGCGCCCGGGACGCCCGTTTGACGACGCGGTGCCCCGTCGGGTCGGCGAACGTTGTTACGCGCGGGGTGGCGCGCGGCGTCTCGCAACGATAAACGTTTAAGACGTTATCTGGCCGGCGCGGAGGCGATATTAATCAGCGACGCTGTGTACGGACGGAAAAACAGAAAAGAAAAAAAAGGACGGACGTGTTTCGTTCGCGGACGCAGCCACCGTTGTACGGGTGGAATGTTGGGAAGGCAGGATTATAGACGGCGATTCGACGTGTATCCGTGTGTACGCCGCACCTGTTTTCTCGTTCCCCCGATTTCCCCGTGTTTTTTTGCCGGTTTTTCCGATTTATTAGGCGAACTGGGAAAACAAAAAGAATTACTTCTCCAAAGTACCGCCACTGTCGAATTTCCTTTCGGGGAAAGTGCAGCGCTTGTGTATCGGAGCAATATTTCTAAAGAAAAGTCGTTCATAGGTGAAAAAATAAATAAATAAACATTATCGGAAAACCACGGGCTTCTTCGTCCATTCGGAATCTAAAATAATAAGATAATTTTGTTCGTTGTCTATCGTAAAATCAAAACATTACGTTAAAAGCGAATATAATATTATAGTAAAAAAATGTGCCATATTCGGCATAGATGTTTAGGTTAGGAAAAAAAAAAAAATAGAAAAGTAACGCGACCGATCGCGGCAATTAATTAGGTAATTGATTAAATCGTGTTATGTTAACGCGACGGGGAATTTGTTTCGAATGCTTCGCCCGTTATTTCTATACAACGAATATTGTATTATAAATTAAGACCGGGACAAATTCAATTCCATAAACGGTTCGGTTACTATCCGCCTCGGGATAATTTAATGAAAGGTGACGGGGACGTCCGCGGATATTCTCGTTTTCCATTCCCGGTGTTCCGCGCGCAGGTTCTCCTCGTAAAACCGCACCGTCCCATCGCCGCGTACGGCCACGGTGACCGCCACGCGGACATGGCGTTTCCGGTATTCCCTCGACCCTTGTCCCTCCCCCCCCACCCGCGGTCGACGACGACGGCTCGCGGATACGCGCGCGGAAACGACGTCGCGGGATTCCGGAGACGCCGGACGAACGGGGCGGCCGCGGACATCGAGGCCGCCGCGAGACGCGTCGCCGCCGCGTACGCGGGCATAAAAACACGCGGACACCACTGGCCACGTGTCACGTGTCGAGCGGTCGGCTTTACGCGCGCTTTACGGGCGACCCGCGACGTTCTCGCACGTACGCGTTTTTTTACGATTTCGCTTTCGCGTACGCGCGCGACAACAATAAATAATTAGCCGATCCCCCTCCCCGCCGCGTGCCGTAACTGGCGTCTCTCTGCGGAGGCCGCGCGACGCTGATTTACTGTGTTATGCGCGCTCGCGTACACGCGCACACCGGGGGCACTCGTATTCACGCATGCCGTGCAACACGACCGTCGGACCTGGCTCCGCGCGGATTTATGTGCGGCCTTTAAGCCACAGCGGTTTCGTACGCCCGTGTACCCGGGGGCAAAAACGTACGTCCGCGTGCGTTACGCGCGCGACGGGTCGAACGCGTCGTGACTCGCGCCATCCGCGTCAATACGTATACGCGTGATAAACACGCGCGGCGGCGATTGGTAGTTGAAAAACGGGTACCGCGAATAATAAATGATTAATATCATGCTGCGCCGCGTTATTCGTTTTTTTTCGTTTTTTTCGTTTTTTTTTTTTTTTCGCACGCGTCACATCCCGCGCAGTTTTTCGTGTCCGTATGGATTATGTACACCGTGTACGCTTTGCCTACCGAAATTCGACCAGCCGACGGATCTGCTGGATACCGAAATTATTTTAAGATATCGTTCCGGATAGCAGAACACGATAATTCCATACGATTGCAACACGTTTCACTGTGCGGTATACAAAATATAATACGCACCTTATACCCGGACGCCTTATTCCCGTTACGGAAGGGAGCAATAAATTGTATACCGAATTTCTCCGGTCTAAACTTTAAACGGTTATAACTCATAAACGGTAAATCTGATATTGGTTTTGGGCGTATCAACATTTTCTCTATTCGAATAATCTTTCTATTCTTCAATGGAAAATTCCTATTTGAAATACAAAAGTATTTACTAATTCAAGGTATAATACGGAGTAGAGGTGAAAATTTAAAAATGGTCTTAAAATAAAACTTATTAAACAACTCCACAATGATAAAAAACAAAAAAAAAATCGAATTCACTTAAAATCCTCCGAGAAAATTTCGCGCGTAATATATTAAATCGCATTTGTTCTCGGTTTGATAAATTTCTTATTAAGAATCTGTTCTGAGCAGAGCTTAGTGAACTGCGGGTAAAATAGGTCGTTGTGTGCATCGTTATTTTTCGTTAAACGGGTTATTGTCGGGAATCTAGACGAATATTGTTCAAATAAAGGACCGCCGGGCGAAAATTCTGCAATTTTTACACGGTGCAACGTATTGTAGACATCACCGATAAAGCGTGTACAACCAGTGCTCGCCATACGCGCGGCTAAACAAGAATATCATTTAAAAAGTTAACTCATTGACGGGCGAAATGGTAAATATGATTTTGATAAATTACCCCACTTATATTCAACGTGAACAAACCGGAGCTTTTACCACTGACCGAAAAACCGAGAAAACCACAAAACAAAACGCGTCTTACAGTAAAATATAATGCCTATAACTTCTTCTTACAGAATCTAAAAAATTACGTATTCCAATGACGCATTCGGTTAAATACAAAACGTTAAGATAATTTAATTTTTGTTTTTCCGTATAATTTCATATATATATATATTACAATACCTATCCGCGTTTAGATTTTTCAACGTGATAGCTCGATCGTCTTTTTCTTTTATATTCTTTTTTTTTTATCGTCTTTAGCGTTCTATGCGTAATGTTATGAGACGTTTACGCGACGTGTATAGGTTTATACTTTGTATATTATGGGATTTTTTTATATATGTGTATTTTTTTTTTTTTTTTTTTTATCGTTAAACATCTCTACTATAATATAATGCTCGCGGGTATACGCATATATTTATTATAATACGTTCATTCCCAACGTCTCTAGTTATAGGTATCGAGATGATAATAGTAATAATATGTTAATTAGATTGCTTATACGAGATTTCCCACATGTCACTATAACATATATACGCGTATACGTAATATCCTTGACTTTACGATCTCTACAGACTACGACTATATAGGGGGCGGGTAACCGGGTGAGGGGGAGAGATCTACGTCACCGTGGTTTTCGGTACACGAAACAAACTAATCTAATTATAATATTTAATAAGAAACCTATACGCACGCGTTTAATATTTAAATTCGTGTAATATATTATTGTGTATAGGTACTCGACTGTGGATACATGCAATACACGAATACAACCCGGTGCTACAGGATTTTGTCGTCGACCGTGTACAGTTTTTTTTAAAAACCTTTTATACACAAATATATATATATATATATCTGTTTTTTTTCACCGTTGACACCGTTTAAACGATAATAATGACTTATAATAAGAAGAAAAAAGAGGGGAGGGGAGTAGGGGAACGCAACAAATTAAACCAAATGTCATTTTCCAAAACGTATATTATTATTATTTTAAAATCATTATACGAACGGCTCAAACTTGTATATATTATTATCATATTTTATACACGCACTGCGCTGCAAGAGGTAATGATGAGCAGGACGAATATATTTAGGCATGCGTAGTGGTTATTCGCTATTACTGCGGATAGGAGGAGCGACGGCGGCCGGGTAAAAAGCGACTCTAACGAATAAAACCGTACGATTTATCGTATATACGTTACACAAGTATATAATAATATAATATAGTCGGACAAGTTTTACAATTTTTTTTTTTACGCCCGCGGACTACTACACGCGCGGCGCACGTCAAAAACGTCAAATAAAATTCGTTTTTTATTCGTCTCCCGTTCGCGTTCGTTATTAACATTATTATTATTATTATTATATACGAAAATAGCCGGCCGTACTGCAGCAGCGGCGATTATTTATAGCGAAGAATATATTTATTAAAGGGCGGCGTGCGTTCGTAATATCAAATAATTTCCCGCGTGTTAAAAAAAAAAAAAAAAAAAATTATAAATTATTCACATACGAGAAAGTATACGCCCGACTTTCATATCACGCCTATGTATCGCGTTGTCAGATTAACCGCGGTATAGATTTTTGTTAACACGCGGCACACGGTCTCCGCAATATTACTATAATAATATACGAATTTCAACGTCGAATAATATTATTCAGTAATCGAAATGGCAATAAAAATTTGAAAAAAGAAAACGCGAACGCTGGTTTTAGTTTGTGAACCGTCGTTTCATACGTACAAAATAATCGCCATACAATGTCTACCCTCATTCTCGTACACAAGAAGTAAATCGATTTTCACGATAGAAATATAAAATTGTACAAAATTCCTGGCTATTGACAACACTATATTAACACCTCTTTTAAATATAAACCTTGTCAAACGGATAAAAACAGACCAAGCTTGGTTCTGACAATGGCCCGTAAAGTATTGATTATAGTACTTAGCGCTGACCGCGAGTTAACCGACAGAATTTTGTCGGTTTGCAGATTTAATCGCCGATTAGCGCTAACCGGACACTGTAAGAACGGGCACTATAGGTAGAAAAAATAAATAAATTTAGGTCGATGACTTTGAGTTTTTTAGATTTAAAGTCTGAGAGAAAAGCCGTGAAAAAACAGAAAATTGTAGCTATCTAACGACGGATCCTTTACCTTTGAGGGCATATGAACAAATGTAGTTATATGAAACGTTTTTCAACATTTTGACATTTTCTATTCCCATATCTTAAATCCAGAGATCAATAACTGAGTTATACATTTTTGAATAACAGCATACTAAACTTATGCTCTGTAAAATATTCGTATGTAAAACGATTGCTGCGGGTCTATGGAAAAATGATCACTTTGATGGTGAGTTACATACACATTTTAAGAAAATACGTGTTAGAGCCCTAGAAAATAATTCAATTAAATTTAGTGGTCTTCTAATCTGGAGCAATTCAGTTAGCTAAATAAAACGTAAAAATTCGGTTCATTATAATTTAACATTGATCAATTCATTAAACCAGCTGAAGTCCTATATGAGTGTATCACAAAATTATATTTTTCCAACGATGATTATTTGTATACTTTGAAATGTGCTCATTGTAAATTAATTGAAAATAAAAATACAATTACATTATTATATTATCACTTGTTGCTTGGTAATATAATATCTGGAAAACTGACCAGGTAATAATCAAATTATAATACCATCAGCTTGTATTTAACGAATCATCTATGCAACCCAATTAATGACTCGTTAAACTCGTTTAGTGGTGCAATAAATATCTTATAACACTTACCAAATGTAACTAACGGATTTATACAACTCAAAATGTATATGTATCTTTTATTAATTAAAAAAAAAAAAAAAACTTATACTGTTTTTGGTTGTGCCACTGTTTTGGGAAGAAAGTCGAAAGCTATTGGATATATAGATTAATTTAATTTGTATCTGTACGCAACGAGAGACCAATGCTAACAAAAAACGATTTTCATCAGAATATTATTAGTCGTATATTTTCCCTTGATGCCTAGGTAACCCAGAAGTCGATAAAAATTGATAGTTAACTACAAGGAAAATCAAAAACCGATAACCTCAATGCGCTAACGATTGTTATAGCGTCATTCGAGAGACCGTTTGCTGCTAGAAATTATTTAAAATCGGAGTAAGATCTCTAGAAAAAAAGATGTTTATAGTCACAAAAAAGAATTAAAAGCGCACATTATAGTAGAACGAAAACAATACTCGCTGAGCTAAACATTTAAACATGAATCAAGTATACCAAATAAAGTAAAATAATACCAACTATATATATATAGTTCAATGGAAAAGGAAAATATGAAAATGTTTTTGCTTTATTTTTTTTACTTTTACATTAAATCCAGCACAGTTCTGTGAAGGTTAATATGTCATATTAGGTTCAACGAGTTCAAATATGAAATTTGAAATCGCTTTTTTACTTATTTCGGCAGAAAAATTTTCAAATATTTTTTACGTTCATTTCACGGATTATAACGATTTTCAATCGTGTTTTTGTTGACTTAAGTATTATAAATCTCTAACCATATCAACTATAATTACTATAAATTAGTGTGCCAACTGCAGGTGTACTGAATAGTCCAACATTATATAGAAACGGCGTAGTATTTCAAAATATTAAATAACGAAACGTTGCGATTTGTACACAATAACATACCCGTAATTGAATATACAACTTTGTACTTGTAGACTCGACCATTTTTATTTATTTTTTTTATTTTATTTTTTTTCTAATCGTACATATTATTTAAAATAATCGCGTTTATGAATAAATTATACACGTGATATTATTATATTGCAGGTATTGTGATTTACGATTATGAAATCGTAGTTTTCGAGCCACGCGCTGACATATTATTATAATATATTGTATACGGCGGCTGCAGTTCGGTATAGGCGTGTATACTCGAGTCGTAAAAACGCGTTGCGTGAAATATTCTTTTCGTATGAAAAACAAATTAAATGCGGTCGCGAACGACCTTTTAGTCGAAAAGTTTCGACTAGCCCGTTTGATTTCGTTCCAAATTTCAGTATCAGGAACGTAAATCACGTAACGCAACACTACATTAATAATATTACGAAGCGTATGTATAAGTGTACAAGTAAAAACCGATTTTTTTTTTCTTTCCCCCCCGCTGAGAATGCGTCGCCAAAACGATAAACTATTTTGAAAGCACTCGTATGCGTGCACGCATTACATGATTTCGGGGGCCAAGTATTTTTTCCATTACGACAATATTGTACGGGAGCGCGAACGGTTTTGAGTGGTCCGCTAGAGGTTTCGTTCGCGCGACTTTGCCGAAAGCTTTTCTGCGCGCGAAGCTTTTAAAGTTATGCCGAGACTGCGTGCGTGCGTGCGTGCGGCGTACGCATTATATTGCGTTTGAGATTTTCCCGAGATATAACAGTAAGGCCGTGCCGAGGGGTTTCGATCGGTAAAACGGATAAGAATGTGTATATTTTTTATTTTTTCAGAAAATACGCGTTAGAGATTAGAGAATAGAGATTTTCCCCGTCCCGCCGCCCGTTTCACCCCCGAACGATAACGGTGAAAATATTGTGACGCGCACGGTGCCGTCCCCGCGGATAAGAAAAAAAAAAAAGCTTAGCCGACACGCGTACATTGCGCATCAAGACCGCGCACTCCCCCGGTCGTAAACTTCAAGTTCCGAAGTTGGCATAATGCAATTTTTCATTTTTTTTTTTTTTCCCCCTCGCTATACCATAATATTTATATACCCGGCACGCGTGTATATGTATATACGTGGCTGACTCACTGCAGACAATAGCGCGATGCGTTACGACAATATAAGTTCTAGTCGTGTGGAAAAATGCGTCTGCGCGATTTTCAGCGTTGCGCCACTCGGATCCGGGGCATGCGTAAAAAGCTAAAAAATACTATCGATTTTACGACATTTACGTATTTGCACGTGCATTATTATTATTGTGATATATCCACGTTATAGAATGTACATGCATATATTAGATGTATAGATGTAACCGTATACATCTATATATATATATATATCTATACGTTATCATCGACTCCGTCGCGTCGCATAAAAAGTCACGATAAAAGTTTCTCCGCAGTAAATTTTTTTTTTTTTTCTAATTTTTTTTTATTATATAATCGAGGGGCGATGCGCGTGCGCGGCACACTCCACGAACGTAAATGCAATACGGGAGTTAGGGAGATCGACGCGAGAAATCTAAAAAAAAAAAAAAAATCACTCCCACCCGCACAATTTCGCGTGTAATACACGTTATGATAACTCTGCGGGACGGTCGCGGTGTTTTGTTCGCGTGTACCGCCGTCTTCCCGTAAACGATCACAGCGATATTGCCGTCGTGTACGGAAACCGCAAATCCGCCCGATCGCGCGAACGGCACAATAATACAATTACGTACCACCGTTGTAGTAATCACGGTGCCAATACGCCAACGAGAAACGCGCGATTTTCGGCCGAATAAAACATTATTTAAAAAAAAAAAAAAAAACGTTAATACGGCCGTATAAACGTGTGTGTGTGTGTGTGTGTATTAATATAGTATCGTAATTATTTCGGTGTGACGACCGTTATTTACATATTGTAATATTCTAATTCCGCGCATATATTATAATGTACGCCACAAGATTCAAATCTTCGGCGTTAAATATAATACAATAATATATATACAGGTATTTAAATATGGTTTTTGTTTTTTTTTTTTTTTTTACTTACCCGCCTACGCCTACGTTTGATTTTCACACGATATAGAAAAAAAAAAACAAAAAAAACATCCTGCGCTGTAATAATTACGCGTCGTGTATGAATTAAAAATAGAGAAAAAAAAATGAAAAAGACAGGCACGCTGTATAAAATTTATACGGCGTACGTACGCGCACGTACACGGAGACGTATAATGAGCAAATTTAAAAACAAAATAATATAACGTACGTTGCACGCTCTCTGTTGCGTTTCGTATAGTTTACATGCATTATGATAATTGTACGGTCCGGCTCTTGGAAATGTTAAAACATATAATGTAACAATATTTATAACAATTACACGTATAGACTGCGTTTATTAGTCACCGCGCGTAATTCCATGAAACACAATCCGTTCCAATCGTTACGCACGCACGCGTTATCACTCGGGAGTGTTATTATTTCTCGCTTTGATACCATTACTAATATGATAATCGTCGCTGTATACACCCGTTTAATACGAATGTATACGTACGCATACGCATATGTGTGTATAGATGACTCCGTGGATCGCGACAAATTAAATGACCCGCCGAGGTTTCGGACCGTTTAACTATACCGTCCCGTCTAAATAAAAAAAAAAAAAAAAACAATACAAATATAAATAAAGAACAGAACGAGATGATCGATTAAACGAAAATTCGATTTAACGGCGTCTCCGCGTCTCCGTACCCCATCCGGAGAGCGATCCGTTTTGATTGTCCCGAGAAACAATAATTGATTATAATATTATGTATATATTTACAATTAATTTCCCCCCGCACCCGCCCCTCCGCCGTCCCGCTCGACCGGCGGCGTAATTACGGGGCAGGGGGAGGGAGGTGGGGGTTGACAGGGGATACGTGAGCCGTATTTGTACGGTATACAGTTGTTGTTTTTATACAGATCGGTAGTTCAAATGCCTGTTTTCGAAATTTTTTTTGAAATTAAAAACGTTTAATTGCATTACAGTAGACACCGCCGAATTTCCATAGTTTATTATTGCACTATAGTCGAGCAATTTTTCTTATAATGGTTTACGTCGAAATAAACGGTAAATTTCACTTTAAGTTTTACACACTACGCGATTGAACGGGATTAGGACGTTGCGATTTTAAAAACGCGGGCGTACCATTTAAATATTTAATGGAAAACTTCCGAGCCTTGATGATGAGTTATTAAATGTTAGTAAGTAGGGGGGATGAGTGAAACTAACCTTTCGCCAGATTGCCACGAAGATTTCGTTTCATATCCCTCCACCCCCCCCCCCTCCTTTAAAACATTCTCGATTACGTCGCTGCGCGCGACCATAACGGACTCCAAAAGTGAAAAAAAAAAAAAAAGGGCTGGGGGAAAGCAAATTTTCCTCGTTTTAATGACAAATTTTCCGATACTATATTGTCCATTAGAAAAGGCGTGATTCGGTGTGATGTCCGAAATGATTCAACCGTCAAATAATACATAATTTTTAATTTCTGGGAATTCGTTTTTTAATAAAAACGGTATTTGATTGACATACAATTTGTTACGGTTTCACATTGACAGTAAAACATGTGACCGATGTAACCTTGATAAAACAAACATTAAGAAACGAAACAATAATAGTATTTCATAATGAGCTATAGGTTTACAATGCATTTTTGAATTATGTTGTAAGATTTAACCTGCACGTTTTTCGTTTTGTCGTCTTATATTATTATTTTAGAAACCGGTTTTATGTATGTTCTTAAAAACCACGACGAAAACACTTGAAACGTCAAGCAATTATTTTAAAATATAATTAAAAAAGAAAAAGAAGAATAATGATCAAAAATAGAAGCCGCTCCTCTAATGGATTTAACTTATAAACACAATTTTTTAACACGACAAAAATGATTAGTGAAAAGTAATTTTTTTTTTTTTTTTTTCATAATATGTAAGAATTTATTTAAAAGGAATTATATTGTGTTGGTCATTTATATAGTGTTGGGAAATTAAACTTAATAAGTCAGAGCCATTATAGAAGGGGACTTTTAATAATTAACTATAATTTTTACTTTTTTTAAATGTTTTTAAATGCTGTTTTTATTTTGACGTTTTAAAGCGCCTTTTTGGGGACTACTATAAATTCTGCGGTTTTTATAATTATTATATACTCAAAATATTGACAATAATTTCATTAATAAAACGTTGAACAATACCAAAAACAGTTCGGTATTATCATACATTATAATATGTTATACCAACCTTTTACTTTAAGGAAATTATTATAGTCTTTCAATAACAAAGAAAAAAAAAAAAAAAATGTAAAAGTGAAATAATATTATTATTAGATCGATCATAAAGATAAAACTTAAAAATACGATAAATGATTTTTTTTTTTTTTAACCTATTCAATTCGCAAAAATGTAAATTAGAGAATGATTTAAATGCTTAAAAACATAATATTAAAATACATTTCGTTCGTTTTACTGTTAGGTTTTAATGTTTTCGTAAACAGTTGAATCTATCTAATATCGGTATTATATTTGATAGATTAGATAGCGACAGACCCGATTACTGCACGTAGTAGGTGGAGCATTGACATTAGTGACATTACGTTTTATTTATAGTGTTTACACGATGATATTATTATGCTGTCAATGGATAACTGGTTAAGTAACCAATTATGTATTTTATTTTCCAATTGTGTGCTGCAATCACGAGCGAGATAACACAATACAATGTTATAATACTAAACGTTTCCGAAAATAATAGTAACAGAACAATCTGTACGCCGTTAAGCACACGTCATAAAAAAAAAAAAAAAATCTATAATATCGATTATATAAAATACATCATTAAAAACATTGTGGGATAGAGTATTTCAAACTAAAAATATTTGTTTTCATTTTTTTTTTTTTTTAAATTTAAATATAGATTTATATAAAACGCCTTATTACAGTACTTCAAACGACGTGTTAAATTTGTAAAAATGTCTTTGAAAACGAAAAAAGAACAACAATTGTAAAATCAAAAACTCATTTGAATTACTTCAATGTATAATGGATACGGTTTTTTTTTTTTTTTTTTAATAATCCTTTACGTTACCTGATCAAGGAAAATTATTTAGTAATAATGTTATAATAATTTTTAATTTATAAAATAAAATAAAGTTAAAACCTATTTCGTATCATAATATGAATCTGTATGCAGACGATAAGATCATAATATACTTGGTATGATATCACGAATTACTTAATAATGCTAATATCTAATTCATTAATAAATTACTCACCACAATACAAATGACATAGTACTATAATATTGTTCTTCGGTCGACACTTATGAAAACCAGTATCGCCCTCTATGTTTCGCAAACGACAACAACAATCTATCCTGGTCGAGTATAGGTAGTGTCCTCTAGAGGACAAAAAGCGTACGCTTAGCACGGAACGTATCTGTAAAATATTATAACCATTTTGTTAACAATTTTTATTATCTCACGAATAACAATAAATAATATATCGAAAAATAATTATTTCGATAATAACATATACATAAATAATTGTTATTTTGATATATTTTTTATTTGAACATATTATTTTTATGATTACAGGATGCATTTCATCGGTTATCGAAATCTTCTCGAAATGGTTTTAAAATAAAACGATTTGTTAGCTACAGAATTACGAACGAATTGGATTTGAATTAATGGTGAAATGTTATTGATCTCGGAAGTATTAATTAATTGCCCAACATTCGCGAGTCAAAATACAACACTATAGATAATAATAACCATTGTGTGGTGGTATAAAATATTACGGCGTTATGATACTACAAATATCGCCCAGCTACAGGCACACGTAGTGCCATCTCGTAACGAGTTTATTCGGGAATCGTGTCACTCCCGGCAGCGCTATTATATCGTTAAAATTCGAAATGTTTTGTGTAAAATTGCAAACAGTTGTAAAAAATGTGCAATTTCTTAGCATAAAATCCGCATAAAAATAGAATTAATATTTTTTATGAATTACGCGATAGCAATTGTGTAATAAAATAACAGGAGTCAAAAAATATCGCATCGATTCTATAAAATTATTGTGTATTGTCGACAATAATTCAAAACGAACAAACGCCTGTTATAAATGTAAACCGTGTTACCTGTACACGAAGAAATGAATATAATTGATCAACGTTTTCGTATTGGTTTTACTACGATGTGTTACTTTACGTATTGGGCGCGTTTTTTTTTTTATTTTTCGTCAGAAAACTTTGTTCGGTTCGAAACAGTCAAGTCCTACCGAGAAAAACCGGTAAAACGTACTCATTAACGGTTTCTGTCATTTTCGATTTTTGTTTTACTGTCGTGGATTCAGTTAAAAAAAAAAAAAAATGTACGTTAGGTTTAGATCTTTTGACCGAAACCACATACAGATATCAGTTTTTTTTTTCGGAAGAGATAACATTTTCAAATTGTCCTATCGATTCCGACGGATTTATACCCGTTTTATTTCCTATGTACACCCTAAGTCAACATACAGCGTATAACGTTTTCGTTTTCCGACGAATAACCGTAAGTATCACGATGCTGACGGTGAATAACTAAACGTATACGTTACACGCACATATGTATTGTGCGTATAAATGTAGGGACTATTATTACGTCTTCACGTCTAAAACTCTGTGAAACTAAAAATAACACGTTCCCCAAACCATAAACGTTATTTAAAGATAATAGGCAACCCGTGTAAAATTAGTTTAGTCGTTAAAAACTATAACACTGTTATTACGCTAGAGAGAGATACGGTAGCCAACTTTTCGACATTCTTTCTCCGCTCATTTCTTCGCAGATAATATGCGTTACGCGATATTAAAATGTTTCGATGGACCGTGTTCATTCGAGGTTTATCGCTCCTGCTCAGCCAGCCACACGGGTCTTGGATTATTTATGTCGGCGTGAAATCGATTTTTAATACCTAAAAACGGTATACGGGTAAACGATCGATTCGGGTGCGCAATTATAATATTTCCAGAGACGCAACGTTTTAAACTGCACGTATAGAGTATGCGTGTTCGTAATAGATTAAACGTTTTAAGAGGATCCCGAGCGTGCGTTTTTCGAACGCGAACACGGCGCGTCGAAAAATCGATTTTTCTCGAAACGAGTATATTATCGTGTAGCGTAAAACAGTCAACGTTGAAAATTGAACGCGATTGCACATTTATCTAAACACATACAAATACGTATATGTCATATCCGTTCAGTTAAATTTTATTCCATAATAAGGATAATACGGTTTTTTTTTTTCACGTATAAAAGGCAATTTTTTGTTTTTAAATAAAAGTAGACTAATTTTCTTTTTTTTATCGTGCGAACTTTATTTATTCGACAGATGTATCTCGTGAATTAAGATCCGACGGTATTGTTACGCCCGTACAAATAATATAGGTGGAAAAAAAAAAAAAGAATCTGTTGGTCCATCCTTTTGAAAATATTTGTATTTGTATAGAGTATACGGGGTACACAGTTCAAAACATTGTAGTCGTGTAGTACGACATACAATGTATATTATACGAGTGCGTGGGTATTTACAATATTGTTATGTGTATCGAAAAAATAATTTTGTCACACGCACGAAAATGCTCGAAAATCACGTTAAACGATAATTTTGTGTGGGTTGAACGAGCGTTTTATATAAAATCGATACAATAATCGAGAATCGTTTTCAAATTTGTTCAAAAACACATTGTTCGAACATTTTCGAGTCTTCATTTTGTATTTATGTCGGAATGTGTCATTTAAATTGCCTATACGCGACCCCTTACTCGTCGCGGGCGTGTGGCATACTTTTATTCGTAAACAAAACGTGGACCGTTACAACATGTTTACTATCTGCATCGGCTGAATACCATTTAAATCGTCTAAATTCTAAATAATTTTACGATCGTTTATATATACATAATCATTCCGTTTAAAACTGTTTAAAACGAATATAATGAGTTTTAATACGTGATATGTTATTATTTACGCGATGTTAAATCGTTATGCAGAAAATTATTTTTGATGTCTTTCCAACGGTTGCGCAATGCGATTTATTTTTATTCCGATAAAAACCCACCGTAACACTACAGTAAATCATTACCGAGAGTATGAATATGGAAGAAAAAACAAAACACCATTGATAAATCCGATAATTTGTCCGGTCGTATTCGTTATAGTAGGTACTACTATATTTCGCTAGGATATTTTTTTTTATCGGTTTTAACGAACGGCGATCGATTAGCTCGATAATTGTCAACGTAATTGTACGTTGGCGCGCGATTAAACGCGCAACGATATTGCCGCGATGGCGGCGAGCGGGAGACTGCCATCTGTCGCGTCGATCGCGACTGTCCGCGAACCGAAAGCGATAGAAATCGAAGAAAACCGACTGGCGCCGGACGGTGTCGGACGCGATGTTTTCATGTATCGGTGGTACGCATATACCAGGGATGGCAAATAAGCGGCACGCGTGTTATCTTATCTTTATTATTATAAAATATAATTTATCACTAGATTACTAGAAGTGCGTGGACAAATTAATATTATATAATCAGTTCTAGTTCGTGTATTGAGAGAACACGACTGTGTGCGAGTTTTACATTTGCAAACTAATCCAATTTGGACAAACAAATGTGTGAACATGCGAAGAA